>VTFQ01000010.1:47804166-47833876 GCA_036281575.1 Ancherythroculter nigrocauda | reverse complement strand
TAAAAAATCACGTGCTCACCCTCCTGTTTCACAGGTACGTGTCTCAGTGGAGGGGCCGTAGCAGGGATTGTTGTTGCCTGTGTTGTTGCACTCATCATAATTATTATTGTCATTATTGTGCTCCTGCGACAAAGAAATGGTATGTGCCTCCTAAATGCTTCTGTCTGCTCTTTTGCTTTATGATGCTAAAGGCTCTGACATGCTCATATGCTTATATTCACAGTTGATCGGAGACTCAAAGATGCTATTGGACTTCAGAAGACGAACCAGAATGAAGGCACCACAGTAAGACAGTGCCACCTTCTCCTATTGTGTTCTGTGTAATGTAGATTAATACCTCTTAGGGCTGTAAAAAAAAAATTTTTTTTTCTAAATATTTTACAATCCTCTTTAATTATTTTACAAATAATATTAAATTTTTTTATTCATAATAATAATCATTTTTATTTAATAATAATATATATAATAACATTTATTATTGTTTCCATTAAAAAAGTAAATGAATTGTTTAAAAACATTGTTTTTACTAAAATATTGTATATTGAATATTTATTATACAAAACAACATTAAAATATAACAATAATAATAATTTATATAATATTATTTGAATAATAATAATATTAAATATATATAATATATATATTTATATTATATTATATAGTATTATTATTATTATTAATAATAAAATATAATTTATATAATATTATTAAAATAATATTATATATATATATATTATATATATATAATTAATATATAACTAATTTATATGTAATTTTAATATAATATATATATATATATATATATATATATATAACATTTATATGTAATTTTATTTATATATATATATATATATATATATATAATATATATATATATATATTCAAAACGACATAAAACTAAATACAAAGTAATAATCAACAACATTTGGACACATTTTACTAAAAGGTTTTGATGCAAGACAGATATTGCAAACATTTTTTACAGATGACAAACAAATCATTGACTTTTGAATTGATTGATTAAACTTGACAGTTTCTGAACTGATACACGTCAATGAATGAAAAACTTCAACTCTAGCACTGTTTTTGCTTCTTAAGATGGTATTACAACATCTTTATATTAACACTTTCATACTCGCTAGTATAATGTCTTTTAGAAAAACCTAATAGCCACATAAAAGTACCTTGTACTCATTGCAAAGTTCATGATGCTGCCCAGCCTTAACATCTTTTCCAATAATGCCTCTTTTTCAGATTGCAAACAGAGCTCTTGTCAATGAAAACCACCCTGATCCAACATTACACAATTCACTGCCACAGAACTTCACTGCCATTTCCAATAACAACAATGGGAACATCGACACAATGCCACAAAACATTCCCAGCAGCTCCAACCCACTTCATCATAATGGCCATCTGAGCACAGATGTATTTCACCACAACTTTAGTACACTCCCAGACAATGGGCATCAAAACAACAATTCATATCCAAACAATGACCCTCAGAGGTCGTTCCCACAGCCTGTCCAGCACAATCCTAATATTCTCATACAAACGGGTAGTTCTCAGCCTGGTGCACTTGCCCATACAGTTCATGTAAACCTCAACACATTGCCACGTACTGACCAGCTAAACAATGCGCAACCTCAAACGGTGCATGTTAACCTGAACACATACCCTCCAGAAGCAAACCAGCCAAGTCAGGCAAACCGGCAACATGCAGACCAGAGAGAAAGTGCACTACATAGTCAACATACAAATGCCAGCCATCAAAATCTTTCTCAGACTGGTTTCTTGAACTCTGAGTCTTTGAGTTTGGGTAATCAAACACAGACAATGCTCAATAATGCTTCAACAAATAGATCTCGCCAACCCAACAGCCTCATTCAGACGGGCCGCTCGCACCCTACCAACCAAACCAATGCAAATCACCGAACTGCCAACTCGCGATCATCAGCAGAGGAGCAAACTCAACATTCAAACCCTGTTCGGACCAACAACCGGTTAAATGACACACACACCAGCACGCGCCTCCAGCAGATGCCTTGGGATCGTTTGCAGGGAACGCCGGCGTACCCCAACCGTGAAGTTGACAGCTCGGACAGCAGCGGATCCTCGGAATGGCGGCCTAGATCTCCACAGCGAAATGCACAGCAGGGTCGTTCTGGTCGGAGATCCC
The DNA here is from genome assembly GCA_036281575.1 of Ancherythroculter nigrocauda. Taxonomy (NCBI): domain Eukaryota; kingdom Metazoa; phylum Chordata; class Actinopteri; order Cypriniformes; family Xenocyprididae; genus Ancherythroculter; species Ancherythroculter nigrocauda. The sequence continues at coordinate 47,831,697 of VTFQ01000010.1, read as the reverse complement.
GAGAGATTGAACCTGCGAGCAGGACGATACAAGCTCCTTCTGCTTCCCAAAGAGGAGACCTCCAAAGACCAATCGCTCCCAACATGCTCAACCAATCTCAAATGAACCCAAATGTGCAGAGGCAAGTGATACAACAGAGCATCAGCACACAGCCGCAAACACAGACTACAGTTCCTCAAATCCAAACCTCTCCAGGTCAGAATCCAATCCATATTGGTCCACCTTTGGGAACGACAACATCTCAAAGTCATCCTCAGACACAAACTGCCACCAGACCACATCAGACCGTGGCTCAGCCATCCATTCCTCTTACTCAGGCTGCACTACAACAACACACCGCCCAGACCGATAACCCTTTCACCAACCGGATCCAGCATACTCAAGCTGCTCTGCAGAACCCTGGACCTTCTCAGCCCATCCAGCAGCTCAACAAAGCTGGTCAGAGGCCTCCTACTCCACCTCCAGTGTTGAGGCCGGCCGAGTTCCAGGCGCTTCCACGTGAACGCGTGCAACAGGCACGTAACATCCAGCCTGTGAAAGTGCAACACAGACACAGACCTCCAAACATGCAAAGACAGACTCAAGTGTGGCATACGAGCCCTCAACGATTGCCAGGAATGCATCCCATGCATGGACACCCAATGCACATGCAACAGGTTAGTAACTTTAAATAAGTGAAATGCAGAAGTTTGTCATGATTCTTGGGTGCTACAGTGTAAAAAAAATAAGTCATGGCAACATGTTTTTCCATTTCTTTAACTTGTCAAAATAATTTAACCAGTTTCAACTTCATTTTTCATCCTCATTTTTAACTTTATTCAACAACATTAAAAATGCACTGTTTCTTACCGCAGGGAATGAGGGTTACAAAAGTAACCGAGATGTTCATTGTCAGGTCATGTTAACTAATGTACAGTGGTTACGGAAAGTAATCATTAATGTACACACAGCACCCCATATTGACAGAAAAACACAGAATTGTTGACATTTTTGCAGATTTATTAAAAAATAAAAACTGAAATATCACATGGTCCTAAGTATTCAGACCCTTTGCTCGGTATTCAGTAGAAGCACCCTTTTGAACTAATACAGCCATGAGTCTTTTTGGGAAAGATGCAACAAGTTTTTCACACCTGGATTTGGGGATCCTCTGCCATTCCTCCTTGCAGATCCTCTCCAGTTCTGTCAGGTTGGTGAAGTTGTTGTGAAGCCACTCCTTCGTTATTTTAGCTGTGTGCTTAGGGTCATTGTCTTGTTAGAAGGTAAACCTTCAGCCCAGTCTGAGGTTCTGAGCACTCTGGAGAAGGTTTTTGTCCAGGATATCCCTGTACTTGGCCGCATTCATCTTTCCCTCGATTGCAACCAGTCGTCCTGTCCCTGCAGCTGAAAAACAGCTCTAGGAAGGGTTCTGGTCATCCCAAATGTCTTCCATTTAAGGATTATGGAGGCCACTGTGCTCTTAGGAACCTTAAGTGCCAGATCTGTGCCTTGCCACAATTCTGTCTCTGAGCTCTTCAGGCAGTTCCTTTTGACCTCATGATTCTCATTTGCTCTGACATGCACTGTGAGCTGTAAGGTCTTATATAGACAGGTGTGTGGCTTTCCTAATCAAGTCCAATCAGTATAATCAAACACAGCTGGACTCAAATGAAGGTGTAGAACCATCTCAAGGATGATCAGAAGAAATGGACAGCACCTGAGTTAAATATATGAGTGTCACAGCAAAGGGTTTGAATACTTAAGACCATGTGATATTTCAGTTTTTCTTTTTTAATAAATCTGCAAAAATGTCAACAATTCTGTGTTTTTCTGTCAATATGGGGTGCTGTGTGTACATTAATGAGGAAAAAAAATGAACTTAAATGATTTTAGCAAATGGCTGCAATATAACAAAGAGTGAAAAATTTAAGGGGGTCTGAATACTTTCCGTACCCACTGTAGTTAACTAATGTTTACCAATAAGAACATGACTTACGTTAAACCAGGTGTCCCCCGACACCTCACACCTAAGAATGGCTACTCTGACTACATCAGGTAAACCATGATGCCTAAAGGTCTTTGCACACTGAGTCCGAAATTCGTGTCCAAAATAAAATAAATCCAACCTCACGTTGTGTCAATCACATTTACACGCTGCCTCCGAAACTTTCCTCCGTCATAAAAAAATTTGGATCAGGTTAGATTTTCTAACATCCTGAAGTAAACTCAGGATAAACGTGCAGCTCCTTGATGAGGTGGAACTCTCCTTCGTCTCTATGCAGTCTCGGGATTGTATGGACCCAATATTTCCTCTTTCTTTGCCTGCGTCTCTGTGCATTCGATCCATCCTAAATAGTATGTGACGGTAGTAATATTCAATACTATTTAGGGTGGATACTAGTATGCACATTGGGATGCAGGGTTTTCTCTTTTAAGAAGAGAGGACAACTAAATCATGCTCACAGTTTGAAAACTCCATTTTGTGTTGTTTTGCAAATTTTTTTTGCAATGTATTCATTAATACGCATCGGACTCAGTGTGCAAGGTCTGTGTGCGTGACGAATTTTTAGGATCACGAATACGAAAAAACGCATACAAAAATTTCAGACTCGGTGTGCAAAGACCTTAAGACTAGAAATACTAGTATTCTGACTGCATAAGATGCCTATGAATAATAGCCACTCTGACTTACGTCGGTAACCCCCGATGCCTAAGAGCTTCACTCTGAGTCGGACGATGTCTTGCCCCCTATGAACACTATCACTTGGGAATAAAGGTCTCTAGTGTTCCACTAACCTACATTATCACATTATTTTCTCTAATATGTTTGTTTCTTATGTATACTTCTGTTAGGTAAAAGTAGATTTGGATTGAGCTTATTTGTAGGGTCATGAAGTTAAATATATACAGTATATATTGTTAGTCGGTGTGTCCTTTTATCTTACACCTTTAACCCTAGGATTATTCAGGTAAGTTAGGTTAGTCAAATCTAACCTAATCCATAAAGTACTCACCCGCCAGCAGGTTGAAGTCCTTCAGGAATGATGTAGAAGACTTCCTTGTGGTTGTTCGTTTTTTGAGGCTCAGTTTGTATTTATTAAAGTATCACAGGAGGCAATCGTAACAATAACACTTATTTTAGTAATTACAATACAAAGCATTTAATGCAAAAAAAAAAAAAAAGAAAATTCAAAATCCACTAAAGGCCTGTACACACCGGGACGAATATTGCAGCATTTTTCGAGACGTTTTTGTGTTCATGCCCAAGCGATTTTCACTAGCATGCAAATTCACTCCCTGCCAGTATGTGGTGCTTGTGCTTAATGGTAGTGCAAATAAACATATTTATGATATTAATAAAGTTAAAGAAGATAAAAATGCAGATATTAAATAGCATATATATGACATATGAGAGATGAGAGATGGTTAGAAACGGTAGTGCAAATAAACATATTTATGAAATAGACATTCTCAACTATATTTCTTGAATTTAAAAGAAAAAAAAAACAAACAAACAGTAAAAATACAGAAATAATACACATCTATTGGTGTGGCCAAGAAGTGGCAGAGTGGCGGTTTTTAACGTGGTGTGTCAAACCAAAAAAATGAACCTGAGGCGTTTTTAAAAAATTACGCTTTGACGCCTGCCGTTTTTCGTGTCAAGAGGCGCAAAACGTCGGTGATAATCGCGTGCGATATTCATCCCGGTGTGTACAGGCCTTAAGCCAGGGGTGTCCAGACTCGGTCCTGGAGGGCCACTGTCCTGCAGAGTTTCGGTCCAAGCAGCTCCAAAACACCTGCCTTGAGGTTTCTAGTATGCCTAGTTAGAACTTGATTAGCTGGTTCAGGTGTGATTAATTGGGGTTGGAGCTACACTCTGCAACTCTAAACAGCAATGTTGGATGCTGTTAAGTATGGTGACTGCGAGGGGACATGTTCAGTTTACTTAGTTTTGTCGTGGCCACGACATATTAACTTGTGGGAACATGATATGTCGTGGCCATAACCAAAACCAAAAGTGAAATCACGGTCACCGTAGTTAAGCGTCCCTTGGTATCAGGTATCCTTGTTCGCCTATTGCAGGCAGCGTCTGAAGAAGCATTTCACTCCTCAAGACTTTTATACTACCTTTTGGGAAATTCCATATTATTCATCAATTGATCAATGTCCTGTATAATCCAATCTTTCTGTTGTAGGAGTATCTTTGCAACTCATGCTTCATAAGCCGGATGTCCTTGCTCTGTCACTTACGTTGTTGTCTCCTCCTAGCATTCTTATTCCTCTTATTCACTGAAGTCATCGTCTGGCTCACCTCCGCTTGAGGTTTCAGCATATTCTCTTCTTGTTAACCTTTGTGGATGGTTACAAAAGTATCAAACTCAAGAAACTAACTTTCACAACTGTTGCTTAGTTATCTTATCTTATAACAAACAAAGGAAGTATTGCAGTTACTTCTCATTTATAATTTCATAATCATTCAAGCATTCAATCATATAACTTAAAAGCGGCCTGAGACATGGCTTTCAGGGTGCATGTTAAGGATGTTTTGGATGTTGAACTTCCCACATAGTGCGCCCTTTCGCGTGTTCTAGTGCTTGAATATTTACATTCGAAAGGCCAACTGTGCAGAGCGTCGTTCACATTTGTTCACGTTCGTGTTCTCATAACGTGTTCTCATTTTTGCATTCTCCTTTTCATATATTCAAACACGCAGACACACTTTGGCCAAGTGCTGGGGACATTTTAGTTTTCAGATGCATACAGATGTTAATTCAAATCCTGCAAGAAAAAAGGAATGTTGGTTATGTTTAATTAAAAATTCCTTCACACCTTATTGTGGTACCAAATTAGTTTCGAACCTGCTTCTTTTCAGACTGAACGCTGAACAGCAACCCGTTTGACTTTCTCTTGGACAAAATGAGACGTTTTTTACATGCTAACTTTTACAGTTCCAGGGCAGAATGCTAAATAAGCAGCAGATGACAGTAAAGGACAACACGTTCACACCCAACTCGTCACATCTTGACGCTTAGTCAGGACCTCACTTTTTAATGCGGAGGGTGCCCCTTTAGCACCGTTTTTCAACTGTTGTTTTTCAGTTCTTTGCCTTGTGTCAGATCAAGATGCATTTAATTCTTTGCATTTGTAAAAGTAGAAATTTTATACACATAACCCCACCCCAAACCTAAACCTACCACTTCTCAACAATATAAAGCACGTAACAGGCATATTGCAAAAACTGACCAAAAAAAAAAAAAAAAATTTGGTATAAAAGTATTTCAAACAACTTGTTGCATTCCAAGACTTCTGAAGCCATGTGTTATCTTATATGATGAACAGAGTGGAACTTAAGGTTTTAAATAGCTGAAAATGATCCCCCTCTGTGAACGCACATAGTCATCTCATTCAAAAGCTACACCCAAATGTTTGCATGACACAATCAGTCACAAGACACACAAGAGCCAATGCTATTTTCACAGTCAAAGCTGATGCAATGCTTCTTCTGGAGGCAGTTTTTGAATGTGTGGATCTGAGCTTGATGGCAGATGGAGACTCTTATGCTTTTGTGTCCATTCCTCCTTGCACAAATGAATCATTTGGCTTCAGAACACTTGGAATATTTGTACTTTTTGAATGACTGCAGTTGTATCTGCCTTTTATATCCTGTGTTTTATAATAAAAATATACAAATGGGTTGGTTTAGGGGTATAGGGGTTGAGTTACGTGCTCAAACGTATAGTGTATAGTAAATTTTAAGTAAAATTATGCTGGTGGATTAAATTGAAAATCTGACCCCAATATATGTTGGGGTGTGATTTTCAAAGTTGAAACTGAACTGTAAACTGTGGTAACACTGTAGCTGATGCTGAGTTCAGGTCATTGGGCAACGCTGACTCTGGTGATGTGAAAGGGCTTTTAGACATGATTTATATCAAATTAAGCATTTTGTTCTTTCTTTTCTGTTTCTTATCTCCCCCAGGTCCACAGAGGCAGACCCAAACACTGAGAAAATGCAGTGCTCGTCTAGCTCGACACTATTTGCCCTGCAAAAAAACTTTCTTATGAAGCACAATGTTTCTCTGGAGGAAAGAAACAAATGCTCAGCCATTCCTCTGGCTCCTCTTATTGTAGCATACAAATCTTTGTATTTTGTTGGAGAGACCACATTATTGATAAAAAGACTGATCTTTTTGTTTCTCCAGCACAACTGTCACAGCGGCATGTGAAAGCTGTGGCTGTTGAATAAGACAGTGTGAATTTCATCCATCGGAACAATGCTGCTATGGTGTCTGAAAATAAAACACAATGCAGTGTTTTTCCCAAGACAGGAAGTCTCGAACAAAATCCAAATGAACTGGGATGGCTGGCAGAGTTGAACTACTAAATGATAAATAATGGACTGCCACTATTTGTCCTCTCGCAACTATTTATTCAGCTTTCTGCTCACAGATGCTTCTTGTAACGCCACTCAATTACTGCGATCTGCTACAGTCCCCACCTAACGGACATGTAATTAATTAAGAGCTTTTATTTTTATGTTAATGATGTGGAAAATGTTAATGACTTTAAGTAAAATAGGTTGTTGACAGGCCTAGCAAAAAACACGCCGAAAAGCAAATGTTTGATCAGATGCTTCATGTACTTTGAGCATGCAGGAGGCTGTTACAAATAAAGTCTCCCAATTTTCATTGCTTTGTTCTTCATTACATCTTTAATGCAAGTTTCCTCAAAGTTAAACTCAGGAATCAATTTTAACTCATTCAATCTGACATTCTTCTATTTGTAATTGTGCGTGTGCATGCGTAGCATCACTGAAATCAACTAACTTTCACAGCAAATGCTCACTGAGATGTCGTAGAAGTTCATGCATTTATAGATTTCTGCTATGTATGAAAAAAGCATTCTGTGGCTGCCAAAATCCACTTTGGGAAATTATCTCTTTCAGTGAAATGACAAATGTGTTGCATATTTCCTGTTTTGCATCATAGACATAACATGTCAAAGTGACATCATGAGACAAAGCTGTAAAGACTTGGAGCATCACATTCTCACGTCTCTGGTACTGGACTGATTTAGTAAGGTATAAATTATTTTGCTTATTTTTTCAGATTGGTTTGTGATGATGATTCTTTGAAGGTTCAGAGAGTTTTTTTTTTTTTTTTTTGAAGTTTTGGTCAGAAATTGACAATCTTCTCTGATCTACAGGCTACAGAAGAAAAAAAACATTTAATTATATGTATGTGGAACCCATATTACTAAATATAGTTTTCTGAACTGAGTTTTATGTAATAAGGATTATTAGAATGTAATACTATCTATCTCTCTCTCTCTCTCTCTCTCTATATATATATAAATACAATATATGTGTGTGTATATGTATTACATCCTAATAAACCATCTCATATAGAATATCACATATAAACAAATTCCTCAAATACCAGATAATATGCGTTTTGATATTTACAGTATACACATGAAATGATAAAAGTATTTTTTAGGGCTTATTTTTCATTGCTGGTGAGAAGGAAAAATATATTTTGTAAATTAGCTAAGTTTCTTTACGTTTACATATCTAAAATCTAAATTGTTCTGAAACAGAGATGTTGGTAAAGTTGCTAAATACACACAATATATATATATATATATATATATATATATATATATATATATATATATATATATATATTTGTTTCTGTCTTGAAAATGTTAGTGCTGGTTAGTTTTCTAAAAATATTATTAGGATAATATTTTAACTGTCATAAAGGACATTTTTTCACTTCACAAACGTATAGCCTACATTTTCCATTGCAACATTAAAACATTGATTTATACATATTAACCATAAACATGATATGGCTGAAATCTTCAGCTGACCTGTTTGGTCGATAATTATAGTGTACCTATAAAGTATGTACGTGTAGGTATAAGGGATCAGTATGTTGGGGAATAAAGGGGTAATAACCAGGAAAATCACAAATTATTTATACTGTAAGTATTTTAGAACTAAGGGGTACTTTACTATTATGATAGGCAACAATCTTATGTCTGAGAACATACACTGTGTAGCTTTTTGTAATAATAATGTACCAATACAAGGTACATAGTGCATTTATACAGTAATCTTCTGAGAGCAAAAGTTTAGGTTTTGTTTTAAGGCAAGTAAAACTAATGCAACTTTTTTTTAAATACTGGGGAAATATTTATTTGAAAAACAACTTAATTCAAAACAGATTTACAACACTTCTTAATTGATTCTTTTTTTTAAATCAACTTTTCATTTCAAATACAAAGTCATAAAAGAAAGTAGCAGGTTTTGGCCCCACCCCCTTATTTCTTGGCTTCCTCCTCCTCTTGTTCCTTTTTCTCTTTATTTATTTTTTCCACTGATGAGTAAATGGTGAGAACATTTCTGGGAGTACAGTATTTTCTTTTAATACATAATACAGAATAGCAAGAGGAACAACAGGAGGAAGCCACGCATGAGAAACTGAGGTGTCGTAAATGCTGTTTTTCAAATAAAGGTTTTCGAGTGATACCAGATTGTGTGTGTGTTTTTACCCTGTAACTTCAAATATATTTCCCCAGTATTTAAAAAAAAAAAGTTGCAATAGTTTTAGTTTTGCTTTCCTTGAAACACGGAAGCCCAAATTTAAAGGATTAGTTCACTTCAGAATTAAAATTTCCTGATAATTTACTCACCCTCATGTCATCCAAGATGTTTATGTCTTTCTTTCTTCAGTCTAAAAGAAATTAATGTTTTTGAGGAAAACATTCCAGGATTATTCTCCAAGACTTCAAGTGTTACCAACGTTGAAGGTCCAAATGTCAGTTTCAGTGCAGCTTCAAAGAGCTCTACATGATCCCAGACGAGGAATAAGAGTCTTATCTAGAGAAACCATATGTCATTTTCTAAAAAAAAACCCAAAATGATATACTTTTTAACCACAAATGCTCATCTAGCTCTGCAATGCGCCACATTACGTGATCATGTTGGAAAGGTCACGCGTGATGTAGATGGAAGTACCACGGTAGGGCGAAAAACATCTCTTTTCTCCTCCAACTCCAATGTCATCCGACATCGTTGTTTTATGTTTTTTTGTAAAGGCTGTCTGACTTAGTCTTTGCATGTTCGCTTTGTAGACGCTCGGTACTTCCGCCTACATCACATGTGACCTTTCCACATGATTACATACTGCATGGTACATCACAGAGCAGTGCAAGATGACCATTTGTGGTTAAAAAGTATATATATATATATATACACTGTAAAACCCAATAAGTTCAGAATACTCAAAACATTTGAGGAAACTTATTACCTCAAAACATTTAAGTAAACTAACTAATTTTTTTAAGTTGGTAGAACTTAAAATTTTTGTGACAAGTGGGGCGGGGCTGAGAGCCATGGAAGCGGATCAAGGCCAGTGTGGTGCACAGGTGTCTCTCACTAACAATCCCGTCACCAGCATCCCTTTCCCAACTCGTCATAATGTTAATTACATACAGTTAATTTACATAAACATCACATTCAGATCTTGGTTAAATGTTATATAGCAAATAACACATGCTATTATAACTATCAGAGAGTCATTACATACTTGCATATATGTAATCAAACAACATATGGTCTTAAATTTTGCAGCTCATCCTCAACGTAACCACAGGCTCTACTCTTCACCACAGTGGTAACCCTACAAAACTACATAACAGAACCCCCCTGAATCCCAACATAACACAACATTAAACATTAACTTATATCTCCATATGTTAATCTTGTGCAAAAACACACAAAATAACACTTAATTTCAACAGTTATTTATATGGTCTGACGCAAAGCATGCTGGGAATTAGAAATCGGCTGCAGCTCAACTCATATTAAGTTCAGCTTACTACAATGAAATTTTGAGTTCATGCAACTTTTTTCTATTAAGTACAATGAACTTTCATTATTTTGAGTGAAACAAACTCATTTAATTTAATTAATTTCACTGTTCGGTTTTACAGTGTATATATATATAGAGTGAACTAATCCTTTAACCAGTGCACTTTTGCTATCAATAAAAAGAGCCCTGTATAAAACCCTGATATGTACCTTGTAATTTTAAAAAAGACTCTATGTATTGGTACATTATTATTATTACAAAAAGCTACGCAGTGTATGTTCTCGCTAAACTGCTCCTAAATGTAAGATTGTTGCCTATCATAATATTAGAATAAGAAATCCTTAGTTCTAAAATACTTACAGTATAAATAATTTGTTACTTTTGTTACCCCTTTATTCCCTAAACTTTAAATATTGTTCCCTTATGCCTACACATACATACTTTATAGGTACACTATAATTACTGAAAGTTATGCTGTAAATTTGTTTTACTTACGCAGTACTTTCCAGGCTGTAATCTAAAGCGTTACCAAATATATTTTTAGTAGCTTGTAGTAACTACTTCATCAGTTGTTGTGTAGATACTCTAAATACCCTAATGGTGTGAAAATGTGTCACCTAATCAAGCATTTTGTTCTCTGCATGTGCGTTGTGAAATTATTTTTTCTTAGTAACAACACCTAAACGTGAGAAAAGTCCTTAGATGCATTACCTGAGATCCATCTTCTGAAAATATCCTAAATATACTGTATGTTCATTTATTATTGCAAGCATATGAATATTTAGCACTGTTGTGTGGTTTAGTCAGTTCCTTCTGTGTTGACCTATTTCTGTGTTTAACTATTTTAAGCATCTCCTCTGTAAAACCACCATACTTTCTTACCGTCCCCTTTAGTTTAACAGTGTATGTAAAACCTAACATGCAAATGCAAAAATTCTCTGCATATGATAATTAACAAACTATAAAGTATGGCGACTGGCCAATCAGAACTCGAGCTATAACTATCCATGCACAAAGTCATTCAATCTTTCGTCTTTTTTCATGCTGTTCAAAAAGGCCAAGAGAGGATTTCAAGAGCATCTATCAGCGTTCTTAAAAAAGAAGAGAACAGAAGGTTTAGTGTTTAAGACACTCCCCTTACATAATATTAGAAAGAATAATGAACATAGATAAAGTGCATTGATTAACACCATGTGAGCACTGGACGTGAGCGGCACGATGTGACAAAAGACAACAGATTCCATTATAATCAATGATACTGTCTACACTGGATGCCACGCAACAAATCCCCAACGGGAACAAATCCCTAAACTGATGTTCCATTCTACACTGTAAAAAATGACTGTGATTTTAATAGTAAAAGACTGTAAAAATGCTGCGGTGAAAAACTGTCAATTGGTTTACAGAAAGTTTCCGTACTATATACGGTGAATAACTGTAATAGATCTAACGGTACATTTAATGTAATTTTACGGTAAAATACCGTTAAATTCACAGTTTTTGGAAGTGAAAAATAACAATTCATTGTAAAATTTACAGTGAAAAACCGTAAATTGACATTCCCACAATTCCCTGCGTGACACTTCACATTTGATATATTTTCGTTGAAATAACTCTGTTTCTTTTTAGTTTTTCTCATTTTTTTCTAATCAGTTATGTACATTAGGGTTTTATGTTATTAATGTTTATTGCATTTTTAAAATTTCATGCATGTTACCATGATGGTGTTTAGTGTGTGTGTGAATGACACTGTGTGCTCCTTCTATATGTTAGTGTTGTCCTTCTCAGCTTGTGGAAAATCTGCTTGTGATGAACTTTGATTCATCATGTGACTCTTATCACCACTGTGTTTGGTGACTGTCAGTGTATTATAAAGGTACAAAACAGATATTAGTACTTCATTAGGTTGGTAAATTAACATTATGGGCCCTATTTTAACGATCTAAACGCAAAGTGTAAAGCGCACGGCGCAGGTGCACTCAGGGCGTGTCCAAATCCACTTTTGCTATTTTAACAACGGAAAAACGGTCCGTGCGCCGGGGCGCATTTTTGACATGGGTTGTCCCTATTCTCTTAATGAGTAATGGGCGTAACATTCAATAAACCAATCAGAGTGTCATCTCCCATTCCCTTTAAGAGCGAGATGCGCTCGCGCCATGGCGGATTGCTATTTACATGGCGGAATTTGTTGGCGAAGAAACCGATCTGCTCGTGCGCGAAGTTAAAGCGGGCTTGCAAATGCAGGCTTTCAAATAGCTCCGCGCGATGAGTCAGTTAATATATATGTGTGTGTATTGGCACGATTGTTCAATTGATTAGCCAATTTCGTTCATCATTATAAGTAGTAATAGGCTGAATTGAAAATAGGTAGCCTAATTCTAATACACGCAATGACTATTCATCATTACATTTTTATATTATGTAGCCTACACAATAATATTCCATTACACTGTAATCCTTTTGTTTTTAATATTTGGCATGTTTGTGTGATGCGCATCCCTGTGTGTAATAAGCAAAGTCAACGCGCACTGTGGACGCGAGGGGCAGTTTCTACCAACGCGCTCTAACAAAAAAAATATTGCGCCATTGACTTTAGACCAGGTTTGAGTTGGTCTATGGCGCAGTCTATTTTCAGCTCCTTAAAATAGCAATGCGCCGGCAATGCGCCTGAACACACCTCTTTTTTAGACCAGCACGCCCATGGGCGCACTAACTGGCACAAATGCATTTACTAATTTAAGGACGTGGCGCTGAACGGGAAAATGCGAACGGCGTTGGACGCAAACTAGCAAACACACTTGCGCTGCGCCTTGCGTCGCATTGCGCCGGGTGTATTATAGGGCCCTATATCAGTTAATGAAATACGTTATTTTACCGTAAATTTAACAGTTTTTTATGTTGCTACTGTATTTTTTACGGTAAAGTTCAGGCAACCACAGCTGCCGGTTTTTTACCCTAAATTTTACTGGGATTTTTTTACAGTGTATTTATGATGTACTCGAAGTGCTTGCGCTACTTCTGACACGAAAAACATGGATTTGGAACCTTCGCTTTGTTTGTCTCCTTGGTTACCGTGATTATTATTCATTTGTTTCAGCTTTGTTCCCCATCATCTGTTTTTATGTCACTCTACTTCAGTTCTGAGTTGTCCAGTCTCCTTAACAGTTATGTGTGTAAACATTCTTGCCTGTTTTGGATTACAATAGTAAACTTTGTTGGAATGACATTCATCTGTGTCTTCATTTGCATGCCTGAACACAGGCGTTAGAAAAGACCGGACCACAAATGGATTTTAGCAGCGCAGTTCGTTGCTTTGGCCCAGAAGGGTCTCGACTTCATCCACTACACCGTGGAATTCTGCTCTCCTCTCCCCCTATGACGACGAGACCCTCTGATCACTATATTGGATTGGGGCCAACTACTTCCACCCAGTTGACTTTCCAGACACCAAGGACTTCGCTGGAGGGACGCTGTCCTCAAGTGTCTGGAAAGCGCATACCCCAGAAAGGCAACCCCAGAGAACAGCCCACCACCACCCTGCATCACGGAGCGACAGACTACGCCCCCAACAGACGGCGTACCAGTACCTGCCCCGATGGAGCTGCCAACGCAAATAGAAGCGAATATGCCTACCATCGCACCAGAGCAGGAGCCCTTTACGTCTGACCTGGTGTGCGAGCCGGCCAACCAGTCCATGACAGAGGAGTTCCCTGCCCACAACCTCACTGCAGTATGTGAGTGCATATTGGACGGGGAGATAGATACGTTGGTCACACCCTCCCTCCCTCTTCCACCAACACTTCTACTTCCAGCCCTGTCTTTGTCATCTCCTGTCTGCCCTATTGTTCACCCTTCACCTCCTCACTGCATCTCGGATTTACCTGGGGGCATCCAATGAGCCATCCTCGACCGGGCTAGGGAAATCCCTGGCTCCGCCTCCAGCTACTGTCCCCACCATTCCACCTCAGCCCATCGTCCTAACTCCTCCCTCCCTCGGCTCCACTGTCGGCCATCACACCCACGACGTCACTGGGCTCCCAGACCTGCCAGCTTTGCCTGCCATACTCCGGCTCTCCACCCCTGAGGCTCAGTCTGGCTCCGCCCTCCCTCAGGCTCCACGACAGTCCTCAGTCATGCCAGTTCCGCAGCAGTTCTCCCGTTTCACCTCAGGGGGTCTTCATGACAGCTCCGTCGTGACCGCCGATGCCTACGGTCTTGCACAGATCCATCAACACTCCGTCTGCACCCAGGACTCTTTCCCTTTCAGCAACGTCCCTGTCGTCCGTCCCCATGGAGGCGTTGGATGCTGTACCACCATGGCTCCTCTCTCTGGCAACACCGCCATGGGGCGCTACCTGCCTGGGTATCTGGGGTTCATCTGATCTCCACCCACATAAATCACCTCACTGGCTACTACCACCTCCTGTTCCTCCCTGGTCTTTCCTACCATCATCTCTTCCCTGGTTTATGCTGTCTGCCTGCCTTTGGCCAGCCCTTCGTCCTCTCCTCGTCCGTCTCCAAAGCCTCCACCCTCCCTCCCTCATCTGTTTTTTTTGTCACGCCGACTCGGAGGGGGCATTATATCCAGTTTTTTTTCATTTTCATGGACTTTCAGTTTGTTTCATTTATTCACGTATCATTGTCTTGATTCCCTCCACTCATTGTCTCCTTGGTTACAGTGATTATTAAGTTCATTTATTTTCAGCTGTGTTCACCCCATATCTGTAGTTCTCAGTTGTTATATAAGTATTATATTAGTAAACTTTGTGTTGGAACGAGATTCATGTGTCTTCATCTGTCTGCCTGAACAAACAAATCTGAGCAACAAGTTCATGAACCATTGTGGAAAATATTGCAATGTATCATATGTTTAATTCAAGATTATTTTCGACGATTTGACCACTGGTCGACCACTTAAACCCTTACTTGCCAATTTTTAGTATTGAGAAGATGCTTATCAACTTCCTGTCATGTCTAAAAGTGTTATTTTGTGAGGAGCCAAGGGTGAGAATCTTAACAACATCAGTTAAACACATTGTTAAAGTGTCTACATGTCAGCCTGTTTGAATTCTGGAGTGCATAGAGTGCTCTTGCTTCAAGTCGAAATTACAACATAAATCATAATTATTATACTATGATTAATTACATTAATAATTGGATTTAATTATGGGTTGTATGTCATAATTATGACCTTTTTATCCTAATTAGCTTTTTATGTCATAATTTAGATTTTTTAATCTCATCATTTAGAATTTGTCCTTCATAATTATGACTTTACGTAATGAATTATGAATTACGGCATAAACGCCATAAGTAGGCAAAATTATGATATATTATTATGACTTTTTCTTATAATTATGACTTTGTAAATAATTTTGCCTATTTATCTCATGGCTTTTACGCTGTAATTATAGCTTTATCTTATAATGGACTTAATTGACTATAATAATTTTGAACTAAATAAATTTGACTTTTATGTCATTATGACTTATAATTATCTCATAATTTTGATTAGTATGTTAGAAATTTGACTATCTCATGATTATGATAGTATGTTGTAATTTTTTCTCATAATTGACTGTTATAAGATTTTACTTCATAATTAACTTTTTATGTCATAAGAGTTTTTATCTCATAATTACAACTACTATGCCATAATTTTGACTTTTTAATCTCATAATTGCATTTTTATTTTATAATTGCCATTTTTTATAATTCTGACATTTTATCTCATAATTACAACATTTAAAGTCATAATTATGATTTTCCAAATTATGATTTTCCAATATGATTTTATTATGTGGCAGAAATGGGCTTCCATAGTAATGCATGCAACTTTACAATAAAATACTTGCATTTTCTGACTGTGTCTGTCTTTTCTTACAGAGCGTTCGTGGACCTACAGTGACGATGACGTGGACGGTGGGTCTCAGTAACCTGGTGTTAGCGGTCTACGGATTCACGCTGATCATAGGCCTTCCCGCCAACATCTTGGCTTTTTACACTTTCTTCCAGAAGGTCCGCCAACAATCCACCCCGATGGACGTGCTGTTACTTAGTTTAACCATCTCTGACTTGATCTTCCTCTTTTTCCTGCCATTTCGCATGGTGGAGGTGGCAAACATGAAATGGACACTGCCGTACTTCCTCTGCCCGCTGTCAGGATTAATCTTCTTCTCCACCATCTACAACAGCACCTTCCTCTTGACGGCCATCAGCGTGGAGCGATACCTGGGTGTAGCTTTCCCCATTAAATACAAGCTGAAACGCAAGCCTCGAAATGCCGTGATAGCCAGCGTCATATTCTGGGTGGTTTCCATGGCGCACTGCAGCATCGTCTACATCATGCAATACCACAACTATTTCAACCCCAACATCACCGATCCATCGACACGTAAACCTGTTATGAAGAATTCAGTGATGAACAGCTCAAGATCCTCCTGCCAGTTCGCCTCGAGCTTTCTATTGTTTTCTTCTGCATTCCTTTCCTCATCTGCTGCTTCTGCTACATCAAGTGCATCTGCATACTTTCCCGTCTATCCAAAGTTCACGACAAGAAGCGGTATAGAGCTATCGGGATGGCACTGGGAACACTTCTGGTCTTTGTTATCTGTTTCATGCCCTTCAGCATCACACATGTGGAAGGATATTTCGGCGGCTACAGCGCTAATTGGAGAAAATATGCTCTGCTCACCAGCACGCTGAATGCATGTCTCGACCCTTTCATATTCTACTTCTCTTCTTCAGCACTCAGAGAGACTTTCAAGAAGGTGTTGCAGGAGCTGGTGAGGTGGCTGCTTCCTCCCTGCTGCCGCTCGGCTCTCTGCTGCCCTTTATTCAACTGTGGGGAATCAGAGGACAGAACACAGAGCTCAGATGACAACATCCGCTAACATATCGAGCAAGGTTTTGCATTGATTGTTGTGCTTTGCATTTGCTGCAGATGTTAATGCATGCCATTCTGTCCAAAGCCAATTCATTTAATTCTATTACACCACTGTGACCCAATGCTTTATGGATAGACAGAAGAGGAGCAGCTTAAAAATGGTTTCTGGAAGAAATTCAAGCAAGCATTAACAGGCTGATTGCACTTATATTCTACTATATATTCTTGGGTTAGATGACCCAAAAAATGAAAATTCTGTCATTAATTACTCACCCTTATGGAATTCCAAATGGGAACACTGGCTCATTATTGGCTGGCTCCTGCGTCAGAATCACACACATGTGTCGTACTGCTCACATGAACAGTGTTGTCCAAAATTGAGCCGGCGTTCGGAAGTGCTGCACTGTGTTTACTACTTGAACAGAATAGGAGACATGACATGGAAAAGAAGAAATTGTTGAATAAAGTCTCTTTTTTTGTGTTTGTTTTTTGCACACAAAAATATTCTCGTCGCTTCATAAGATTACGGTTGAATCACTGCATACTATTTTAACAATGTCTTGAAAATGGTAAAAACATTGCAGTCTATCGGAGGTCAGAAAGCTCTCAGATTTCATCAGAAATATCTTAATTTGTGTTCCAAAGATGAATGAAGGTCTTATGGGTTTATTGAGTAATTAATGACAGAATTTTCATTTTTGGATGAACTAACCCTTCAAATCTATGCAGCAGTGCAATTTTATTCACAATGAAATAAAGAGCTCGAACAGTTTGTGAACAAATTACAGTACAAAATCATTTGAACTAATACTTAAACATTTGAACTAATACGCAACTTTATAAAACAAGCTGTTTTTGTTACTAATTTTTTAATAAAATTTGTGATTATGCTTCTGTTCTTTATCGCTCCATTCTGAACCATTCACTCATTGCACATGAATGCTGTTTATTTATTTTCTATGCATCACTCAATATGAATTGCTTGTTTTTAACACCACTTTAGACCAACACAAACTTGTTCCTGTGATGTCACTTCCTGTCCCTGTTTGGACTTATACAGCATGTGAAGGAACAAGTTTGAAATTTAAGCAGTTATTTTAAAGATATATTTTCTATTTATTCTCTTTATAAAGGCTAATGGTTAATACTTTTTTCTTTTTGTTAAAATGAACAAACTTTAAGAGTCAATACATCAATCCTTCTGTCCTTCGGATTAGAAGGACCATTTTAATGGTTCATTGAGTAGATAATACTATTTAGATAATACACACTAAATACACATAGTCATGTAATGTTGTTAACATTAACAATTTGAGAACAAAGTATAACAATTATAAAATTTACACAGTTTGACGTGATATGAGCTAACTTTGCGATCGTTAGATTTAATCATCATTGGCAGATTTATTGTAAAACTTTTTTTTTCTTCAGTTGGTCAGAACAAAAGTGGCAGACATGTTACTTACTTGTTCAGATGATATTTTCCAGTGAAGCCTATTATTTTGGACATACTTCCAAGACGTAGTATGTGTAATTCCGAAGTACAGTGAGTATCCACACTGGTGTGGTGACTCACAGCCTACACATACACCTCAAAACATTAGATTAATCTGTGCTGAGAAGCTGTGCCGATGCACAACCCACGTAAAGTTGATAATTCCGCAAATGACTGCAATTGCAGGTTTCAAACTGAGATGGTGACAAAGAGGCAAAACTTACAGACTGCAGAATTAAAGTGTTTTTATTTTAGACCGGATGGGATGTTTTTCACAGGGAAATGCGTAGATGCATCACTCACCCTTGCTCGTCTCGGCATATCTGTATTTAGAGAAAAGTTGCTCCCTGTATGGTGTGGGAGTGGCATAGGTTAGTTGTTACAACAAGTGAGAAAGTTAGACACAGAGCAGATAAATCTCCAACCTCCAGGGAATCACCCTTTTAAACAAGCGCCAAACAGAGGAGAGGCTGCTGACAAAAGGAGAAAGCGACAGAGCTTGTAATAAAACAAGAATTAACATGGGCTTGGCTTCTCTGAGATGGTGAGAACTGAGGGATTTGAAATGTTGTAAAAGCAACGTAGAGATGATGGTGTTTTTATTACTCAGTGGGTGAGTAAGGTATTTTAATGAACAGATAAACTGTCACATATAGCTCTCTAACAGAGTTCATTGTAAAGCATTGTCAATTGTGAGTTTCATTATGGTTATAATGCTGTTATGGAATTTATTTTCAAGGAAGTACCATGTCTGTTACTAGGTAAAGCTACAGTAAAGTCATCAGCCAGTCAGCCTGAGATCCTTTCCATCTAAACTGGTATATCTCTTAAGACTAGAGCACTAAGAAAATGTCTCTGGTTATTCAAATTAACCATGGTTCCCTGATTGGAGGGAACGAGACATTGCATCACATTTGACGCTATGGGGAAACTCCCTTTCTCAGAAAATGCTGAAGCCTGTTTGAATCATGCAATAGCCAATGGCTCTTGAACGAGGGGCATGTCCAACCGCTATATAACTCAGTGTCGAGTGCCAATACCTCAGAATCTTTTGACCGAGCAAGAGCATACACGTAAAGACTCAGAGGGACTTCAGGATCCTGGTTTGGAACACTTGCAGAATTACCAATGTATTGAGGGCAGATGCTGCATGTCCGACCACCACGTAGGCCTTCTCAGCAATTTGGGCAGTAGTCCTTCATGGCTTTGAAGGAACAGACGGGGTGGATTTCCATCCATGGGATGGACACCAGTGAGCTGCAATGGCCTCCTTGACAGGAGGCAAGCGGGTGTAACCCCACTTGTCTGCCACCTTGACCACAGAGAGGACATAGGTTGCCTAGGCATGGGCTCGGGCTGAATGAGGGAAGCTCCATGAGAGGATGCCAGTGCAAGATCCTCATGGACTTCAGAGAAGAACAGTGCTGGTCTCTGAGGGGTGTCCGACTGATGGCCCACGTACCGATAAGAAACATCCATTCATTTTCACCAAGGCTGCTCCGTGGCTGACCACTCCAGGTCCAGATTGCTGACAGCCTTGGTGAGGATATTGAGCAATTCCTCATCCTTGGGGTTCCTGAAATGGCGCCCGCCATTGGAGCTTCTGACCAAGTACCTGGGTTAGAGGAGTTAATTGACATGGCATCATCCTCTCCAGAATTGAAGGAGACTAGGTCCCACACTTCAGGAGAAGGGTGAAGGCTGTCTTCAGTATAGGAGACCAGGGCTCTGGGGGACAATAAGCACACAGGTGCTGGGCCGGTGTCAGCTCATCAAGGGAGCCTCCCGACTGAGCTTGTTGCGGCCTCCCCGCCCACGACTTGACGGTGGTGGGAAGGGGAGGTGCAACAGCAGGTGGGTCGCTATTAAGGACAACGGCAAGCCTCGTATGGAGAGTCTTAATTGGCAGATCCTCACTGACATGACAATCACAATCTCCCAAAGCCACTTCAGCATAGGCGAAGCCCAAGCACAGCACGCACGCATCATGCTTGTGCGGGAGCTCAATGGGCACGTCACACATGCAGCATCATTGTAACGACATAGTCTTCTTATCTTCTTGCCAGATCGCAGGAGGGGAATGCTCCTTCTGTGCCGTCCACTAAGGTGCGAAGGTCCTTCAAAGTGAAGTAGATTCACTTCAAGATTCTGAGGTATTGGCGCTCAGCGCCAAGTTACATAGCGGTTGAACCTGCCCGTCGCTCAAGCACCATTGGCTTTCAATGCAATAGAATGATTTAATCAGGCTTCAGCATTTTCAGAGAAAGGGAATTTCCGCATAGAGACTGATCTTTAAAGGGAACCACATTCATCAGGCAGAGCTGAAGCACAACCAAAACAATGTTCTTCCGCAAAATACATATAGTTATAATAATAAAATACATATAGTATAGTGTTTTTTAACTGCTACAGGGCCAAAAGTTATATTTAACAAGTCTAAAGATCGTACACAGTTTTGCTTAAATACTTAGTGACCATAAACATCACATCTATTTATTGCTGCTACTGTATTATTCTGAGCTCCGCTGTCAACTTTAAACACGAGTCTGTGTCTTTTCTGCTCTACCTCCACTTCAGCAAAAGCTGTGTGCTCTTTGTGACAGATTCTATAAAGAGCTCATCTGTCTTTCCTGTGGCAGAGGCGTCTGAAACAACACATTTTCCTGTTGTGTGTTACAGGGGGAATCCACTTATGTGGGACACTTTATGCCTCTGGAAAGTATGTTCCAGAGGCATAAAGATCTCCACTGCATAATACAGCTATTACACTTAAATGCTTTCTCAAATACACAGACCTTGAATTCAATCAAATTATATTTTGTGTTCTACAAAAGTAAGAAAGTCATATGGGTTTGGAAGGACATGAGGGTGAGTAATTGATGGCAGAATTTATTTTTTGCATGATCTATGCCTTTAAGAGAAAAATTGCTTGGTTTTTCAACCTTCTGGCATATATCAAAAGTGGCCACAAGATGGTGCCATATAAGGTATTGTGAATAAAATGGTTAAAAAAAACCTTACATTTACCACACAATATTAGATGAAGCTAACACTTTGCATTCAGACCATTATAGAGTTTTGGGTTAGATATGTATAGCTATGTATCTTTTTCAGCAGATTTAGTATTGTGTCCTCTAACAGCTCAGCATGAGTTCAATGACATTCTGTCTACTCATCACTAGACAAAGGTTTTGTTTTGAAAAAGTAAACAAATAACTAGTTAGAAACATTTTTTGAAGTTGCTAAGAGAGTGGTGCTTTCCCATTCTGCCACTTGGCTGGTTGATAGTGCATCGCTTGGCAACTGTTAAAAGGTTAGTTCACCCAAAAATTAAAATTATGTCATTAATTACTCACTTTCATGATGTTCCAAACCCATACGACTTTATTTTCATCTTCGGAATGCAAATGAAGATCTTTTTGATGTAATCTGAGAGCTTTCTGTCCCTCCAGACAGCCTATGCAACTTTGACGCTTCGAAAAGTTCATAAAGAGATCATAAAACTAATCCATACAGTACGTATTGAGCGGTTTAGTCCAAATTTTCTGAAGAGACACAATTGATGATGAACAGATACAGTTATATGATGAACAGACTGGATTTTATGTTCAACATTCAACAACTTACACATCAGTTGTGGTAAACGGAAGCTCAAGCATATTTTCTTGACTCTTGCAAGAACCAACGAGTTTCATTTTTGTGTGTCACGCAGCACATTTGAGCTTCTGCAAGGTGTTTGACCTGCGTGAAGTTGGCCCCCCACCCAACGCAAAACGTCTGCAAAATAGTCTCAATCGTTTGTGCTGGTTTGTGCCGTAAAAAATTTCGTTTGTGCTGCTTTGGTTTTTTAGATATTAAAAGAATATTTATAGGTCATTCTGAGGTCACCCAGCCCCCCACATGTTCCAAATTCACCGAAAATAGTCTCAAACGTTTGTGCTCCGTTTGTGCTGGTTTGTGCCGGTAAAAGTTTCGTTTGTGCTGCTTTCGATTTTAAAATATTAGACTTTGAATTATAGGCGATGACGTCACTCACCCCCCCCACATGCTCCAAATTCATCCAAAATAGTCACGTTTGTTTGTGCTCCGTTTGTGCTGCTTCGGTTTTTAAAATATTAAAATAACTTTTATAGGTCATTCTCAGGTCACTCAGCCCCCCACATGCTCCAAATTCACCCAGAACAGTCTCAATCATTTGTGCTTCGTTTGTTCTGGTTTGTGCCATTAAACGTTTTGTTTGTGCTGCTTTCGACTTTAAAATATTAGACTTTGAATTATAGGCGATGACGTCACTCAGCCCCCCACATGCTCCAAATTCGCCCAAAATAGTCTCTTTTGTTTGTGCTCCGTTTGTGCTGGTAAAAGTTTAGTTTGTGTTGCTTCGGGTTTTTTTTTTTTTTTTTTTAGATATGCCTGTTAAAATAATATTTATAAAATCTCAGGTCACACAGCCCCCCACCCCACTTCAAATTCACCCTAGATAGTCTCGTATGTTTGTGCTTCGTTTGTGCTGGTGAAATGTTTCACTCGTTATTACAAGCAGTTTTTTGTTTTGTTTTTTATTCTTATAAATAATAACATAATTTATGTTTCATTGGAAAAACCTAAAATATCAGAAAACAATGGAAGGGATTGCGCAGGCGCCTTCGCGGACAAGAGAAGTATTGTTGTGCTCTGCTATAGATGTAGGCTACATTGGCAAGAAATATATGAAACAACCAATTAGAAAAAAATAAATAAATAACTAATATGCAGAGCAGTAGCCTACATCAGATGAACTTGCATGATGGGACATGTAGGACATAAGTTGAATGGCGTTTCAGGGCGTCACTCATGCGAAACAAATATTAAAGAATAGCCTAATCACATTTTTACCCATGAATAAAATTACGAAAAATCTAGCTTTATTTTTCAGTTTTCAGTTTTTTTACACAAAACAAAAATCAACTCTTTCTTATTCCTCTTTATTTCTTTTTAAGTAAAAAATCAAATCAGCCTACCAGGTGCACGGATGACGGACCCGGACCCCAATTAAACATCCAATATTGTTATTTCATTATTTCTTTACAAAACCAAAATGAAAAAAAACAAAAAAAAAAAACAAAAAAAAAAAAACAAAAACAAATATAGAAATTATCATCAATTAATTATGTAATCATGATCAATTATCCTTCAGGAAACACAATATTATATAAACCTTTGAACAACGTTGTACTTATTTGTATTATTATTTATAAAGCACATTTCAATACAACCGAAGTTGTCCAAAGTGCTGTACATTAAAATGGAGAAAATACAAGGCACAATTAATATAAAGCATACAAAACATAAAACACATACACATCTAGGAATCAATCACTCATCAGAGAGCATCTTGTCCGCGGAGGCGCCTGCGCAATCCTATCCATTTTTTTCTGATATTTTAGGTTTTTCCAATGAAACACAAATTATGTTATTATTTATAAAATAAAAAAACAAAACAAAAAAACTGCTTGTAATAACGAGTGAAACATGTTACACCATTAGGTTTTACTTAGGCCTTTTAAGAATAAAATAAATACAAATAGATTAAAATTTCCTCAGTGTTGTTTTAGACCACATAAAGCCAAAATTAGTATTTTAGGGGCCACCCACACATTTGAAACGAATTTTAAAGCATAAACTAATTTGTTTAACCCATAAACCAAAAATACACACACACAAAAAAAAGTCTTATATAGGCTTAATTCTTTTTGTCTTTGTTTACTTTCAAGTAAAATTAAATTAAACGAATGCCTATATTTGTTTTTTCGATTTGGTTTAGTTAGACAATTAAATAAGTCGTTTTTCTTGACGTAGGCTAATTAATTGAAGGAATTACACGGACTGATGCAGCTTTTTTGATGCAACAACTTTCCGTTTCTGACACGCGCTTGTCACTGAAAAGGAGGAAAGCAAACAAACTTAATTTGAAATCACATTGCTCCTACTATTTCTGTTAAATGTATGCTTTGGTATATAGCCTAATAGTCACTATAATATGCTCTTATGCGATTTGCATTTGCAGCCGTTCAGTGTCATTCATTTCAATGCAATCAATATCTAATATTTATAAAGCGAGGCAGCACAAATGAAACTTTTATCGGCACAAACAATTGCGACTGTTTGTGGTGAATTTGAAGCATGTGGGGGGCTGATTGACCTGAGATTTTATAAATTATTTTAATAGACATATCTAAAAAAACGAAGCAGCACAAACAAAACTTTTACCAGCACAAATGAAGCACAAACGTTTGAGACTATTTTGGGCAAATGTGGAGCATGTGGGGGGCTGAGGGACCTGAGAATGAATACCCAATTCTTTTAATATTTTAAAAACCGAAGCAGCACAAACGGAAATTTGTGGCAAACAAGTGGCAAATAGGTGTTAAAATGGAGAAAAAAAAACCTTGGGAGAAACCAGGCTTAGTCGGGGGGCCAGTTCTCCTCTGGCGAACAGTGCTTTGTTACGAATCAGGTTGCTATCATAAATCTGATAGGATCACAACATTCAAAGTATTTATTTCAGTTCCATCCAGTTGAGGATCGTATTCATCACGCCGTTATGGACGGTTTGTTGAGGAACTGTGCTACTGGCTGTCGTGTCGATGAGGCCTTCACAGTGGATGATCTAGTCGACTCGATCTCTGCTGATACTTCAGGGCTGCGTTGTGGTCGTGTCAAGGCGCAGGTCCTTGGTCTCAGCTGGATACGGCCCGGATCCGGTTGACTACGGTAAACCTCGGGATAAACAGAAAGACTAATATTAGCGTAGATGCCATTCTTTTTCTGATGTAACGAGTACATCTGGTGTTATAGGAAGTGTTCCCGGTTCCGGCTGACCTAATTTATGCAGCCTAATAATCCTTTAACGGATTTGAAAA
This sequence comes from Ancherythroculter nigrocauda, assembly GCA_036281575.1. Classification (NCBI taxonomy): domain Eukaryota; kingdom Metazoa; phylum Chordata; class Actinopteri; order Cypriniformes; family Xenocyprididae; genus Ancherythroculter; species Ancherythroculter nigrocauda. The sequence goes on along the minus strand of VTFQ01000010.1, from coordinate 47,806,554 downwards.
TATAAATTGATAATGTGTTATGTGTATGCCAGGTTAAAGAGATGCGTTTTTAGTATTTAAACTGACAGAGTGTGTCTGCATCCCGAACAATGCTAGGAAGATTGTTCCAGAGTTTAGGTGCCAAATAGGAGAAGGATCTACCGCCTGCGGTTGATTTTGATATTCTAGGTATTATCAGCTGGCCTGAATTCTGAGATCGCAATAAACGTGAAGGATAATACATTAAGAGCTCGCTCAGGTACTGGGGAGCTAAACCATTTAGTGCTTTGTAAGTAGGCCTAATTAAAAAGATTTTAAAATCTATACGATGTTTAACAGGAAGCCAATGCAGTGATGACAGAACTGGGCTAATATGATCATACTTCCTAGTTCTAGTAAGAACTCTAGCTGCTGCATTTTGTACAAGCTGTAGTTTATTTATCAAGCGGGAGGAACAACCACCCAGTAGAGCGTTACAGTAATCTAGCCCTGAGGTCATGAACTAACTGTTCTGCATTTTTCATTGAGAGCATATGTCGTAGTTTAGATATATTTTAAGATGGAAGAATGCGGTTTTGCAGATGCTAGTAACATGGCCTTCAAATGAAAGATTGGTATCAAAGAGCACACCCAGGTTCCTAACTGACGACGAAGACTTAACAGAGCAGCCATCAAGTGTTAGATAGTATTCTAGGTTACTGCGTTACTGCGTAACAAAACGTTTAACGGCACAAACAGCACAACGAAGCACAAATGATTGAGACTGTTTTGGGTGAATTTGGAGCATGTGGGGGGCTGAGTGACCTGAGAATGACCTATAAAAGTTTTAATATTTTAAAAACCGAAGCAGCACAAACGGAAATTTCACCAGCACAAACGAAGCACAAACGTTTGAGACTATTTTCGGTGAATTTGGAACATGTGGGGGGCTGGGTTATTCTCATCATCATGGATCATGTCAGTTATTATTGCTCCATCTGCCATTTTTCACTATTGTTCTTGCTTGCTTACCTAGTCTGATGATTCAGCTGTGCACAGATCCAGACGTTAATACTGGCTGCCCTTGTGTAATGCCTTGAACATGGCTGGCATATGCAAATATCGGGGACGTACATATTAATGATCCCGACTGTTGCATCACAGTCGGTGTTATGTTGAGATTTGCCTGTTCTTCAGAGGTCTTTTAAACAAATGAGATTTACATAAGAAGGAGGAAACAATGGTGTTTGAGACTTACTGTATGTCATTTCCATGTACTGAACTCTTGTTATTCAACTATACCAAGGTAAATTCAATTTTTTATTTCTATGGCAGCTTTAATGAGTAATGGGTGTGTTTTGGGCATAACAGCTTTGGGCAATCTGAGTCTCATCTCCTATTCCCTTTAAAAGCCAGTTGCGCTGCAGCATGGCAGATTCACTATTTACACAGCGGAATTTGCAAGTGGAAAAACTGAGCACTTCTCTAGCGAGGAAACGGATCTGCTTTGCACGAGCATACCATCTATGGGCCAAGCCAGATTCCACCAAAGCATTTTATCTTTATGCACACAATAATAATCTTTTACACTGAAATCCTTTTATTTTTAATATTTGGCATGTTTGTGTGCTGCTGCACACAAGCCCTGTATGTGTAATAAGCAGAGTGTACGTGTGCCAATACTGTCCTCTGACACCTGCATTACTATCAGCGCTGGATGTTTAATCATCAAGTCAGCCAGGAGAGATAATGCAGGGGAGTATACATGCACCGTCAGCAACACCGTCAGTGCCCAAACAGCCAAGGCCACCCTCAGTGTGTACTGTGAGTCATTAACAATTAATGTTGCGTCACTGTTGCAGAAACTTGCATAAACTTTTTTCACATTTTGGTGAATTTCTCTATTCTGAATTTCACAGTTACTGTGTCACTGTATATATGTTTTTTTTACAGTAACTGTATATATCACAGTTTTCATCTGGAAATGCAACTCCATAATTTTACATATGGTACATAATCGTGGTATTTACTGTTTTTGGATAATCTAGCATTCTAGTATTGTAGTAATGTAGTAACAATTTTTGATATATCCCCGGATTTATCCAGTACTTCTGCTGTTTGTCTACTGTTCTATTTAAAGAAAAATATATTAAAATAATTTAATACAAATGAAAAAAATCCATTATTACAGTATAACAGATTCCTACTCTACACACACACAAGTCACCCGGTCACTGTTTATTTCTACTTGTGGGCAGAAAAAAACAGGTACTTATTTTCTTATTAACAGCTGTGTTTCTTTGTTTAGATCACAGCGTCAGCAATTTAGATGAACAGTCGGCAAAGCCAATTTTTGGGCATGATTTTTGTTCTGGGAGTGATTTTTCTGAATTTTTTTTTTTTTTTTTTTTTTTTTTTAACCACTGGAAG
>VTFQ01000010.1:47779549-47802049 GCA_036281575.1 Ancherythroculter nigrocauda | reverse complement strand
CTACTCGGATAACCCGACCTAAAATTTACCCTAGCAACATCCTGTCTTCCAGACATCCACGCTACCTGAAAGAAGACAGCTTTCTGAATCCAACGATACCAGTTATGTGCACGTCGGACCTCCGCTTCAAAAGATACGGCCAGGTAAGCTTTGGCCAATCAGATCGCATATGCTAATGAAGGTGGAACCAATGAGGGTCAAACTCGCTTTTATCTATATACCTGTCTTCCAGACATCCACGCTACCTGAAAGAAGACAGATTTCTGAATCCAACGATACCACTTATGTGCACGTCGGACCTCCGCTTCAAAAGATACGGCCAGGTAAGCTTCGGCCAATCAGATCGCATATGCTAATGAGGGTCGAATTAATGAGGGTGAAACTCGCTTTTACCTATATACCTACTCGCAGTTAACCCCAGACTAGCCCCTAACCCAAACCTCAGAGCTGCTAACCCTAGCCTCACTAACCCTTAACCTACTCGCAGTTAACCCCAGACTAGCCCCTAACCCAAACCTCAGAGCTGCTAGCCCTAGCCTCACTAACCCTTAACCCAATTAACTCCTCACCCCACCAACTTTAAACATGCTAGTCCCTATGCTCCATAAACCTTCATTAACACAAAACTTCATCAAACTCTGCACAGAAATATCGTAAAACTAATCTCTATCCATCCATCCATCCATCCATCCATCCATCCATACCAGCACCCAACACTTTACACAACCTTTGAGAGGAACAATATGTTCTTCCTTTACATGTTCAATAGTCTAAATTGCTCAAGCCTATCTGCTGTTTTATCTTAAATTGTTCAATTCTGAATTGTAATGATACACTCTCTCTCTCTCTCTCTCTCTTTCACACACACACACACACACACACACACACACACACACACACAAACTGGCTGGAAAACTGTTTTTATAAAGACTTGTATTACCTTTTTGCTAAAAAGACAATTGATTTCACAGGTTATTTCATTTGGATGTATTTTTTCTATCTATTTTCTATCTATTTTTTTTCTTTATTCTCTAACTATGTATCCATCATCTATCTATCTATCTATTCCAGGATATTACCCTTGGCTTCTCGTCGCCCTCTCCTGGATAAAACTGTGAATAGCCATGTGTGAGAAACTGCTAAGAATTCCAATATTTTAGCAGAAAATAACACACACACACTCTCTCTCTCTCTCTCTTTCACACACACACACACACACTCTCTCTATCTCTCTCTCTCTCTTTCACAAACACACACACACAAACTGGCTGGAAAACTGTTTTTATAAAGACTTGTATTACCTTTTTGCTACCTTTTATTCTTTGCATCCGCCAGTCACGACCTTCGACCTTTTGGGAACGTCTTAGGCCTATCTTTCGATTTTTAGACTTCATTTGATTTACAGTAGTTATTACGTACGTTTTATTATTGCAAGATGCCAACCAGGCCATATCCGCCAGTCTTGACCTTTGACCTTTTGGCCACTTAGAGTGGAATTTTCAAGATGGATTCGATTTATAGTACTTTATTAGCATCCAATTTAATACAATATTTAACTACTCAACAGAACAAAGCCAATCTGGGCAGTGACTAAGAACAGAACGTTTTAAGCTCATTTTAGACAACCAAACAAACAAACAGATTGCGGCGGTCAATCAAACAACCCGTCTCACAGGCCTACTCAGGATAACCCGACCTAAAACTTACCCTAAACCTAACCGTCTCACAGGCCTACTCAGGATAACCCGACCTAAAACTGACCCTAAACCTAACCGTCTCACAGACCTACTCAGGATAACCCGACCTAAAACTGACCCTAAACCTAACCGTCTCACAGACCTACTCAGGATAACCCGACCTAAAACTGACCCTAAACCTAACCGTCTCACAGACCTACTCAGGATAACCCGACCTAAAACTGACCCTAAACCTAACCGTCTCACAGACCTACTCAGGATAACCCGACCTAAAATTTACCCTAGCAACATCCTGTCTTCCAGACATCCACGCTACCTGAAAGAAGACAGCTTTCTGAATCCAACGATACCAGTTATGTGCACGTCGGACCTCCGCTTCAAAAGATACGGCCAGGTAAGCTTTGGCCAATCAGATCGCATATGCTAATGAAGGTGGAACCAATGAGGGTCAAACTCGCTTTTATCTATATACCTGTCTTCCAGACATCCACGCTACCTGAAAGAAGACAGATTTCTGAATCCAACGATACCACTTATGTGCACGTCGGACCTCCGCTTCAAAAGATACGGCCAGGTAAGCTTCGGACAATCAGATCGCATATGCTAATGAGGGTCGAATTAATGAGGGTGAAACTCGCTTTTACCTATATACCTAACCCTAACCCTAACCCTAACCCTAACCTTACCCTAACCCTAAAACTTACCCTAAACCTAACCGTCTCACACCTACTCAGGATAGCCCGACCTAAAACTTACCCTGAACCTAACCGTCACAGACCTACCTACAAGCGGTCTCACGAATACACACCGTAATACTCTAACACTGGAAGGGAGTGCGATGCTGGATCAGGATTATCGGGCTAGTAGCCTTTGGGCTTTCGGCTCGGTTCGCTGGTCCAGAGCAAGTTCAGATCAGAAACTTCGCATTCCTAAAAACCAGAGACAACATCAAAAAAATGGGTCAATAACACTACAATATGTTTTATTGTAAGACGAAACATAACGTTATCAATCCAAAATCGGAAACTGCCTTAAAGAACAAATTAACTTTCGAAACTAACCTCCAACGCAAAACCGGAATTCACAGTTCCTCCACCCTCATAAACATGCGCCGGCCCGTGCCCTTCCTCGTTCTCCCTAAACCAAACCACACAAATCTGGTGAGATTGTGTGGGGGGAGTTCGTTGTAAACCCAAAAAACCTAACCCTAACCCTAACCCTAACCCTAACCCTAACTCTAACCCTAACCCTAACCCTAACCCTAACCCTAACCCTAAATCAAATTTCCATACGTCCTGCTAAGGCAAGTGACATCGAAAGCATATGTAACAATCTGCCTTCTCCCTCTCATCCGGTGAAATTTGTGCAGATCCTGAAAAGTCATACCCGTTACGCACAACTGACGGGTCCAGATTTTAGAGTAATACTCCTCAGAACTTTAGGGGATGATGTGACAGAGACAGAGATAATTGATGCGTGTCCTTCTCTGAAAACAGAAAATGATAAAATGACAGGAAAAGGGACTGCAGATAATCCTAATAAACTCTTATGGAGGAGGAAGAGCATTTAGAGACTTTTATGAGGAGCTGCAAAGGATGTTAGAAAGACGGGTGATTTCAAAAAGATATATCATATGCCGCTAACACTAAACAAGGGCCAAAAGAATCCGCTGCAGCTTTCGTAAATCGATTCAAAAAGTCATGGGAGGATTCTAAATTGCCAACCACACGAGATCATAGCATACTGTTCATTAATACATGTTTGAACAATATGAATCCAAAACAGGCCCAGCTGATTAGAGTAACCACATCACGAATTACTGATTCAAATGTAGAGGAATTCTGTGCACGAGTGAGAGAGTTAGAGGCTGCTGGAGGATTTTCAGGAAATAGTGCATTGACAGTTAAAACTGAACCTGCATTTTTGCAGACAAGAGGGGAAGAAGCCCCACGAAGGCGAGGGAAATGTCATTATTGTGGCAAACCTGGTCATTGGGCACAAGAGTGCAGAAAACGAAAATATGATGAGCAAAGACGCAGACAGGGAGAGATAGACAAAAAGGAGAATTCCAACTCCAACCAAGATACTGGTAACAAATACCAAACAGAATGGACTCCCCAATAGGGATGCCTACGGAGTGAAGGAACCCCAAGTACTTCTATGCTCACTCTAAAATATAAAAATAACAAAACTGATTTACCAAATTTGGAATTGAGTGTAGATGGGAACAAATATTGCTTTCTTATTGATACTGGTGCCAGCTTCTCATCAATTTCTGGTTTAATGTATGAGGGTCCAGTTTCTGCAAAAAGTACACGCTCCGTGGGTATTGATGGGGTTCCAATCTCCTGCTCAGTTACCCACCCTTTGCCTGTGGTCACAAGTGATGGTCAACATTTTATGCACAAGTTTACTATCATTCCCGAATCACCTCTAAATTTGCTTGGAAGAGATTTTTACATAAATTGGGAATGGAAATTGTGTTTACTGAAAATGATGTTTCTCTTTTCTTCCCTTCTGTGCTGATGGTGTCCACTGAGCCACCCCTCATCCTGCTGATTACATGCTGATGAAGCTGAGAGTGAGGGAGAAGAGATAGAGTCACTGAAACGAGTAAATCCAAAACTGTGGGCTAAGCACAAGGACGAAGCAGGTTTTATCAATGATAAACCGTACACTGCGTTACTGAAAACAAAACACCAGTCTATGTAAAACAATACCCTCTCTCCCAGAGAAAGAGAAGGGCATTGAACCTGTGATTGAAAATTTGTTGAAACAGGGCATTATTATTCAGACACACTCGCCATATAACACACCTATTAATCCTATTCTCAAAGCAGATGGACAAAGTTGGCGACTGACACAAGATTTGAGGAAGATCAATGACCTGATCACACCACTTTCACCAGTGGTACCGGATGTGGTAACTATAAATTCAATACCACCTACACATAAATTCTATAGAAACATTCCATCATGTCGGCCCCCGTGTTGGGCCTACCTGACTACAAAAAGGACTTTCACCTTTATGTGCACGAGAGCGGGGGCATTGCAGCGGGGATACTGTCCCAGGAACACGGTACAAGTTATCGCCCTGTGGCGTATCTTTCCAAAACATTAGATAATATTGCACAAGGTCTGCCAACATGCCTTCGAGCAGTGGCTGCTGCTGCCCTGATGGTACGAGATGCTGAAAAAACAGTCCTCTCACATCCACTGACGTTACACACCTCACACCAGGTAAATGCAATTTTACATAATCTTAACACGCAGCACATGACGGCACAGCGTCGTTCAGGTTATGAAGCAACGTTGTTAGCGACTACAAATTTAACGATTAAGCCAACATCTGTGCCACACACTGCTGTTATTGCTTTGAGAGAGTTGCTCGGTACTGCTGACCAAACCACTGACAGCATTGATGAGGTACATGATTGTTTGAAAACAATTGAAACTGAAACTGCTTGTAGGACCGATCTGTTAGATATGGCCCTAGAAGAGGGGGATAGTCTATATGTTGACGGTTCATGTTCTAAACCATCAGATAGTGTATATTTATGTGGCTATGCAGTTGTTAGACTCCCTGATGAAGTGGTAGAAGCAGAATCATTACCATACACATCAGCACAGGCAGCGGAACTAGTGGCACTAACGAGAGCTTGTGAACTTTCAAAAGATAAAATTGTCACAATTTATACTGATTCTAAGTATGCGTACAGTGCAGTCCATGACTTTGCCAATACATGGAAAAAAGAAATTTTAAGACAGCAAATGGAAAACCAATAGCGCATTCTGATTTGATAGGTGACTTAATTAATGCAGTGCAGTTGCCGAACAAAGTGGCCATAGTCAAGGTGAGGGGACATGCAGCAGGTGATTCAGAGGAAATAAGAGGTAATCAATTGGCTGATACAGCTGCTAAAGAGGCTGCTAAAAAAACATGCAAAAGGGCAATTGAATTTGGGGAAGTTGCTATGATGGCACACGTGACTAATTTGCCTGATATTGATGTCAAAATATTACAGAGCCAACCAACAGAGGCTGACTTACAATACTGGGCCTCAAAAGGCTGTCAGCCAGATAAACAGGGAATTATCAGAGACTCTGAAGGGAAAGTGGCCTTGCCAAAGTCAACACTTGTGCTGCTTATACGTCACTATCATGGTCTCTCACACACAAGTGCTGCAAAGACAGCCCAAGCAATTAATGCTTTGTATTGCATTGCAGATGTACACAAGACAACCAAATTGGTGTTAGATTCGTGCTTTATCTGTGCAAAAAGTAACATCCATCGACCTGTAAGTCATTCAGCTTTACCATTTCCAGAGGCTCCATTTCAACATTTGCAAATAGATTTTACACATATGCCACCTGTTAAAAATTGTAAATATTTGCTTGTGATTGTTGACAGATTCACAAAGTGGCCAGAAGCTTTCCCATGTGCGAGGGAGAATGCAAAAACGGTGGTTAAGATTTTGTGCAAAGAAATTATACCCAGATTTGGAATACCAAGTGTAATTGAAAGTGATAATGGAACACCTTTTGCATCAAAGGTAACACAATTATTGGCTAAAACTTTAGCTATTGATTGGCATTTTAACATACCGTACAATCCAAGATCGTCTGCAGTTGTTGAAAGATTTAACAGAACAATCAAAGATCGATTAACTAAAGCGTGTTTAGAGACGGGAAAAAATTGGATGACTGTATTACCAGCTGTTTTAGCTGAAATACGAATGACACCATCCTCCACTACTAAAATGTCTCCTTTTGAAATTCTGATGGGTAGGCCTTTCCCGACACCATGGGTCAAAGGCCGCGCTGGCGTTTCTTCTTTAGGTGAAATGGAGGTGATCCTGGATGACTATGTCACAGAGCTGGTCGAAAAACTGAATTCTATTAATAGTGATGTTTCACTAACTCTTCCTCTCCCCTCAGAGAAACCAACACACAAGTTTGTGCCTAACCAGCAGGTGCTGATAAGAAGTCTGAAGCCAGTCAAAATAGGAGAGCCAAAATATCTGGGGCCAGCCATAGTGATTGCAGTGACGAGGACAGGAGTGTTGACTGACCTGCAACCGCAGTGGATACATGCGAGTAGACTGAAGGCTGCCCCGTGCCAAGGGGGACGTTCAGATTAACTAGGAGAGTAAACATATGGCCGGAAAGGAGCTGAAACACGCAGCGTTACGTCCATATGCGATCTGATTAGTTAATCTGGACCAACAACTTCAAGGATCACGGAAGGAGAAAGCTGCCAAGACAATCAAGATGAACGATGAAAAAAGTAATCAGACTTGCACCCTGCCAATCACCATCATAAAGATTTTAGCATTAGGAGACTGGCATAGAGGAGGACCTCAGCTATGGAATCGGAATAATGGAGCTGTGACTGTTTCAAATGAATGTGAACCTTCAACAAGGCGAACTGACCAAGAAGAAGTTAGGGTGCAATGGGAGATGGGGGACACTTGTGTGTGTAGTCAGAATGGTAAACACAAAATGGGAAATTCAGTCTGCAAAACGACGATTGACGTCACACAAACCAAAAATGGACTGAAATGTTCAATCAGAGAGATGAATGTCTCTGGGTACTGCCCATTCAATGAACTGTTTACATCAGATAAGACACCTCTATACTGGGTGTGCGGTGGTAAAGGAGTTACTACTTTTCCCAAGGACTTTGCCTGGAGTGGATGCTGCTATCCTGCTATAGTAGCACCAGGAATTCATTTTGTTGAATTACCAAGTTCACACCCTTTGTCCAGACAGAAGAGAGAAATGCCTACATACAGAGGATACATCCTTGCAGATCCATGGACATCACAAGCGACGAGTGCAGGTTGGGGAATGTTCCCCTTTGGGGGAGTGGTTGCTGCCTTGCAAAAGATAAATGAACTGGCTTTGATGTTAGAACAAATGAAGAATGACACTGCTGATTCTATCACTCTGTTAAATGATGAAATGAGAGCAATAAGAAGTGCTGTAATTCAGAACAGAATGACCTTAGACCTTTTAACAGCTAAGGCTGGAGGACTATGCAAAATGTTGAATTTGTCATGCTGTTTTTCCATTCCAGATTACTACAACAATATTCTTGACTTGATAAATCACATGAAAACCATAATTGTTGATCCACCTGAAGCATATGACTGGGGTAAAGGGATGAGACAATGGTTCTCTAACTGGGTGACATACTTTAATTTGTTGTTTCCTGTTCTACTAATGATTTTACTACTTTTATATTTGGCTCCATGCATATTACAATCCTTACAGGGAATGATTAAGACAAGTCTTGGAATAATCCATAGATCACCGTATTAGATTATGATTATGTGTTTAGATTTTGCTTGCTATTATTTGAAAAACAGATTGATCAATTTTCTTTAAAGGGAAGCACTAAATCATAAATGATTTAAAGTGGCCATATTGTTAAATATTTTCTTATTTCTTGGGCTTCACTTTCTGACTTTCTCTGTGTCTTGGGATTTTTCCATTGTGCAGCTCATGTACCTACCTAGACAAAACAAGAAGTAGCAGTCCTTGGACACACTGACACTCTCACACACAACCAGAAGTTGAAGACACGCACACATTTACTGCACATACATTTTCTTATTTGTTATTATTTTTCTTGAAATGCCATACATGGTAAGGTTTGATTCTTAAGTCGTATGATTGGATGCTCAAGCCATCCTGGAGATTGTTGTTTAACCTATGTCTATAAATATGACCCTTCTTCCTGAATAAATCTGAGAATGCTTTGTACCACACTTGATCTGTGTCTGCTTGGTCATTCTCCCGAGGCCTCGCGCTGCTGCTGCCACACATCACAGGGGTTGAGGCGCCTGTTTCTTAACTGATGACTGGAATTACAAATATTCTACCTATTATTGAGATTTTGATCTAACACAAAGAAACAGAGAAAACAATGCAGGCCCCATTTGTTTCTCTGAAGGACCTAACTTCACAGAAAACTCAACAGAGACTGTTATACAACTAAAACTGCATCAAAATTGTTCCAAATAATTTTAGATGGACTTGTCAGGCATCTTTTAGCTACATACATTTTTCATTGTGTGTTCACAAATAGTTATGCTTCAAAACACCCAGCAATTCATGTAAATGTGTTAATTCTTGACTGAATGAATGAAAGTATACTTTGTTTTGTCTCTTTCCCACCTTTCCTGTATTTGACTTGAATGAAATCTGTTTAAAATGTATTGTGTTCCATTTTATAGAAATTATGTTAAATGTTTTTGGGGGCGCATGCACAAGTGCTGACCCCAGACACTGGTGTGCTCGTGTGTTTGCTTGCTTGTTTGTTTGTTTTAAACTGTTTAAACGGTCCACGTTTTAAAAGCAATATGCTTTTTAAGATAATCGTTGTGTTCTGGATTTTAAAATACGCTATAGACTGTGTGTCTGCGCTGGGAGATGGAGTGGATTCGGGAAATCTAAGGAACAATGGATTAATGAGGACAATGTTCTACAGCCGCGAAGATCTGTTGAGATTCCGACACAATGTTAGAACCCCACCAAAGTTCTTTCATGAACCTTCCAAAATAGTTTGTTCCATCCACACAACAAATAGAAACTAACCTGATCTGCATTACGGAGACATGGCTGACGGAGGCGATTGACAACATACACTTGGAAGGATACTCATTAATCCGTCTGGACCGCGGCAGTGCCAAGTCAACTAAAACAATCGGAGGAGGACTGTGTATGTTTGTTAGTAGCAGGTGGGCGAATAATATTACGGTACGTGAAACACATTGCTCTGCTCACTATGAACTATTGACTGTGTCTTTTAGGCCATACTTTCTGTCTCGTGAATTTGGACAAATAACAATTATCTTAGTCTATGTGCCAGGACCAAACTTTGCACTTGCTGCCGAATGCATAGCTGCTAGTTACAACAGAGTGCTTTGCAATTCTGCCGATGACCCAGTCTTCTTGCTTGGAGATTTTAATAAATGCAATGTATCTACGCTGTTGCCAGATCTTGAGCAATATGTAACCTGTCCGACAAGACTGGTTAAGACTCTGGACAAATGCTTTGGTAACGTGGAAGGTGCATATGTGCCAAAGCTATACCCACCTCTGGGACGTTCGGATCACAACGTTATTCATCTGTTACCAAAATACAGGCAGCTCTTAAAGAGGATCAAGCCTGCCGTTCAGCAGGTTCAAACGTGGTCCAGGGACGAAATAGAAAAGCTAAGAGGCTGTTTTGAGTGCACTCAATGGGATTTATTTTTTAACGATGATGACTGTTGTAGTAATCATGAATTGTTGAATGATACAATAACCTGTTATGTTAATTTCTGTGTAAATTCAGTGGTTCAAACAAAGAATATTAGAGTCTATCCAAATAATAAGCCATGGATTAACAAAGATCTGAAACATTACCTAAACATGAAGAAAATTGCCTTCTTGCAGAATGATCAGCAGAAAGTAAAAGAGTTAAACAAAGCAGTAAAACGTAAGATAAAAGATGCACAGAATGAATATAAAGAGAATGTTGAAGAGAAATTAAAAACAGGGAATGTAAGAGACGCATGGAAGGGTTTGAATACAATGATGGGTAGACAAAAGAAAAGAGTTCAAAAACATGAAGACCCTCATTGTCTTGCAAATAATCTTAATATTTTTTATTCACGATTTGATAATGATTTTAATGATGATGATTTGTCTGTTAGTAATGAATTAATGATGACCATGACTCAATCACAGCCTATGATTATACAGGAGAGGGAGGTTGTCACAGTGCTTCATAAAATTAAACCGTATAAGGCATCTGGCCCAGATGGCCTGAAGGGGAAAGTCCTGAAAGAATGTGCAGCACAACTTGGACATGTGTGTACAAGGTTATTTCAAATCTTCCTGAACAACGGTTTTGTACCATTAGCCTGGAAGAATTCCATTGTCATCCCGGTGCCGAAAATACCTAATGCTAAATCTCTCAAAGACTTTCACCCAATCAAACTCACATCTATTCTGTGTAAATGTATGGAGCGCATAGTATGTAAGGAACTGTTATCCCAAAGTGAGACATGCATAGATCGGGCAAATAGGAGCACTGTGGATGCCTCTCTCACTCTTTTAAATAAGGTTCAAAATCATCTAGATAATTCAAATTCCTATGTTCGAATACTCTTCCTGGATTTCTCATCCGCTTTTAATACTGTCCAACCTCATCTTCTTTTAAAGCGCCTCTATGAGTTAGGTGCTAGTAGTTGTATGATTTTATGGATTAAGGAGTTTTTAAAAGGACGCCCTCAGCGAGTTTGTGTTAATAATGTTATGTCGGATTGCTTGGTTTTAGATACTGGGGTACCGCAGGGATGTGTACTGTCTCCAATACTTTTTTCCGTTTACATAATTGAACTGAGGTGCAATGACGATAACCTTACCCTTATAAAATATGCCGATGATATGGCATTGGTTTCATGTCAGAAAGAAATGAACTGCACCTCATATTTTGAGTACATTGACAGTATTATCTGTTGGTTTGAGAGTAGTTTTTTACATCTTAATATTGAAAAGACAAAAGAGCTATGTTTGAGAAATCAGTTGAGAAGAGTAGATACCGTATCTGAATATAAACCAGTTGTTATAAAGGAAAAAACTGTAGAGCAGGTCTCGAATTTTAAATATTTGGGTACAATTAAATATTATATATAATACAATATATAATATTGTATATAATATATAATACAATATATAATATATATAATACAAATTAAATATTTAGGTACAACAATGCCTAGGTCTCCTCAGGAAACTGAGAAGCTTTAATATTGGTCAGCAGACCCTAACCTATGTTATATCGATCAATGATAGAGAGTATTCTCACATATAATATTGTTTCATGGTACGGCAATCTAACATTAAAACAAAAGAACAAACTCTCACAAATAATTAATCAAGCAAATAAATTACTGGACAAAAACAACAGCCACTTCAGAGCTTGTTCGATCATTTTATGGGTAAAATGGCAATTGCGATTTTTAAAGATAACACACATCCTCTTCACTCTGCTTTTGAATTGCTCCCATCTGGACGTAGACTAAAAATTCCCTTGGCTAGAAAAAATGTCTATAAAAGATCTTTTTTTCCATTGCCAGTGATTATCTTGAATCGTACAGTATTTTAATTGAAACAATAGAATGGCTGTTGATATTTTAAATTTTTCTTTCTTACAGTGTTTAATTATAGAATTGTGTTGTTGATGTGTGATGTGATTTCTAAGCAGTGAATGTATGTTACAGTGTCAAAGAAAAATTTCCTCTCTGTGAAAACAGACTGGACAATAAAGTTCAATCAATCAGTTGACACTCTCTGCTGAAGCAGACCAGAATGTAACACCCATGTGTTATTGGGGGCAGAGAAAGCCCTTTTGAAACAGGACAATATCTGATTGGCCAAGACTCCTCATAGGTGTGACAAACATCTAAGTTTTAAAGAGTCAAACTGCAAGAGAAGATAGAAGTTTTTTTTTAGTAGATATAGTTTTGTTGTTGTCGTAAGCAGAACCCCGGAGTAAGAAGAACAGACAAGCCGCTCATTCAAGCCATTCAAGTTTCACTCACTTTTCTTTTCTTTTACTTAATTTTCTTTTCCGTTGAAAGTCTCATGTTCTAAGTACTACCGCAAAGTTCAACCAACGACTTTTGCCGTTTCAACTCCAGTAACAAAGAGACTTTTTCTTTCATTGTTTCACACGGACCCTGGACAAACCATCGACCTGGGAAACATCATCAACACGACAGCCAGTGCCACAGTTCCTCAACAGACCATCCATACCGGCGTGATGAATACGATCCTCAACTGGATGGAACTGAAATCCTATCAGATTTATGATAGCAACCTGATTGTAACAAAGCACTGTTCGCCAGAGGAGAACTGGCCCCCGACTAAGCCTGGTTTCTCTCAAGGTTTTTTCTCCATCCAGCTGTTTGCCACCTGATGTCACCTGTTGGAGTTTGGGCTCAAAAACAGAAGTAAATAAATATCGGGCACAAACACACAAATTATCGGTATCGGTTCTAATAAATCAATATCGGTCAATCACTAGTTTTAAATGTTAGGGTTATTGTCATTAGTGCCTTGGTGGATCTTGCCAAAAACATGTCTGGGTTACATTTCACCTTAAATAATGTGGCATTTTCATAAAATGACTCCACTCATTTTATTTATTATTAAGAGTTTCACTCTTTCATGTCAGGGCAGAAAAGATATACTCTATGGACAGCTAACGAACAGATAATGGAACGATATTCAGTGTCTATAAATGCTCTTTAACCTTGTGTGATGACAGGTGGATCAACACCTGAGAGATGCAGAAGGCTGGAGCTCAGTAGGGAAGTTCACTTGTAATTTGTGTAATTGTGAGATTTCTGTCCTCCACTCACATGCTTCAAAAAGTTAATAAAAACGTTGTAAAAGTACTGCATATGAATTGAACAGTTTAATCCAAGTCTTCTGAAGAGATCAGTGTACATCAAATATGGAAAATGGAATTTATACATGGAAAATGTGTGTGTGTGTATATATATAATGGATGGAACTAGTGTAGGGTTTTCAGTTTTTTTATAACAAGGTAAAAATATTAAACAACCAATAAAATTAATAGTATATAATAGTATTTTATATAAGTATAAAATACTAAACTCAAACAGTCCTTTTTGTGTTTAATATACTTGTAAAATCAGTTTAACAGATCTCAACAAATTCGCTAACACTATAATTTCAATAAGGATGAAATCGAGAATGTGATCTTTTAAAGATGAATCGTGCAGCTTTGTGTACACCCTCGATCTCTCTCTGCACTGACGTATATGAGTAGCGCGAGGGATTTTCAGTGCATTCATAACTATAATATTCATGAGGTGAGTCTCTATTAAAGGATACGCTCCTCGAACTTCGCCCACCAAAAACAACAACAACAAAAAAACACTTTTTGCCCAGAAGAACTATCGTTTCATACAGTCATGTGACCATGATGATATCGAGACAACTTTGCTATCGCGATACCACGAAATTGATAATACATCCCTAATAGATAATAGACCTTCCCCTGTTATTTCGTCACACCCAGTGGTGGAGAGTAATAAGTATTTTTACTCTGTTACTGTACTTAAGTACATTTTCAAGTATCTGACCTTTACTCGCGTATTTTTATTTTGAATAACTTTTACTTTTACTTCACTACATTCCAAAGCATAAGATCGTACTTTTTACTCCACTATATTTCACAAAACATATCGTTACTCATTATTTTAAAATGGAAAAATCATGGTCAGAGACACAAAAGTGGTGTCCGATTCCCAATAACGATGTATCTTAGCTCTTAAGAGCGTTTTCTACGAGCAAGGTTGCAATTCCATGTGCGTTTCCCAAAAATGTACTTGAACGTGCGAGAACACGAAGAGTCGCTGTCCCGTTTCTCAGATGCTGAAATATTACCTTATAGAATCGCATCCTTTGCCGTTTAACCTAATAATCGTCACCTGATGTGGACTAGGAAAAAAATAAATAAATAAAAATACCGTTCAAAAAGATTAATGTTCTTCTGGAGGACGTAGAGTGAAACAAATATATTAGGGCTATCAACAGATTAATTTTTTTTAACCGCACACTTAGCGTGAAATTAAGCATGCACCATTTATCTTGTTTAACATGTCCATTTTGCCATCATTGCCTAGATCCAGCAAAGTAAAGATTGTAGTGTGATTTTCACAAAACTGTATTTTTCTGCTTTTTTCAAGGTAAATTTAAAATTTTATATGAAATTTAATATGAAAGTGACCTAATCCTTTAATATTCAGCATTACTGCTCTGACTGCATGGACACTATTGGATGAGAAGTGAACTGAGCTGCATTTACCAAAAGTTGATTGTAGAACCATGACCATCAATGTTCTCTACGATAAACTTGGCTCACGATGATTTTGAGCTCGTTTCATAATTGATGAAACATTAGTTGAAGCAAACTGAATCACAGAACTGACTTCAGCATTCAGTATATAGCCGTTTACATCATTGATAATGTTTAACCCTTTAAAATCTGTATTGTATAAGCGCTATATAAAGCGTTGTATTTTCTGCAAAAATAATATTTTTGAAAGCAACGTTTATGGCTCAAAGGTGTCAACAGAACTGCCACGTTCAAAAGAAAACATTACATTATATATTGAGTCCTCAAAACAATCTACTTCAGATAACGTCAACATTATGGCTGTAATGCTTTACTTTCCTGTAAACACACAGTGCGGTTTTACACATCAGGATGTGAGCAATAAAGACCACAGGCTAAAAATCATTGCATTGATGGTTTTCTATGGGCTTTATTTTGTTTAGATAAAATATATCCATACTATGTGCACAGCATTACTATTACTACAATATGCACTATAACACTATTATAGTAAAATACATACCAGCCAGTACAGCAGTACTTCATCACACAATTGCAATTATTAATACAACGATAATCAAAATCTATTCTATCCTCCACCCAGTGTTGTGCACCTTTTATTCACTCTACATGAGGAACGTTTAAAGTATTTTTGTAACTGTAGAAGGTGCAAAAAACCTGCACAACTGGCATAATAATGAACATCAATAAACCTTAGTCAGGGCAGACGCCATTATTGAATTTAACATGAAAACGAGGCTGTGAGAGACAGACTCTTTACAATGGTACATACTGTACTGCTAAGGGTACTAGATAAATTTAAAAACTTTTATGGAGTTTTGGTCTACTGATTTTTTTTTTTTTGGGAAATATGTTTTATTAGTTGAACAGCTGGTATGTTGTTAAACAGCAGTACGATCCGTTGAACACACTTCTGCCTCGTTTTCATTCTTGTCATAATTAAGGCGGCACTACACCGATCATACATATTAAAATACATTTGATGGAAAAGCTAAGATAACTGAAATGTTACATACACTAATCTTCATACATTGTACTTGAAGGCAGAGAAAGTTAATATTACTAAACATTATTGCTCTATTTCCAGTTTGGGATGTTTTTTGGTGAAGAGCTAGAGCAAATTCTGTAGAAATCTTTAGAATCTCATTTAAGAGTGATTCTTGAGTGAAATCTGTTGCTTTTGTTCATAGATTCCAGTGTTAAGACCATTCCAGTGATGAATCGCTTAGAGAAGCGTTACGAATGTGCAATCTGCAAAAATCAGAATCATAAAACTGTCGAAACGGATCCTGCCAGTGAGCATCAGCTGCGTGACCATTACAACCCTCAGATCTTACAAGAAGGTACAGGAACTCAAGCAGAGATTCCAGTGCTGCGGACATCAATAATGAAAAACCACAGAGAATGAAGGGCGGAGCCAGAAGTCTCTCTCTCTGACCTCCATTCAGATGCAAAGCCCACCCTGAGCTTTCATTGGCTGCTGGTGCAGTGGGCGGAGCTCTGGCCAGCCTCCAGCACATCATCTTTAGGTGTCAACCTTCAAAAAACAATTAAAGTAGGTGTTAAACAGCAGAAGGAAAAATTAAACATCTATGTAAGGAATACTGCAGGCTCAGCAAGTTCATCTGTCTGTCTGGAAAGCTGTCGGAGACAAAAGAAATTCTGAAATGTGAAGCTTGTGTTTTTGTCAAAGCACTTTTTCTACCATATTCTGCAACGTGGAATTAAGATATTTCCTGTGAGACTTCTAGTTATTTACCTACAGTGGCTAATGAATCAGAAGAATAAAGTGCAGTAAATGGTAAAACTATTTGAGCTACAAACCAGTGTGTTTATGACAATACATGAAAATAATATGTTAAGAAATACCAGTTTGCAACATCAAGCAGCATAACAGGCTGTTTAGTACTAGAGATGTGCGAGACTATTGCTGCTGCTAGTCGACTTGGAAATACTAGCCATTTACTTTTTGTTTTGCATGTTTAAATGTTTAAATAACCATCATGTTAATGTTACATTTTAAAATTCATTTAAATATTGTATCTCAGGTTTAGCATGTGTTGGTTTTCACTCGCGGCGGGTTCAGAGAAGCCTAGTCGTGTTTTCTTCTGTCATGTCAAACTAACAATCAAGCTTGCTTATAGACTCGTTATGAGGGACAGTATGGTATGAAATTTTATATTGGATTAAAGGAGAAACATTAAGAAAGAACACTTAAATAATGTATAGTTGTCAAACTTTTATTTGAGGAAATCTGTTTATAATAGGCTATTAGGTTTGAACTTATTGGTGTTGCGCTATTGATTGAGTTGATTTGAATAACTCAACTCAACTCAGCTTTATTTATATAGCACCAATAAAACCAACAATTGTTGACCAGGGTGCTGTGCTGTACAGTATAACAATGTACAACCATAAATTACAGCGCAGAACAAACCAGACACGGCAGAGAAAAAAGATGGGTTTTGAGTTTTGTTTTAAACTCATGTAGTGTAGAGGCAGTTCTGATAAAAACAGGTAAACTATTCCAGAGTTTTGGTATCAGATTGTCCCTTAGTATTTCATATGAGACTTGCAGCTTATCTTTTTTCCATCTTCTACAGACCTGTCGGAAAGCACGGGTGTCATCGTTCAGCCAGGGCTCAGATTTTGGTTTATGTTGTTTGGCTTTTATAGGAGCCACGGAATTTAAAATATTTGCCGAGATAATATTGAGCTGATTAAGACAATCCACTCCACTCCAATTATCACAAAGTAAATCAGAGGTTTGAGACGCCTCTTTAAAGGCAGGTAGTTGGCGTGATCATGAGACCATCGAACAGCCTTAGTAGGTGTTGTAATATTAAAGCTGATGGGGACTCTAAATGTAATGGGCTTGTGATCGGAAATAACATGGTCATCTATTGCAACATCACATACTGATAGGCCATGTGAAAGCACTAGATCAAGAGTGTGACCATGGACATGAGTGGGAAAATTCACAAGCTCTATCAAATGAAAAGGGTCAATAAGGCTCAGAAATTATTTAGCTAATATATTAGCTGGGCAACACACATGTAAATTAAAAAGTCTATCAAAATGGGGGATAATGCTCCCTAAAAAAGTCTGAAAACTCATTAATAAAGTCTTTGTGAGGTTTAGGTGGATGATAGATGACAGAAATCGCCATTGGATTATCCAATTCCAAAACAAATAACTGAAGTTCAAAACTAGAATAGACATCCGCCCTTCTGTTTAAAAACAGAAGCCAGTGCTGAGCGTGGAGAGACTTTTAAAAAAGTGCAATCAGATGGTACCAATTCGGAAAACGGGCTCAAGTCCCCTGGAGTAAGCCAAGTTTCCGTGATAAACAAGAAGTCTAGACTGCGTGGAGTAAAAAAGTAATTTAGGATAACCGTCTTGTTTGTCACTGACCTGGCGTTGGTCAAGTACAACAGACAGCGGACGGCAAGCCATACACACCGGCGCCATCACCACTTCCGTCACAATCCCGAATAAGTATGTCTATAATGGCTTAACGTTGATTAAATTTAATATACAGTGATCATAACGCAAGGCAAGCACATCGCATATATCTGACCTGTTTTTAGCAGTATTGACTGTGATAGATTAAGTCGTCTATTTCAAATGGATCGCATATACAGACCGTCTCTGGGGTTAGAATAGAAACATTTCAGATTGAAGTTTATGAAATAAGTCATTGTGCACATCCCTATTTTGTGTTTCGAAGTGAATGACACAGGAAGCCAGACACATTCAATGTTCAAATGGTCACACCATTCTTGCGTTTAAAATAAGGTGGATAAAAATCTGAGAGCCACATGTAAACAGTGTCATTTCTGGTATCCTTGAGCATATAATGCAAAAGTTAAACAAACAAATGGCCATGAATACACTATTATAACAACTGAACCCAAGTAAAATACTTGATTTAAATGGTAACATACAAAACAGTGAATAGATGCATCTGCTTTCCTTTTAATACTTCAGATCAGTTATTAGATTAAATGAATTGATGTTCCCAGTGGAAAGGCTGTCATGTGATCTGAATGTAAACTGCATGCACCATTGTCAAATAATCATCATAATATAAAATACTGACCTGTGTAAGCTTTCAGCGCGGCTGCTGATCCGACTGGAAGTGTCGGCTTTACTGCGCCTCTCAGCGGGAGCCGTCGAGCCCAAGCCTTCCGAGGAGCGAGGCGGATCACAGACGCTCTGGCTGGGAACGCAGTGGTTGCGGATTGCCGTGGAGACAGGCGTGTTGTCATGGTTACTGCTGACAGGGGTGTGAACGCCTGTGCTGGTGCCCATGGACTTGGACACGACCTTGAGCTTGTGTGAGGAGGACTTGTAGTGTTTGGACTTGTGCTGCACGCGACTGTTGTGCTTGAGGAAGAACTCGCAGGACTCCTGCAGGACACGCCTGCTCTCGCTGATGGGGCTGAAGCACAGAAACAACAAAACTGCTGTTAATCGATCAAAAAAAACAACTAATTAATTTATCTGTAATTAATCACGATTAAAAACATTGGGGTTTTTAAATATTTTTTACAGTCACAGTTACACTCCAAATTAATGTAGAAACAAGTTAAAGACAGTATATTTTGAATATTTGTTGTGATGGCATCTTTTTATGAATGAAGGCCAGTATCACTACTATTACAAGTGAGGCTCCTGCACCTCCTTCCTCGCACCACCAGAGGGAGCCATCACAATACTGACCGCTTCCCATTCGGACTTCATTACCCACAGGCCCTCATTCCTGGGACTGACTGCACACACACCTGCACCACATTACACATGCACACACGCACGTTGCGAAGTCTTGCTTTGCCCCGGTGATCATATAAATGAACTATAGTGTCCTAGTAAAAATATATCTGAATAATTTTGGTTTGACACTATAATGTAACGCTAGCCAAATTATGATGGGAAAAAATGGATGCTGCATTAATTGCATTAAATATTTTTAACACGTTAAACTGAGAAAAAATGAACTGCTTCCGTTAACATGTTAATTTTGACAGAACTACAAAAATCACATAGATTCTGTTTTTATACAGGTAGACATGCAAAACAGTTG
Source organism: Ancherythroculter nigrocauda (assembly GCA_036281575.1). Lineage (NCBI taxonomy): Eukaryota > Metazoa > Chordata > Actinopteri > Cypriniformes > Xenocyprididae > Ancherythroculter > Ancherythroculter nigrocauda. The sequence continues at coordinate 47,782,320 of VTFQ01000010.1, read as the reverse complement.
CTTCCTCAACATTAAATGCATAATGCCCCTTTCACAAGATGTAATATCAGTCTCTGGTGTCTCCAGAATGTGTCTGTGAAGTTTCAGCTCAAAATACAGCACAGATCATTTATTATAGCTTGTCAAATTTGCCCCTATTTGGGTGTGAGCAAAAACACGCCGTTTTTGTGTGTGTCCCTTTAAATGCAAATGAGCTGCTGCTTTCCAGAAGAGGGCGGAGCTTCAACAGCTCAACAACAACAAAGCTGGAGAATCTCACGCAGCCAAAATGAGGATTGTCAGTAACGGTGTTCAGCCTTACATTGTTCAAACCGGAGTCGACACTGATGGAGAGACTCAGGAAGAAGTTACAACTTTTAGACATTTCTGAATGGTAAGTGGATAAATTTATGTAGTTGCTGTGGAGTTGATTCAACTCATCCACTAGCATGTGCCGTCATGTTCATCTTTTGTGTTGAATTGACCCTCGTTTGTGAAGCAGTCCGGTGTAAAATGACGGCATGACAACAACACTCTACTACAACAACTCTTCCTCTTCTCTAAAGCAGCCCAACATGGCCCCGCCCCCTTTGTTGAGTGTTCTCGGGGGCGGGGTTTATGTAAATTTTAGGGTTTGTGATGTCACCAAGCCGTTTGTTGTAGTCCTTAAACAGTGATTTCTGTAAAAGAAAATATCTCCTTTGCATTGAACTTTGAGTGTTGTAACTTTGCAGATATTGTTTATGATCAAACAGCAACATTACACACTAACTAAAGTTAAAAAAGTCAAATCATAATCAATCTTTTTTTGTTTAAATTATATTGCATTGAACAGATCAGAGTGAAACTAAAGTGGAAAACATGACAAAAAGAATAATCCATAAAGCCATAAACAGTTAAGTTAGGGTTAGAGAAAGTGGCCTCACTCTTTTTTGCGCGTTCTCTTGAAGAATGACGCCCACTCCGAGCAGGTCTTCTTACTGCTGACCCAGAACACAGCTGGTATTCCCACAACCAGCGTCATCAGGTACTTGATGAGAAACAGGGAGAGCTCAGGCCGCTCCACATCAATACTCTACAACAAACCAAAGAACAGTCAGTCAGTCAGAGACTAAACACTTTGATAATCTCACTGCACAGGACTGATGTCTCACGCGGCTGGAGCAGGGGATGCTGTACTCCTGACAGTGCTCGAGGATCCAGCTGTTCTCCCAGGTGCGGCGCTGGGCTTGTTCGTACAGGTAGCAGCCGAGCAGCACCAGCAGAGGCAGCAGGTAGAGGCCGCTGAACACGCCGATGCGGATCATGAACTTCTTCAGCTTCTCCTGGTTCCGTTCGTCATGCTGGATCACCTGACGCACGTGGTTCAGAGACACGATGCCAGCGAGCAGCAGCGACAGGCCGACCAGCACCCCGATGGCCAGCGGAGCCACGACGAACCAGCGCAGCGCCGCCAGATCGTACAGGCCGACGAAGCACACGCCGCTGATGCCGTCTCCCTCCACCTTATTGAGCGCCAGCAGCACGACGGTCAGCGCCGCGGGCAGACCCCAGGCCACCGCGTGGAACCACACGGCCTTCTTCTCTATGGCTTCACAGCTCCACTTCGGCCCTGCAGCCAGAAACCAGGTGATGGTCAGAATGACCCACCACACCATTCCCGCAGTGGAGGAGAAGTAGAGCAGCATGAAGAGCAGCGAGCAGCTGCGGCTCCGGCCTCCCAGCACGACCGTCGACACGCGGCCCGGCACACTCGGCTCAGAGCAAGCGGCCGCGTCATCCAACAGAAAACCAACAAAATAGACGAGAGAGACAAAACTGTAGCAGACAGAGTAGAAGACGATCGGCCGCTCGGGGTAGCGAAATCGCTCGACATCAATGAGGAAGGTTAAAAATGTGAACAGAGTTGCACACAAGCACACAACGGAGCTCACGCCAATGAAGGTCTTAGCGAAGCGCACTTCATGTGGCTCAAGGTACATGTTGTCGCAGGGCGGCGCGCAGTCTTGAGCCCCGAGGAAAGAGCCGGGGCGAGTCTTCAGCTGAAGGGGGCACCAGAATCCCAGATCCCGACCGGACGGCAGAGTGCTTCCGGACATGTTCACTTCTTCTACGGCTGAAACAGCAGAACCGTCTGGAGAAAAGCGGCATGATTCCAATCTATAAGACAAAAAAACAAGCCAAACTATCATTTACAGCTCTAAACACTCGGGATGAATAAAAATCAAGTATTGCATTGTATCAACATGTTTAGGTGGAAAAAACTAACGCATGATTCATAGTGCGAAAATTAAATATAAATGTTTGTCCACAGCAAAAGATCAATACCCTCTGGTGCTCTCTGTCATTTTTGACAGGAAATGTTTTAGAATTTTATACTTGATCGGAATGGTATGAAACTTGATAAAAGTTTTGGCACTTGCTATGTGAACACAAAAAAAAAATCATGGACATTAATCGAAAAGGTTAAATGGTCCTGAAAAAAAATAGTCACGCTTGTGCTCCTTACTGTCAAAAATTACTGCATTGGAAATCAACGGGAGACGAATTTCATCTAGTGGAAACTTTTGGTACTGCAACCAAACAAAATCTGACTGAAAGCTCATTTTTTGAGATATCAAGCTCAAATTTGGAACACAACTTGTTTTGATTTATGGCTTTGATTTTCTTGCAGTTTTAGAGTAAAATGGGTAAAATGTTTTTGAAAATAGTATTTTTGTGCATTTTTCAAAGCAATAAACGTAAAATATTTTTTGTTAACTTTTTTAAACTTTTATCACTTCAGCAATAAT
>VTFQ01000010.1:47739549-47777049 GCA_036281575.1 Ancherythroculter nigrocauda | reverse complement strand
CCCACAGGGCCGAGGGTGTTTTTCCTGTGTTACGCAGAGCCTTTTATTTGATACAACAACAAAAGCAGTCGCACTACAGTGAAATCAATCCTAGTGAGGAAGCACAGGAATGTGCTCTGGAAGGCATAAAGACATTTAGCAGTTCAACGAGTCAGTGTTTCCTGAAACCATATTATGTGCGATTAATCATAATTCATTTTTTTATTTCGGCTTCCAATGATTATGAAAACAAGATAACTGTTGTGAATTCCGTCCAGCGCACCTTCCTTTCCTTCACAGCGGTGCAGTTTCGTTCCTCTCTAAGCCAAACTTAACATCAAATCAGCGAATAAGTGAAAGATGTGAAATGCTAAATTGTGGGATGTGCTTGATAATAATAACAGTGTTATTAAAGTGCATTAAGCTGTGAAAGACGTTCCCTAGGCGGCCTCCTTTGCACGTTCCGAGACGAGCTACGGATACTGTGGGCTTCGGATACACGCCTAAACTATCAAATAACCTACACACAAAATGACGAAATGCCTCATAAACAGTTGGTTATGACTTAAATGAACATAAACAGTTGATAAATAAAACATAACAGTATAACTTAAAGTGGCAGCAGCCTAATAAACCTGCTGCAGTAATTAAAGGTGCCCTAGAATTAAAAATTGAATTTACCTCGGCATAGTTGAATAACAAGAGTTCAGTACATGGAAATGACATACAGTGAGTCTCAAACTCCATTGTTTCCTCCTTCTTATGTTAATCTCATTTGTTTAAAAGACCTCTGAAGGACAGGCGAATCTCAACATAACACTGACTGTTATGTAACAGTCGGGATCATTAATATGTACTAGTGTTGCACGATATTCCGGTACTAGAAAGGTATCGCGATACCCTGCTTTTAAAAACGGTCCGGTTCTTCATTTTATTAGTACCGGTACTTTGAGTGCCAGCTGTATTTCCTAAAGTGCGACAGCAGGGGGCAGTGTGCGTGCAGCGCGCTGCTTCTAAAGCACATTGAGTGCGTGTTTATTCCTCTCAACTGCGCAACGGCTTTCATGGTGACGGAACGAGAGGTATGGTTGGAGAGGTGCTCTTGCAGACCGTCCACAAATTGTTGAGAAAGCAGATGCACAAAGCGAAATATGGCATTATTTTGCTTACATTCCCGACTGTCAGGGCAAGCTCAAGGACACCACAAAGCCCGTCTGCAAAAGATGTTACAAAATAACGCAAGCGAAGGGAGTCAAAAGCATCTTGCCGTCAAACATCCCGATTTCTACAAAGAATTTAAAGAGCGACAGGTTAGTGAATGTGATACCAGCATTATGTTTATGCTCTCAAACATTAAATGAGTGTTTTTTATTTATTTTACTGGTGCATGCAGAACTGAGGTGTACTATTGAGTCTAAGTTTGATAAGTGATATCTGGTTGCAAAAATAAAATTAATTTAAAAATACATAAATATGTGAAGGGTATATACAGTTATTTTAAACCAATTTATGCTTAATAACATTGCTCTAAGTATTTACAGTAATCTAATTTTTACAATAATCTTACTGTAAAAAACACCTACATGTATAAAAAAACAGCAAAAAAACTTAATAGCAAATAGGACTAATTGCAGTTTTATTGAGCATGAAAATAATAAACATTAAAAATTATATTAAATCTAACTCTAACTTCAAATCCAGAAGTATCAGCCTGCACACTGGTGAAGAAAGAAGTCATATGTTATTTATTTACTTTTCCTGCTGTTTTAGGTTTTTGCTGTAGTATCGTTTAAGTATCGGTATCGTGATATCTAAGCTGGGTATCGTATCGAAGTCAAAATTTTGGTATCGTGACAACACTACTATGTACGCCCCCAATATTTGCATATGCCAGCCCATGATCAAGGCATTACACAAGGGCAGCCAGTATTAACGTCTGGATCTGTGCACAGCTGAATCATCAGACTAGGTAAGCAAGCAAGGACAATAGCGAAAAATGGCAGATGGAGCAATAATAACTGACATGATCCATGATAACATGATATTTTTAGTGATATTTGTAAATTGTCTTTCTAAATGTTTCGTTAGCATGTTGCTAATGTACTGTTAAATGTGGTTAAAGTTACCATCATTTATTACTGTATTCACAGAGACAAGACTGTCGTTATTTTCATTTTTAAACACTTGCAGTCTGTATAATTCATAAACACAACTTCATTCTTTATAAATCTCTCCCACAGTGTGTAATGTTAGCTTTAGCCACGGAGCAAAACCTCAAACTCATTCAGAATCAAATGTAAACATCCAAATAAATATCATACTTACGCGATTAGATATGTTGCGTGACGAACACTTTGTAAAGATCCATTTTGAGGGTTATATTAGCTGTGTGAACTCTGTTTATGCAATGTATTATAGAGTCGCGAGCTTAAGGGCGGGGAGCACAAGCATTTAAAGGGGCCACAGCCTGAATCGGCTCATATTTAATTATTCCCCAAAATAGGCAGTTAAAAAAATTTAATAATACAAAATGGGGTATTTTGAGCTGAAACGTCACAGACACATTCAGGGGACACCTTAGACTTATATTACATCTTGTGAAAAAGGGTTAGGGCACCATTAAAGGGTTAGTTCACCCATAAATGAAAATTCTGTCATTAATTACTCACCCTCATGTCGTTCCACACCTGTAAGACCTTTGTTCATCTTCAGAACACAAATTAAGATATTTTTGATGAAATCCAATGGCTAAATGAGGCCTCTATTGCCAGCAATGTCACCTTCACCAACTCAAAACACATTTAAAACAGTTCACGTGAGTACAGTAGAGCTGCACGATTCTGAATATACAACCAAACAAGATAACATGCAATTTACTAGAGGTTCTGACCAAATATAAATTGCTGACTCTAATTACTGGAAAATGTTTGAACTCATTAATAAATACTTGTTTCATTGCTGGATCAATCAATGTTTTTGAACAAATCTTTTGAATGAACGATTCAATGACAAATACATTTTTTAACAGTCAGTTGTCGCCACCTAGTGGAATTAGATGTAATTGATACAACCGTTATTTGACGTGCCAAGTTCGTTTCAAAAGGTAGTTTGCTCTATTTTGATCGCTATCGTAGACAGCAGTGTTTAAATACGAACTTAAAACTTATATCTCAGTACTTCTGTGATAATGTGAATATTTGTAACACAGAAATAACTAATGTGTGATTCAAAACAAATAGACGCGGGAGAATCATTGTCATTAATAAAGTAGGATCGAGTGGGTGCTTGAATCGAGATCGCGATCTTTTTACGATTAATCGTGCAGCTCTAGAGTACAGTGGTTCTACCTTATTAATGTTATGAAGCGACGAGAACATGTTTTGTGCACCAAAAAAACAAAATAACGACTTTTCAACAATATCTAGTGATGGGCGACTTCAAAACGCTGCTTCAGAGCTTTACGAATCTTTTGTTTCGAATCAGTTGTTTGGATCGCGTATCAAACTACTGAAATCACGTGACTTTGGTGCTCTGAACCAAGGATTTGAAACAAAAGATTTGTGAAGCTTCCTCAGCCATCTCTAGGTATTGTTTAAAAGTCGTTATTTAGTTTTTTTTGGCGGACAAAAAGTATTCTCATCGCTTTATAATATTAAGGTAGAATCGCTGTACTCACATGAACTGATTTAAATATGTTTTAGTAGCTTTCTGAAAGTGTTAATAATTATCTTGCTGGCTATGCAGGCCTCACTGAGCCATTGGATTTCATCAAAAATATCTTAATTTGTGTTCTGAAGATGAACGAAGGTCTTACGGGTGTGGAACGACATGAGGGTGAGTAATTAATGACAGAAATTTCATTTATGGGTGAACTAACCCTTTAAAGATGAGCTTCACCAAACATCACCTTCATCTTTTCTGCAGCGATGTCCTGGTCATAGTGCTCGAGCATGTTGGGGAAGAATGTGGTGTTGTAGGGCATGCCATGACACCACTGCACGTGCACAGGCTCACACGTGAACAAAGTGTGGCTCGTGCAGGATTCCAGCAGGAAGAAAGCGATGCTGAACCACAGCAGGATCCGCATGGCGGCCGCCGGAGTCGACTCCAGATGATTCAGTCGAGTCCAGATGATTCAGGAGGATCTGCGAGTCATCAGCGGGAATCAAATCTACAAGAAGACACAATCTCTACATTAACACACGAGGACGAGTATGAAACTATTATATAAAAAAAAAAAAGTTCCAGAGAAACTCTTACATGATAAGATGTGAAATGAGACGTTCGTTCATGGAGAGATTAGAAACAGTTGGTCAACAGTTTGTTTGTTTGTTTTTAACATTCATCACGTGCCTTAAATGTCATATTGTGTAGGTTTTCGTTTTGAAAATCGTGTTTTGCTTTCTTTAAACAGCTCTGAAGAAAAAGCATTTTTGTTCAAAGAAAAACACGCAGCTACCTTCAGCTCATCCAGTGTCGCACAAACTCTATTTGTTCTTCTATACAATTACAATATGTCTTACTATACGTACAAACTCCTCTACTTCATTCTCCAGGTGTGTCTTTCTTTTAAAAGTCTCCATATATCCGTAAAAAATCCTCTATGTCCGCAGAGAAACAATCGGAGTTCTTGCCTTCCGAAAGAATGTCATTCTTGTGTGCGCATGCGCAGAAGACCGATTTCACCTTTGGAGAGCTCGAGCCAGTCTAACATTAAATACGATACATACTTTTATTGGCAAACGGATTCATTTATTGTGGCCATTAAGCAGATTTGTATAATAACAATAAAGTACAAGTACTGCCGTATTTAAGTGTAGTTTTGCCACATTTCTTCATGTTTGAGTTTTGAGGAGAAAAGTAACTCTTTATAACTTTAATTTATCGAGATGCATTCCACATAAAAAAAAAAAGAATGTTACATACTGTAGTATTAACTATAGTGAACTGATAAACTGTAATAAATACTGTAGTATACTTTAGTTTTACTACTTGCAGTATAATATACCCTATAGTTGTAGAACACTTAGTACAGTATTGGGTAAAGTAATTTGTTTATATTAGTATATTGTTAAATTACCACAGCTATAGAAATTACCACAACAAATTAATTCAAGTACTTTACTATAGTATGGTTGAAAAACACTATAGTATTTACTATAAATTAGAATAAAGACTAGACAAATAAACTAATAAATAAATAAACAACATGTTCGGTTTTAGCGTTATCCGATACAATTTTAGTCGAAATAAAATGTTTTTTAATCTGTCACACCAGTTTGCAATTATATTCTATGACACGATGAAACGAAGGGAATCTAAAAAGAAGAGGATGTAAGTTTTTAGGCTATATTAATTCATTAAATAATTATTATGTATTGAACGACACAAAGCTAAAAGTAACTATTATACATGTGACCCCAGAGAATTGTAGACATGTACAAACGTATCTGAATGCATTTTTAGGAAATGTTTTGTTAGGCTACATATTTTTATGACTTTATTATGCATTTTATCATTTTCTAATAAACCTGACCTCCAGGACATTTATTTAGCTTTCTACATACATCAAGACCTGTAAAATGGGCCTGTCAAGTAATTGTTTTTCAGGTTTTTCAGAGTTGAGAGAGACACTAGTATTGATATGTTCGTCCCAGGACTCTTATGTTGAAGTTGGGTTCCCATTTCCTCTGCCTTTTGTAGTCCCCTTGTAGTTCTCTTATCATTAGTTGTTCCCAGGTGTGTTGTTAGTCTCATTACCCCTAGTGTTTCTCTTGTTCAGTAGTTTCGTGTAAGTAATGGTTCCTTGTTCTTTTACCAGCACTAAGTTTCCATCTGCCTTCTCTCGTCCCGCCCGTCTCGTCTCTCTACCAGTTTGAAGAAAGCAACCTTGTTTTTTAATTTGAAAAAGTTATTGAGATCATGCATTAAGAACCATTCTTCACCATTTATCGATAATAAAACTATTAATTTACTCTGAAATTGTGTTCATAACCTCCCTGAGTCTCAGAGGGCATCTGCGAGAACAATATCAATATAAAAGATTAACTTTGAGATTTTGAACTTCACATTTTCAATAGAGCACTTCTAAACGCTTCTGTGAAGCTTGGCCTTGTTTTTCGTCTCCAGACCACCATTGAAGATTCAACCGACCGTAAACAAACATGTCCTGTATCATCGCCCGAGCGCTGAAAACACCCGAGAGGTTTTACAGCAGCTGCGATTGGAATATGAACTCAATTCCACATAAGAAAAATCATTTTACTGTAGGAAGTAACCTGAGGATTGAAACTGCTGCAGTCATTATCGTCTTTAGTTCAGGGATATACGAGGTCTGGCAGCGCTGCTCCAACATCTCACATGAATCACAGAAACAGCCGCTGTGACTGACCTTTAGAAGTCACTTTAGTCCCTGAACACATGGAAAAAGATCATTATTACGTTGATTTAAGCAGTTCTGTTTGTATCCAACTTACGAAGAGCCAACCCCCAACTCCGTACGATGTTCTGATGCAGAGATATAGGTCTTGCTAAACGGTTGCTAGGGTACTCTGTTTGGTTGCTAGGGAGTGCCAGCTGCCAATGATGATACTTCAAAGGCTGCTTGTCAGTATGAATGGTATAAACCAACCCTATGACCTTCAGATTTGAAGATGTGCCTCTTTGTCGTTTGGGTTGCTAGGGTGCTCTAAATGGTTGCTAGGGCGTGGCTAGACAGTTAGCAGGTTAAACCGACTGACTGCATGTCTGCCCAAATCAAAAAAGCCAAACTCGTGTATCTGATAAGTATAAGAAGTATGCAAGAGAACAAAAGTGATGCTTTACCGGAGGCAAGAACCACCAATAATGGATCATGAGAATTAATACAAAAGGTAAAAGTATGTATATATAAAAGGGTTTGCTTTTGCACAAAGAAACCAAATGAAAAAGGTGAAACTGTCAACAACAGAAAAACATCTGAAGAAAAGCACTTCTCTTGAAGCAGAAGAGCGCTGAGGGAGGAAACAGGCAGATGAAGAGCAGAAAAACATCTGGGTTCTGCTCAGCGTTCCTCACTTCAACAGTCTGCTCTTTAAAAACAGGTACGTTTGCTCAACTATTAAACATGAATATTCATCTATTCTACATTGTGATGTTTCTGATCTAAAGTTATTTACACTGATGTATTATGTCATGTTTCCAGCCCAGTTTTTGATGTTGAAACTTTGATGTGTGTTTGAAACCTCCTGTAAGTCGTGTTTTCCTCATTATCAGTGTTGTTGAAGCTGAAGCTCATAATGAAGACCTCATTACTCATTCTGCTGGTCATCTGCTGCAGTTGTGTGTGTCAGCAGAGACCCAGCAAACAATCACCGCTGGACACAACAGCCCAGACCCACAACACAGGTGTTCAGATACACAACACTCTAATAATTCAGTCATTTTTACTGTCTCTGTATGAACTGACAAGCTGTTTTCTGTCCAGAGAGTTCTTGTGGCGGACGCCCGCTGGATCTCATCTTTGTGATCGACAGCTCTCGCAGTGTCCGGCCTGATGACTTCGAAAGGGTCAAATCCTTCATCAGGGACGTGCTGCTGTTCCTGGACATGGCTCGCGATCAGACGCGCGTGGGACTCGTGCAGTTCGGCAGCGTCGTGCAGAATGAGTTCTTCTTGAACAGCTACTTTGAGAAGCAGCAGATGGAGCGGGCCGTCCGGAGCATGGAGCACCTGGCGTCGGGCACCATGACCGGGTTAGCGCTGCAGTTCACGCGGGAGCAGGCGTTCTCTCTGGCGCGCGGCGCACGGCCCGCTCACATGCAGGTGCCGCGCATCGCCGTGGTGGTGACAGACGGCCGGCCGCAGGACTCTGTGGAGGAGGAAGCGGCTCGTGCACGACAGGACGGGATAGAGATCTTCGCGGTGGGCGTCGGTCGTGTTGACATGGCAACCCTGCGAGCCATCGGGAGCGAGCCGCACGCGGAACATGTGCATCTGGTGGCCAATTTCAGCCAGATAGAAACTCTCGTTTCTGTCTTCCACTCAAAGCTGTGCGCAGGTCAGTCTGTTCACTTCACTCTGTAAAATATATTACCACCTTCCTTGGTTTAAGAGGCTGTCAACTAGTAATCCTGAAGATGAGCGAGTTCAGGTGTTGGAGCTGAACTCTTGTTTAGATGTTTACTTGTTTAACACTCATCGTGACCTCCTCAGGATCTGATCCGTGTTTACGCTGTAGCTTACGCCTTTCCTATTCTACTTACGGAACGAACGCGGCGCCAGTTAATTTTTTTCCGTAAATAGAATAGGGAAGGTGTAGGACATACAGCGTAAGCTTTTTGAAGAATACGAAAGTGCGGTTTTGGCGGAACCACTTACGATGCAATCATTTGTTTATATAAATACACATATACATTTACATTTTTTAGAGAATGTCCGATGGTTTCTCTAGATAAGACTCTTATTCCTCGTCTGGGATCATGTAGAGCTCTTTGAAGCTGCACTGAAACTGACATTTGGACCTTCAACCCGTAAATTTTCCTGTAAATTATCAGGAAAATTTTATTTGAAAGTGGACTAATCTTTTAATCAGCTGTTCGGAGCGTTATGAATCTTTTGTGTCGAATCAGCAGTTCGGAGCGCCAAAGTCACGTGATTTCAGCAGTTTGACATGCGATCCGAATCATGATTCGACACAAAAGATTCATAACGCTCCGAAGCTTCCTGAAGCAGTGTTTTGAAATCGACCATCACTATATAAGTCGTTGTTTTGGTTTTTTTGGCGCACCAAAAATATTCTCGTGGCTTTATAATATTAATATTGAACCACTGTACTCACATGAACTGATTTAAATATGTTTTTAGTACATTAATGGATCTTGAGAGAGGAAATATCATTGCTGGCTATGCAGGCCTCACTGAGCCATCGGATTTCATCAAAAATATCTTAATTTGTGTTCTGAAGATGAACGAAGGTCTTACAGGTGTGGAACGACATGAGGGTGAGTAATTAATGACATTATTTTCATTTTTGGGTGAACTAACCCTTTAACTATGACTTTTGCCTCAATACACCCTTATTAATTACTGCTTATTATAGTTAATAAGGTAGCCTAGTTGTTAAGTTTAGGTATTGGGTAGGATTAAGAGATGTAGAATATGGTCATGCAGAAAAAGGCATAAATATGTGCTTTATAAGTACTAATAACAGCCAATATCCTAGTAATATGCCAATAAGCAACTAGTTAATAGTGAGAATTGGACCCTAAACTAAAGTGTTACCAGACAAAGGAACAAATTCACAATGCGAGGTTTATTTTATTTTATTTTGAACAGACAGTAGTGCAAATCACAGTTTGTTCCACCTAGCGGCATTTAGTCAGAGTTAGAGTACAGCAGCCTTCTATAGTGTAGTAAGCACTAAGCAGTGAACAGAATCCACTCTTGCATAGGTCTTTTTTTTTTTCTTTTTTTTGCAGGGCTGATAAAAAACAAAAGGTATTTAGTCACAATCAGCTACAAAACTGAAAACATCTTGTGATATAAAAGTACAAAATAAACAGAAAAATGAAAATAAAACTTGTGCATTAGGACTGTTACAATTTGCTCCCCTTAAAGGATTCCTGATAATTTACTCACCTGCATGTCATCCAAGATGTTCATGTCTTTCTTTCTTCAGTGGAAAACAAATGAAGGTTTTTGATGAAATCATTCCAGGATTTTTCTCCATATAGTGGACTTTAATGGGGTTCAACGGGTTGAAGGTCCAAATGTCAGTTTCAGTGCAGCTTCAAAGAGCTCTACATGATCCCAGACGAGGAATAAGAGTCTCATCTAGAGAAACCATCAGACATTTTCTAAAAAAAAAAAAAACATTATTTACTTTTTAACCACAAATGCTCGTCTTGCACTGCTCTGTGATGCTCCACGCATGACGTAATCATGTTGGAAAGGTCACGCGGAAGTTGTGATTCTATACTTGTCTTTCCTAAGAATGCTTTCCTTAAATTGATACACCAATGTGCAAATAAGCATTAAACTTGTGTTTTTAATCTAAATAGATACTCATCTACAAGCGTAACACTTTGCATATTATTCTGTCTCAGATCAGCGGTCAGTGTCACAACCGTGTAAATGTAGGAAGATGATGCTGTTTCACAACACGACCAATGAAGCGCTGCTGAGGATTTCACGGAAGTATATCCTTTATCCCACAGACTTACCCATAATGCACTGCACAATTTATATACAGCATCTCCATCATCAGCCAATGACAGAAAGAGTTGTTGAGAGACGTGATGTTGAATTAAGAGCCACTAATAAACAACAGCATATTTACTTTTCACTTTTGTTTTTACTTTGTGGCCATCTGGTGGTCAAAAGTTGAATAGCACTTACAAAACTTTAAACACTTCAAATCATTCACACTGAAATAAGTAAAATATATTAAACAAATTTATAAATTAAATCTGCAATCTGTGTATTTAAAGTCAAGTCAGCTTTATTTCTACAGCACTTTATACAGTACAGATTGTTTCACAGTAATGAACAGAATAAATGATGCAAACTTCATCAAATATGAGACAAATTCAGATTCAGGAGTAAAGCAGCTCTACAGAAGAAAAGAGAGTCATTATTCAGATCAAGTTCTGTTCAGTTTGATAGCGTCAGTGCAGTCAGATCATTATTAGTGAATATTTAATGTCAAAAATTAACTTTCTTAACAGAACAACACTAGAAACGGTCATGAAGAGGATTGAAGTGTTGGAGATTCAGCGTCAGCTCGTGTGACAACATTCCTTCATCCTCGTCTGAATGACGTTCTTCCCAAAATATTGTACATGTACTGCATAATTTTGTGTATGATTTATAGTAAAGTAAAGAAACATGTATAAGTGCATTAAAACTTCCCAAAGCATCTCCACGGATGTTCTGAACGTCTCTTCAGATCTTCAGCTCATTCGACCTGTCGTTGATGAGCTCCTGATGACCTGCTGAAAGAAAGTTATTTCAGCTTTACCATAGTAAATCCAGTAAAGATCCACATCACTGCACACGTCACCTGTCTAACACACCTGAGAGACTAAAAGCTGATAAAAGAGGTGAATTGTGCAGTGAAACACTGTGATATTAGAGTTACTCATGAACACTGTGGCCAGCGGTGCAGGACGAGCACAGATGAAGCACGACAGCCTGATCTGAAGAGTCTCGACTGGCCTGTTGATCTAGCGAATGTCCAGCCCTGATCAGACCACTGACAGACCCGACAGGCGAGAACGATTCGCAGCTCAGACGGACAGAGACAGAGGAGGATCTCACCAGATCAGCAGGAGCTCCAGGATCACTGATCATCTGATCGAGGCTGTGAGAGAGAAAAACAGAAGTTACAATTAACAGACTACAAACATCATGGATGTAAAATCTAATATCACAGAAAACCAGCAGAAACACCAAAAACCATCTGAGTAAACAATTATATATTTATTTAGATAACACTTCCACGTGCACTACTGTGAGACACTTCAGTATCCTCTACTTCTGAAGATAAAAGCACACAAATGAAACTGAATTACAATAAAGCTTATTTAGATCACAGACACATTACAAAACACCGTTCAAAGGTAAAAATACATGCTTTAAACATCCAAACAGACCAGCAGGGCCTAACAGCGCCTCCACACTAACAGCTTCGCTCTTCTTCTTGTTCATTGGTCACTCGCTCCTCTGACGCTTTACTGCCACCTGGTGGACGTACTGTGATATGACACTCTCTCTAGTGAACTTATATTTGCACACACTCTTCTCTCACTCTCACACACATGCATCCTTGTTTATACTACTTTTTAGGGTTCAAATCACCCCACCAAGATAGTAAGATGAGGAATTTACGACATTGTGGGGTCATTTAGTCTGACCCAAAGACAACATCTTAAAAATCATACTGACAAAATCTTAAGTCACTATAGTGTGACCCTTCCCTACACTATACCGAAACCTACCCGTCACAGAAACGTAATTTTAACATTCTTATATGCGTATATATGTATATATACACTACCGCTCAAAAGTTTGGATCGGTAAGATTTTTAATGTTTTTAAAAGAAGTTTCGTCTGCTCACCAAGGCTTAATTTATTTAATTAAAAATACAGTAAAAACAGTAATATTGTGAAAAATTATTTCAATTTAAAATAACTGTTTTCTATTTGAATATATTTTACAAAGTAATTTATTCCTGTGATCAAAGCTGAATTTTCAGCATCATTACTCCAGTCTTCAGTGATCCTTCAGAAATCATTCTAATATGAAGATTAGTTCCTCAAATAATATTTGTTATTATTATCAATGTTGAAAACAGTTGTGTACTTTTTTTTCAGGATTCCTTGATGAATAGAAAGTTCAAAAGAACAGCATTTATCTGAAATACAAAGCTTCTGTAGCATTATACACTACCGTTCAAAAGTTTGGGGTCAGTAAGAATTTTTATTTTTATTTTAAAAGAAATTTCTTTAAAAGAAATTAAAGAAATGAATACTTTTATTCAGCAAGGATGCATTAAATCAATCAAAAGTGGCAGTAAAGACATTTATAATGTTACAAAAGATTAGATTTCAAATAAACACTGTTCTTTTGAACTTTCTATTCATCAAAGAATCCTGAAAAAAATATATTGTACACAAATATTTTGTACATCTGTACACATTAAATGTTTCTTGAGCAGCAGATCAGCATATTAGAATGATTTCTGAAGGATCATGTGACACTGAAGACTGGAGTAACGATGCTGAAAATTCAGCTTTGATCACAGGAATAAATTACATTTTCAGATATTTTCAAATAGAAAACAGTCATTTTAAATTGTAATAATATTTCACAATATTACTGTTTTACTGTATTTTTAATTAAGTAAATGCACCCTTGGTGAGCAGACGAAACTTCTTTTAAAAACATTAAAAATCTTACCGATCCCAAACTTTTGAGCGGTAGTGTGTATATACGTTAAGTTCCTGTGATGGGTAGGGTTAGGTATAGTGTAGGGAAGGGTCACACTATAGTGACTTAAGATTTTGTCAATATGATTTTTAAGATGTTGTCTTTGGGTCAGACTAAAGGAGTCAAAGTCAAACATTCCGTATCTTTTATACTTTAAGGGGTCTTATGGACCCCACAAAGTAAAAAATTAAAGTTCACACACACACACACACACACACACACACACACACACACACACACACACACTCTGACACACACACACACACACACACACACACTGACACACACACACACACACACACTCTCTCACACTCACACTCACACACACACACACACACACACACACACTCACAGGTTTGTTTTGCTATCTCAGTGAGGTCTCTCCATAGGCGTAATGGCTTTTATACTCTACTCTACCTCTACTCCTAACTCTACCCATCACAGGGAACATTCTGCATTTTTACATTTTTAATAAAACATTGTTTAGTGTGTTTTTAAAGCTATTTTAAATATGTAATGTGCTCATATTTCATGTTTACGAGATTTGTGTCCTCATAAATCAAAAACAAGCACACACTTACACACAGACAACACACACAGAGAGAGAGAGAGAGAGAGAGAGAGAGAGAGAGAGAGAGAGAGAGAGAGAGAGACTCATTCACTCAATCAATCACCAGCCAAACAACCAAAATTAATCAGTTACTGTAGAGGCTAATATGCATGTGTCCAAGAGTGACATACAGACTTAAAAGCTGGTATGCACAACCCGAAACACAGAAGAAGAGTGACATACAGGTGATTCTTCAGGCTGGGCACGTACAGCGCATGCGCGTCATGAGTGCGCTCCAGCGAGTTTGAGCTGCTGCGCGTTTCATTCCAGCCGCGTCCGTTTGACATGAACACACGCGCGCTCACAACTGAAGAACGCGATTTAAACAAGTTTCAGAAACTATAGAAAGTTCTGCGTCATCACGAAGCTCGAGAGATTTTGTAAGAATGGGCTGTTCGTCGTCCAGCACACAGACGCTCGCGCAGGAGAACCGACCGGGCGTCAAAGCGGAGGAGGCGAACGGAGAAACTCTGCGTAAGTCATTTCATAAACATGTAATGTTGATGATAACTGAAGCAGTGCTGTAAAAGCTTGACATGTTATTATAGTCATCATAATTGTCCTAAAACATTTAGTCAGAGATGGCATCTTTTCATATAGGCAATCTTTAATTATTCAGAATGGCAGAATCATATCTCTGTGCTGTCAGTGAGTTCAGGCTGATGATGATCAGTACAGACAGCTCAAAGCCCGGTCAGGACACGCGCAGCCCCGGGCGTCGATCTGTTCCTCTGGTCCGACCGGTCCGGATCATTCACATCGCTGCTTCCATTGAGAGAGTGTGAGAGGAGAGTCACAGCTTACTGTCGGACCTTCATTTCCAGCGGTTTATTTGCATGTTTCTCTAGGCTGTTTTCTCTGTTGACCTGTCATGTTTCTCTCATGGCTTTTGTGTCAAATGTAACACACACACACACACACACACACACACACACACACACGTTTAATTCAGAAACATAACTTGGCTTGTGATTATGATTGGGATTATGGTTAAAGGGTTATTTCACCCAAAAATGAAAATAATGTCATTAATTACTCGCCCTCGTGCCGTTCCAAGACCTTCGTTCATCTTCAGAACACAAATTAAGATATTTTTGATGAAATCCGATGGCTCAGTGAGGCCTGCATAGCCAGCAATGACATTTCCTCTCTCAAGATCCATTAATGTACTAAAAACATATTTAAATCAGTTCATGTGAGTACAGTGGTTCAATATTAATATTATAAAGCCACAAGAATATTTTTGGTGCGCCAAAAAAACAAAATAATGACTTATTTAGTGATGGCCGATTTCAAAACACTGCTTCAGGAAGCTTTGGAGCGTTATGAATCTTTTGTGTCGAATCATGATTCGGATCGCATGTCAAACTGCTGAAATCATGTGACTTTGGTGCTCCGAACCACTGATTCGACACACTGATTCATAACGCTTGTAATATTAATATTGAACCACTGTACTCACATGAACTGATTTAAATATGTTTTTAGTACATTAATGGATCTTGAGAGAGGAAATGTCATTGCTGGCTATGCAGGCCTCACTGAGCCATTGGATTTCATCAAAAATATCTTAATTTGTGTTCTGAAGATGAACGAAGGTCTTACGGGTGTGGAACGACATGAGAGTGAGTAACTATTGACAGAATTTTCATTTTTGGGTGAACTAACCCTTTAATGTGGAGCAAGAGAAACACTTTTGATGGAGGAGAGGGTTTGAGTATAGGGAAGGCGTTAAGCAAAGCTTCATTTAAAATAGATGAGGGAAAACATGAGAATAAAAGAACATAAAGTAATGTGTGTCTAGAGTCGTCACTCGTGGCACTGCTGCATGAACGCTGGCGGTGACGTGTTCAATCCGTACCAACACACTGTGACAGTATGACTGTCTGTTTCCACACATGATAGAGAGAGAGACATATTGTGTGTCGTGAGTCTGGTCACTGTTTGCTCTGGAGTCTGTCATCTTTGGCTGCTGTAACAGCGCCGCTGACCATCAGGAAATTACTTTTTCTTTTCTCTCTGTGTCTGAGGAAATGAGCTCAGAACGGGGCAGAACCTGCAGGCGTGTGATGCTTAGTGAGTGTGTGTGTGATGTGGCCCAGGTGTGTTTGGGTCTATTCCACCACACACACACACACACAATAAAAAACAATTTATAACTCAGAATGCCTGACTATAAGAGATTGTTTTATCATTCTTTCACACACAGAAAGTGTCACTGTCAGCGAAAGAAATGATCTTTAATTGTGGTCTAATATCTGTGATTCAGAATCTGTACATAATGTAATTATCAAACCTGTCCGATGAAGCGAGATAAACACTGGGTGGTAAACAAACGAATGGACTGGAAAGCATGATGCTCTTCTAAGGCTGAACACATGAGGAAGTGTGAAAAAGAAGAAGAGAAAACATTAAACACTCGATATGTATTCAAACAGAAAGACTCAGGCTTCATGTTTCTGTTGGGTTTCCATGAGAGCATCTTCCATGATGCTTCATTAGTGTTTGTAGAAAGATAAATATTAACCATTTAAGTGAGGCAGGAATGTGTTTTTAATTATTTACTCCTTGATACAGTATGTGTTTCTATGCTCAGATAAAGTGCTGCATTTTTCAAGAAGTTACATTTGTTCAGATGTTCGGACTACAGACAAATAAATGGACTTGACTCCGATATGATTTTTGATGCATGTATGAATAAAGGCACGTCTATAACTTTGCTTTGAGGCATACGCTTAAAAACTGAAGAATTCTATCAAAGAGCACCTTCAAATCCATGTGATCTGAGAGCTAATTCTTCATTTACCCTTCTGCTGTAGGCGCAGTTTATATAATGGGTCAAGGAAATGGAGAACTCTTTGGCTTATTGACATTTCGTAGCTAAAAGAAATAATTGTGATGACAAACAATTATGTTTGCATGTTTACAACATGTTAATAAACTTTATTTCCTCCCTGCTTGTTTTTTTGCCAGTCAGTCGTAATGGGATTGTAGCAGAAGAAAGTGAGACCATCTCAGATCAGATGCAGTTGCCAGTTCAAAGCACCCTTCTGGATGAAATGGGCCCAGGACCGGGCGAGGTGTCGGATGAGGTCCAGATTGAGGCCTCAGAACCAGAGCAGGCAACAGTCAGCAGTAGTGATGCTGCTCTGGAGGTGGTAGATCTGACAGACGTTCTTGCAGCATCAAGTCCTGAAGTCCCTGCTGAGGAGCAGCCTGTACTTGACGTTGCTTCAGAACCTATTGACACTACGGCTACAGAAACCACCCTAGACCCGGAACCAGCATCAGATCCAGTCCAGACACCGGTCCAGTTCACTCCCACTCCGGAACCCAAGCCTGCTGAGATAACGCCAGCTCCAGAATTCCCATCAGAAGTCCCAGACCCAAGCTCAGAAGCCACACCCGAGGAAGCTAATGCAGCAACTGAAGCTGTGCCAGTGGAACCAAGCCCAGCTCTAGAACCAATTCCAGCTCCAGAACCAACTCCAGTGGAACCAAGCCCAGCTCTAGAATTAACTCCAGCTCCAGAACCCACACCAGTGGAACCAAGCCCAGCTCTAGAACCAACTCCAGCTCTAGAACCAACTCCAGCTCCAGAACCTACTCCAGTGGAACCAACTCCAGCTCCAGAACCAGCTCCAGTGGAACCAAGCCCAGCTCTAGAACCAACTCCAGCTCCAGAACCCACACCAGTGGAACCAACTCCAGCTCCAGAACCAGCTCCAGTGGAACCAAGCCCAGCTCTAGAACCAACTCCAGCTCCAGAACCAGCTCCAGTGGAACCAACTCCAGCTCCAGAACCAGCTCTAGTGGAACCAATCCCTGTTCCAGAACTCACTCCATCTGAGCCAATCCTGAGTGCAGAATCAGCTCCTGCTGAGGACCCAACTGCATCTCCAGAACCCGCTCCAGTGGGACCAAGCCCAGCTCTAGAAGCAGCTCCAGCTGTAGAGCCCACACCAGAAGAACCGAGTCCAGCAGTTGAGGCAGTAGCTGCAGAGGAGAATGTGATCTGTGCAGCCGCCCCAGAGGGTAACGCATGGGATTATGGGGCAGTTGGGTTCTTGGGGTCACATATGAAAAGATTTAAAACACACTCGAGAAGTAAAGTAAAGCGTCGGTCACTACATATACAGTAAGGCAGTGCATAACTAATGCTGGGTAACAGAGCAGGGATTGTTTACTGCAGTCTAGACAAAGACACTACAGTGTGAAACACAGAACATGTCAGTTTTCTTCACATCTGCACAACAGCCTCTTGCTGACACTTTATCCCTCTTTGTGTCAAGCCAAACATCACAATAATCTTGCGCTCTGTTGCCTCAGATTATGTAATACGAGCACTTAACATGTCCTGCGATGACGGCAGCTGTTGGTGACACACGGCGCTGGGCATTGCCACAGTGTTGCTTTTTACAAGATTGAATGATAGTAATCAATATTCTGATATAACCATTTATTTAAAATATGAGCAAATGGATGTTCATGTGCTTTTCTATGGCTTATTTGGGCCGAATGTTCACAAGCATTTTAGCGCTCAGACACCCCTGACATACACTACAGGTAAGAGAACAACAAACTTAAAGGTCTCAAACCAAACATCTCTGTGAAAGGCCTGAAGACTTGTTGTATGAGGCAGAAAGCTGGGCTCTGGGAGAGATTTAGTCAGTGTAGCTGATGGATGTCACTGTGGACTGCGGATGTCAAATGTGCTGCGTAACACGAGAATGAACCTCATTGGTTCTTGAAGAAGCTCAAACGTGCTGCGTAACACCAGAATGAACCTCATTGGTTCTTGCTGAAGCTCAGACGTGCTGCGTAACACGAGAATGAACCTCATTGGTTCTTGCTGAAGCTCAAACGTGCTGCATAACACGAGAATGAACCTCATTGGTTCTTGAAGAAGCTCAAACGTGCTGCATAACACGAGAATGAACCTCATTGGTTCTTGAGAAGCTCAAACGTGCTGCATAACACGAGAATGAACCTCATTGGTTCTTGAAGAAGCTCAAACGTGCTGCGTAACACGAGAATGAACCTCATTGGTTCTTGAAGAAGCTCAAACGTGCTGCATAACACGAGAATGAACCTCATTGGTTCTTGAAGAAGCTCAACGTGCTGCGTAACATGAGAATGAACCTCATTGGTTCTTGCTGAAGCTCAAACGTGCTGCATAACACGAGAATGAACCTCATTGGTTCTTGAAGAAGCTCAAACGTGCTGCGTAACATGAGAATGAACCTCATTGGTTCTTGAAGAAGCTCAAACGTGCTGCGTAACACGAGAATGAACCTCATTGGTTCTCGTTGAAGCTCAGACGTGCTGCGTAACACGAGAATGAACCTCATTGGTTCTTGCTGAAGCTCAAACGTGCTGCGTAACATGAGAATGAACCTCATTGGTTCTTGAAGAAGCTCAAACGTGCTGCGTAACATGAGAATGAACCTCATTGGTTCTCGTTGAAGCTCAAACGTGCTGCGTAACACGAGAATGAACCTCATTGGTTCTTGCTGAAGCTCAAACGTGCTGCGTAACACGAGAATGAACCTCATTGGTTCTTGAAGAAGCTCAAACGTGCTGCGTAACATGAGAATGAACCTCATTGGTTCTCGTTGAAGCTCAAACGTGCTGCGTAACACGAGAATGAACCTCATTGGTTCTTGCTGAAGCTCAAACGTGCTGCATAACATGAGAATGAACCTCATTGGTTCTCGTTGAAGCTCAAATGTGCTGCGTAACACGAGAATGAACCTCGTTGGTTCTCGTTGAAGCTCAAACGTGCTGCGTAACACGAGTATGAACCTCGTTGGTTCTCGTTGAAGCTCAAAAGTGCTGCGTAACACAAGAACGAACCTCGTTGGTTCTTGCTGATCTCAAACATGCTGCGTAACACCAGAATGAACCTTGTTGGTTCTTGAAGAAGCTCAAACGTGCTGCGTAACACCAGAATGAACCTCATTGGTTCTTGAAGAAGCTCAATCGTGCTGCGTAACACCAGAATGAACCTCGTTGGTTCTCACTGAAGCTCAAACGTGCTGCGTAACACAAGAACCATTGGTTCTTGTTGAAGCTCAAACGTGCTGCGTAACACGAGAATGAACCTCATTGGTTCTTGAAGAAGCTCAATCGTGCTGCGTAACACCAGAATGAACCTCGTTGGTTCTCACTGAAGCTCAATCGTGCTGCGTAACAAGAACGAACCACATTGGTTCTTGTTGAAGCTCAAACGTGCTGCGTAACACGAGAATGAACCTCATTGGTTCTTGCAGAAGCTCAAACGTGCTGCGTAACACCAGAATGAACCTCATTGGTTCTTGCAGAAGCTCAAACGTGCCGCGTAACACAAGAATGAACCTCGTTGGTTCTTGCTGAAGCTCAAACGTGCTGCGTAACACAAGAATGAACCTCGTTGGTTCTTGCTGAAGCTCAAACGTGCTGCTAACACAGAATGAACCTCGGGTTCTCACTGAAGCTCAAACGTGCTGCGTAACACGAATGAACCTCGTTGGTTCTTGAAGAAGCTCAAACGTGCTGCGTAACACCAGAATGAACCTCGTTGGTTCTTGAAGAAGCTCAAACGTGCTGCGTAACACCAGAATGAACCTCGTTGGTTCTTGAAGAAGCTCAAACGTGCTGCGTAACACCAGAATGAACCTCATTGGTTCTTGAAGAAGCTCAATCGTGCTGCGTAACACAAGAATGAACCTCATTGGTTCTTGCAGAAGCTCAATCGTGCTGCGTAACACAAGAATGAACCTCGTTGGTTCTCACTGAAGCTCAATCGTGCTGCGTAACACAAGAATGAACCTCGTTGGTTCTTGAAGAAGCTCAAACGTGCTGCGTAACACCAGAATGAACCTCGTTGGTTCTTGAAGAAGCTCAAACGTGCTGCGTAACACAAGAATGAACCTCGTTGGTTCTCGTTGAAGCTCAAACGTGCTGCGTAACACCAGAATGAACCTCGTTGGTTCTCACTGAAGCTCAAACGTGCCGCGTAACACAAGAATGAACCTCATTGGTTCTTGCAGAAGCTCAAACGTGCTGCGTAACACAAGAATGAACCTCATTGGTTCTTGCAGAAGCTCAAACGTGCTGCGTAACACAAGAATGAACCTCATTGGTTCTCGTTGAAGCTCAAACGTGCTGCGTAACACAAGAATGAACCTCATTGGTTCTTGCTGAAGCTCAAACGTGCTGCGTAACACCAGAATGAACCTCGTTGGTTCTCACTGAAGCTCAATCGTGCTGCATAACACAAGAATGAACCTCGTTGGTTCTTGAAGAAGCTCAAACGTGCTGCGTAACACCAGAATGAACCTCATTGGTTCTTGCAGAAGCTCAAACGTGCCGCGTAACACAAGAATGAACCTCGTTGGTTCTTGCTGAAGCTCAAACGTGCTGCGTAACACAAGAATGAACCTCGTTGGTTCTCACTGAAGCTCAATCGTGCTGCGTAACACAAGAATGAACCTCGTTGGTTCTCACTGAAGCTCAATCGTGCTGTGTAACACGAGAATGAACCTCGTTGGTTCTCGCTGAAGCTCAAACGTGCTGCGTAACACCAGAATGAACCTCGTTGGTTCTTAAAGAAGCTCAAACGTGCTGCGTAACACCAGAATGAACCTCGTTGGTTCTTGAAGAAGCTCAAACGTGCTGCGTAACACAAGAATGAACCTCGTTGGTTCTCACTGAAGCTCAATCGTGCTGCGTAACACCAGAATGAACCTCGTTGGTTCTCGTTGAAGCTCAAACGTGCTGTGTAACACCAGAATGAACCTCGTTGGTTCTTGAAGAAGCTCAAACGTGCTGCGTAACACCAGAATGAACTTCGTTGGTTCTTGAAGAAGCTCAAACGTGCTGCGTAACACAAGAATGAACCTCGTTGGTTCTCACTGAAGCTCAATCGTGCTGCGTAACACCAGAATGAACCTCGTTGGTTCTCGTTGAAGCTCAAACGTGCTGTGTAACACCAGAATGAACCTCGTTGGTTCTTGAAGAAGCTCAAACGTGCTGCGTAACACCAGAATGAACTTCGTTGGTTCTTGAAGAAGCTCAAACGTGCTGCGTAACACAAGAATGAACCTCGTTGGTTCTCACTGAAGCTCAAACGCGCTGCGTAACACAAGAATGAACCTCATTGGTTCTTGCAGAAGCTCAAACGTGCTGCGTAACACAAGAATGAACCTCGTTGGTTCTCGTTGAAGCTCAAACGTGCTGCGTAACACAAGAATGAACCTCGTTGGTTCTCACTGAAGCTCAAACGTGCCGCGTAACACAAGAATGAACCTCGTTGGTTCTCACTGAAGCTCAATCGTGCTGCGTAACACAAGAATGAACCTCATTGGTTCTTGCAGAAGCTCAAACGTGCTGCGTAACACAAGAATGAACCTCATTGGTTCTTGCAGAAGCTCAAACGTGCTGCGTAACACAAGAATGAACCTCAGTGGTTCTCGTTGAAGCTCAAACGTGCTGCGTAACACAAGAATGAACCTCATTGGTTCTTGCTGATCTCAAACGTGATGAGTAACACGTTATGCGTAACAAAAACGTTATACGTTATTGTTATATAGTATGAAGGTGTTCAACAAACGTTGGCAAGCTGTTTCAAACTCCCAAAACAAACTCCAAACGAACTTCATTTAATTCAAAAGGACGTCACACCAGTTCGTTCTTCAATTTCGCTTGAAGTATACGAGGGCTTTTATCATAGATCAGACTCATTATTGACCATGCAGAAGACTTATGTGTGCCAGAGATGCTTTTTACATTCCAGTTTATTAGGTCAGTGTTATTAAAAATAATGCAAACAAGTCTAAAAACAGTAAAGCATGCTGTGAAGCACGAAAAGTCTGTTTACATCAACACTTTTCCTCTGTCTATAGATTCTGTGTGTTTTCTGCTCAATGATTTCACAGAGAGAGAATGATACTGTCACTGCTGTTCACGGGCAGAAGTATGAGCATCAGATGTCTTGTGTGTGTTTCAGGGGCGGCCGTCGAAGCTTCCCAGCCTGACAGTGAGGAGATCGCAGCGGATGCAGCTGGTGAGACGCTCCTGCAGGGGGTCAGAGGTCAAACTCATTAACTGCTGTGTTTTAGCTCTTTCTTTTGACACTGCAACCTCTGATCTCTTCAGTCCTAGAAAAAAATATTTGGAGATAACTGAGCAAATACATTTATTGTGGCAATCTAAAATCTTTTTGGTTCCTCAGCAAAGTCAGTGATATACTGTAGATAAGAAATGGGGGTTGTGTGGATCCCATTTGTATATTATGAAATAAGGAATGGAATAAGCACAAGCTCTTTCAGGATAAACTCCAGCCTTCATGTTTGTGTTTCAGTGGTGGGAGAAGATGGAGCTGATCTGCTGAAATCCACAGAAGCTGAAGGTTGATGTCAACGCCCTCACGCACACACAGCCGAACTCAGATCCAGAAAAGTCATGTGCCTTTTGTTTCAGCAGCCTCTGAGTGTTTGGGTACAAGTTTGTACATAAATTAGTGTTTCTAAGTAGCATAAGCAGCATTGTTAATAGACAACAGCAATATATCTTAACTCATCTGAACGAACCTGAGCCAAAGCTCTAATAACTGTGAATCAACCAAATTATGCTTAATAATGTGCCTTTTAATGGGTCCGAAGGGTTTCGTCTCTTTTATGTATTTAGTGCTTTTTGCACATCAGAGTTTCTGCTCAAGCTGCAGATGCAAAGCAGTTTGACTCTTCACATGCATTAATCAATGATGGCAAACGGTAGTGTATTAATCAATAGAGTATGTTATTTTAGTACTGTTGTTTGTGGTGATTGATGGTTACACTTAAACTCCAGATCACTAATGAACCTCATCTGATCAGCTTTAATCTGACGCTTTAAATCTTTGAAGGAAAGCGGTCACTCACTCGCTGAATCATATCAGTGTAAATGTGAAAGTTTAGCTGCTCTTTATAAAAACTTTGATACGTAGAGCTTTTATTGAACTGTGATCTCTCCGCACAAATCCTGTGTGTCTTTTTATACATTTATATGTGCACAGAATAAATACTGTTACTAATAATATGATTGTGTATTGATTTTTCTTTTATAAAAACCTGTGTGTGGATGTTCTGTGGATTTTAATTACATTATTTTAACATTGCAGTTGATCTCATAGTAAAATAAATGAGTCACACACAGAATTTAGTTTAAACAGTTTCTTGTGACGCATGTCCTGATATTGCTGAGTTAGATGCGTTCCTGGGTCAACATATTTTGTTGATCCTGGAACAACGTTCTAGTCTGAAAATTTAGTCTTAACCCTATTCCTACCCCTAAACCTAACCCTACCCATAAGTGATCCCAAAAATCAGAGGGAAATGATAGATGAATAACGCTGATGTAGAAGCACCAATTCATGATTTTAAGCCTAAACTTGACATAATCTGTAAACTTGTCCCTCAAATCTGATTGGTTGATTTGAATGTTGTTCCAGGATCAACAAAAATGTTGACCCAGG
This sequence comes from Ancherythroculter nigrocauda, assembly GCA_036281575.1. Taxonomy (NCBI): domain Eukaryota; kingdom Metazoa; phylum Chordata; class Actinopteri; order Cypriniformes; family Xenocyprididae; genus Ancherythroculter; species Ancherythroculter nigrocauda. The sequence continues at coordinate 47,752,995 of VTFQ01000010.1, read as the reverse complement.
AACATGTTGAACAGGTTATGCTTTTTGGGACACACACACACTCAAGCAAATCATACTCTTACTGACACGCACATGCACACTTACACACACAAACACACACTCACAATCTCACTCACACACTCTCACACACAATCACAATCTTACTGACACACACACACACAATCTCACACAGGCTCAATGACACGCACTCATGAACTTGCACACACACTGACATTGACTTCTATAGTATGGAAAAAAAAATTCTATGTAAGTCAAGTGGGTTCCATCAATCGTTCGGTTACAGACATTCTTCAAAATATCTTCTTTTCTGTTCAGCAGAAGAAAGAAATTCATACAGGTTTGAACAACTTGAGGGTGAGTAAATGATGACTGAATTTTCATTTTAGGGCGAACTATCCCTTTAACGTTTCTTTGGTCTGAAAAACTACATTTCCCATAATCCTTTAAACCGGCGGCGACTGGAGGGGGATGGCTGAATCGGGAGGAATGAGGTGTGATCCGGGAGGTGCAGGAAGTGAGGCGGATGAAGGAAGTGACATTGAGGTAGACATGGGTAACGAGGGAAATTCAAACAACGAAGAATGGAGGGTAGTGAATCGGAAAAAAAGGAAGCAGAGAGAAAATGACGGAGAAAAGGGAGAGGAAGAACAAAGATCCGAAATGAAAGTTATTATGCGGTTTCAATCCCCTTGTACGTTAAATCCCTTGAAGGTTAGTGAAGCTATTCACAAGATGGTAGGTGATGTTCAATTTGTTAAAACTTTGCGAGACGGGAATCTACTGATAATATGTAGAAATAGAATTCAGCAACAAGGACTAATGAAATGTAATACATTGCTAGGGAAGGAGGTTAAGGCACAAGTGTGGGAAGAGAGAGCGAAGGTTATGGGTGTAATATCTGGAGTATCAACTGAGATAACTGAAGAAGAAATCAGGGTTAATGTCAGAGGAGTGCGAGTAATGAGAGTTAAACGTTTACCTTTCACTAGAGATGGTGTTAAGGGGCCTAGCCTGTCTGTTTTGTTGACTCTAGAGGGAGACAAAATTCCTGAAAGAATCAGAATTGGGTATGTCAGCTATATAGTAAGACCATATGTCCCTCCTCCTATAAGATGCTTTAAATGCCAGCGCTTTGGGCACATTGCAACAGCCTGTAAGAGTAAACTTCGTTGTGCCAAATGCGGAGGGGAACATGAATACGGGAAATGTGAGAGAGGAGTTAAAATCAAGTGTTGTAACTGTGGAGGAGAGCATAGTGCTGCCTACAAAGGATGTGATGTACATAAAAAAGCGGTTCAGATTCAGAACGTGAAGGTAAAAGAAAAGCTTACTTATGCTGAAGCAATTAGGAAGGTAAAATCTAATGACAATAATAGTAGAGTAGCACCTGTGAGTCAACTCCCAGTTCAAAGCATATACAAAAGCTGCAATGTTACCAAGGACACACTTATAGTGGAAAAAAGAAAGTTTGTAGCGTTTATGGTGGAAGTCATTAACTGCTCCGCTCAAGCAGGTAGCCGAACAGAGAGAACTAAGATAATTGCAAAAGCGGCAGAAAAGTACTTGGAAATGGAAGAGTTGTCAGTAGAGATCATTAACGCAACACTTATAACGGGGATATCAGATTCACAATCAACATGTGGTGGTGGAGATTAATAATGCTAATCATTCTACAGTGGAATGCGAGGAGTCTAATAGCAAATGGTCAAGAACTAAAACAGTATATCCAGGAGCTTTCAGTTAAACCTAACATTATATGCATTCAGGAATCTTGGTTAAAACCTTCACTTGACTTTACATTGTATGGTTATACAGCAGTACGTAAGGACAGAACTATTGCTACGGGTGGTGGAGTTGTCACCTTCATTCAACATGGTGTTAACTATAGAGCTATTAACAGTAGTGAAGAGCTGGAGATAATTATAATTGAGGCATGGATCAACAAAACAAAAATTAGAATAATAAACGTATATAATCCTTGTCAAAAAATAATTAGAGATACGTTGGAGAGGGTATGTGGTGTGGAAAAATCCAAAATTATAATATGTGGAGATTTTAATGCACATAATACCCTGTGGGGAAGTGCTAGAACAGACGGAAATGGGTATATCATTGAGGAGTTTATGGATGATAATCAGTTAGTGTGTATGAATGATGGAAGAGGTACCAGGTATGATGCAGCTCGTGGTGTAGAATCTGCAATTGATCTCACTTTTGTATCACAACAACTAGCAGGTACTTGCTTATGGGATGTGAGCAGTGATAATGCAATGGGTAGTGATCACTACCCTATCTGGGTTAAGATAAGGAATCAAAATGTTAGTTTTGAAGAAAATTGGATTCCAAGATGGAGAACGAAAAAGGCCAATTGGGGGCTGTATAATTTTAAAACAAGCAGTAAATTAATTGAAGTCATGCCAAATCTGAGTGACGATATTGAGGAGTTGAATAATATGATTATTAACATAATACATGAGTCAGCAGAGGAAACAATAGGTAAAACATCTGGAGTAAAGAAGAAGAAAATGGTGCCATGGTGGTCTGAGGAGTGTAGAGAGGCTGTTAAAAACAGGAATAAAGCCTTTAAAATTGTTAAATCTAATCATTCATTTGATAATTTAGTGAAGTATAAAACAGCACAGGCTAAAGTCAAAAGAACTGTAAGAGAAGCCAAAAGGAAATATTGGAGAGAGTTCTGTAGTAATATTGGGACAGGAATTAAAATTAAGGACATATGGGGCATGATCAGAAAGATGGGTGGTATAAGAAGGGAATATTCAATTCCAGTATTAATAGATAATGGCACTGAGGCAGTAACCAGTAGAGAAAAAGCCGATATGCTTGCAAAATCCTTTGTAAGGATACATAGCTCACAGAATCTCTCCAGTGAAGAGTTAGCTTTAAGAATGAGAACCATTGAAGAAAATAAAGATATGTTGGGGATGAAAGTGGCAGGTGAGAGCTCACTAGATGCAGACTTCACACTGTTTGAGTTAAAAAGAGCACTGATAGGTGTTAAAAATACTTCACCAGGGAGAGATGGGATATGTTATAAAATGATTGAAGAACTATCTGATGTGGCAAAAAATGTGATATTGGTGTTATATAACAAAATTTGGGAGCAAGGAAAGCTACCTAATGGGTGGAAACATTCAGTAATAATCCCTATAGAGAAATCAGGAAAGGATAAAACGAATGTCAAAAGCTACAGACCAATAGCATTAACATCTAACTTATGTAAACTCATGGAGAGGATGATTACTAAAAGGTTAGTGTACATATTAGAAAGTAGAGGACTGATCACACCGTATCAGAGTGGTTTCCGAATTGGAAGAACTACTATGGATCCTGTAATCTGTATGGAGAATGAGATACATAAAGCACAAATTAATAAAGAATTTGTTTTGGCTACCTTTTTTGATATAGAGAAGGCGTATGACATGCTGTGGAATGAAGGACTTTTAATTAAACTGAATAAATTAGATATAGGTGGTAAAATGTTTAACTGGATCAAAGATTTTTTAAAGGGTAGAACCATAGAGGTTAGGATAGGATCAGAGTCATCAAGCACATACGCAGTAGAAAACGGCACCCCACAAGGTAGTGTGTGTAGTCCAATTCTGTTTAATATAATGATTAATGATGTGTTTGATGGAGTGAATCAAAGGATAAACAGGGCATTATATGCAGATGATGGAGCATTGTGGGTAAGGGGTCGGAATATTGAAAATTTACAGCAAAGGATGCAAACAGCAATTAGTCAGGTTGGAAAATGGTCATTTAAATGGGGGTTCCATATTTCTGTGGAAAAAACGCAATTCATCTGTTTTTCTAAGAAAAGGGTAAAACCCACAATAGATCTTAAGATATATGGACAATCTCTCAAACAGGTCAATGAATTTAGATATCTTGGTGTGTGGTTTGATAGTAAACTTACTTTTAAAAATCATGTTCAGAGAATGGTGGACAAGTGTAAAAAAGCAATAAATCTTTTGAAGTGTTTTACAGGATACAGCTGGGGGGCGTCAGGCGCTTCTTTGAAAAGAATTTATATTGCAATAATCCGATCAGTGTTTGACTATGGATGTATAGTATATAAAACAGCAGCAAAAACTACATTAGCGGAACTAGACAGGGTGCAGGCCAAAGCCCTCCGGCTGTGTAGCGGAGCCTTCCGAACATCACCTATCTCAGCGATGCAAGTAGAAGTAGGGGAGATGCCTCTAAATCTTAGAAGGTTAAAACTTTCTCTAGCATATTGGGTAAATCTACAAGGGCATGGAAATACACATCCTACAAAATTGGTGTTAGAAGAATGCTGGGAATATGGTCGCAATGTGAATAGTAGTTTTGGATGGAATAGCAGTAAAGAGGCAGATCACATGGGAATAAATAATATATCTTGTAGCAAAACTGTTAACTTGAGCGCAATTCCTCCCTGGCTTTTCTGCTACCCTGTAGTTAATCTAGAAGCAAAAATATAATCAAGACAGGAATGTATCAAAGTGTTCAGCAGTATCTAGAAGTAATGTATGATGACACAGTACAAATATTTACAGATGCATCCAAAGAATCTACTGGTAAAACAGGGGTGGCTGTATACATTCCTAAATATAATGTCAAAATACAAAAAAGAACTTCAAACCACCTCTCAATCTTCTCTGCAGAGATGATGGCCATCATAGTAGCATTACAGTGGGTAGAAGAAGTGAAGCCATATAAATCGGTTATTTGTTCGGACTCTATGTCCTCCTTAACTAGTATCCAGAATGGGAAATCTGCATGCAGACAGGATCTTTTGGATGAAGTTCATCAGATGATTTTTAGGATAATTCAACAGAAGATAATATTACATTTCACTTGGGTTCCAGCACACACAGGTATTGAGGGCAATGAGAAAGCAGATGAGTTGGCAAAAGAAGCAGTAAAAGCAGAACAAGTTGAAGTACAGATTCCACTCAGCAAAACAGAATTTAAAACAATAATTAAAGATGGTATTCATAAACTCTGGCAAGATAAATGGGATAAGGAGGGAAAAGGTAGACATTTATATAGTATTCAGCAGAATGTAATTGTTAAAAAGATCAGTTCACTCTCAAGACAGGAGGAAATCTGGTTAACCAGGCTAAGGTTGGGACATACAGGATTGAATAGCGGCCTACATATAATAGGGAAACATGAGACAGGAATGTGCCCATATTGTACAGAAACAGAAACCGTGAAGCATGTACTTTTGACTTGTAGACAGTATTCTGAAGAGAGAGAAATATTTAAGAAGTTAACAAGGAATTCCGTTACTTTGAGCAACCTGTTGAGTCTACCTGAAACACAGGCAGTTACCAAAGCAGTGATAGAGTTCCTAAAAGAAACACATTTAGCAAGAAGAATTTAGCCTATTATATTTATTTATTGAGTTATATTTTATTATTGATTTTTTATTTTATTATATTATTTATTTTATTTATTACTAATCTTCTTCTGGAGGCTGAGCTGAGGTGGAAGCTGGAGGAGCTGAACACGCAGCGCCAGCTGAAGCTTGAGCTCTGATCCTCTGGGAAGGTTTTTTTTTTTTTTTTTTTTTTTTTTTTCTCCCTCTCTCCTTCCTTCAATACCCAATGTGATCACACCTCAGTCCAGTAGATGGCGGTAATGCACAAACATTGCAAACTGCCAATAAAATTCACAGAAGAAGAATCCTTTAAACCGGAAATAAGATTGAGCACGTGTGCTGTCAGCCAGAGAGTGAGCAGCAGCGTGCAAACAGGAAACTTACAAAAACTGTGTTTTAAACCTGATTAAACAGACAAAGTTAACTGGACCGATTACCTGCGCTTCAAGGTAAGAGTTGAGTGCTGCAGGCGCGTGCTGTATCTATCAGGTGTTGTGTCAGAAGAGAGTAAAGCACACATCACCGCAAAATATAAAGATTTACAGGACAATTAAATGACAGGTTTACATTAGTTTACCTTTTTATTATATTAATTATACTACATTAATATTGTGTGAAGGTTGTAAAGACAGAAGATTGTTCTGTACATGATGTAAATAATGTCCTGTCTGCTGTGCTGTGCATCTCTCTCTCTCTCTCTCTCTCTCTCTCTCTCTCTCTCTCTCTCATCACTGTTTTCTACAGAACTGCTTTATAGATGAAATTAACTTCATTGAATTACGACTCTATTGTCTGAATTGAACATCATTGATCCTGTTTATTGCTGTCTGTACTGTATAAAGCGGATGTGATGTGTGGTGTGTCAGATATATGTGGTGTTATGTGTGTAACTGTGTTTCAGATGACTGGAGCAAAAGACCGAATGAGAGAGAAAAAGATGAAGAATCAGCCAAGGAACGTCACGTACTCCAGCTCAGGTGATCAGAGCTGATGATGACAGAAATCATGTTTATTCTTGTATCGTTTGTGTTCATTAAATAAATGCTCATCTGCAGGTACAGAGAGAGGTCAGGGGTCACAGGTATGCGGCTGGGTCAGAGGTCATCAGGCTGGGGGTCATAGTTACAGTCAAGATCTGCCCAAACACATCACAGGTGAACAAAAACCTTCATCATTATAGAATAGTTCATCCAAACCTTGAGATTTCTGATGTTTAGCAGAATATAAACATACGGTCACAAACGCAAAGGTCATGGGTTTGATTCCCAGGAAAAACAAGAAGTGATCAAGTGTGTACCTCGAGTCAGTGTATGTCTGCCAAATGCTTAAAAGAATGACATTGTTTATGTTGACGTCTCGCAGGCTCTAACTTCGCTAAAGCCCGCGCCGCTGAAGTCCACGCCATGCTGAAGGCCGTCAGGAAGCCTGCGGGCAGCTGCCACGTCTTCAACGCTCTGCCGAAGCACATGCGCAGACGAGCCATGAGCCACAACACCAAGAGACTGCCGAGCCGCCTGCGCGAGAGCGCTCAGAGACTGGTACTGCTGACCTTTGACCTACTGACCCGGCAGTCATCGGTCTCACACAATCTGATGCAGAGGTCACAGGTCACTCAGAGTGTGTGTGTGTGTGTGTGTGTGCAGGCGGAGCGCAGTCAGGGCGCACCAGACAAGGAGAAGAAACCGCTGCCCAAAAGCAGGAGTCGGCGAGCGCGCCGTCGTCACGGAAACCTGCTGCTGGAGTTCAATCGCAGACAGAGGAAGAACAAATGGATGGAGACGCACATCTGGCACACCAAACGCTTCCACATGCTGAAGACCTGGAGCTACTGTCTGCCGCTCAAACCCACGGCCAAGAGCTACAGAGCCAGTTACAGAGCCATGAGCGCTCACGCCCTGCTGCAGGTGTGTGTGTGTGTCTCCACAGCATCAGTGTGTGTTTACGACACGACATCAGTGTGTGTCTCCACAACACTGTCATTTATTCAATCCTTAAAGGTGCATTGTGTAAATTTTAGAGACATCTAGTGGTGAGGTTGTGAACTGCAACTAACAACGCACACCCCTCCCTTTCGGAGAAGCTATGGTGGCCGTCTGGCCGACATGTCGTCGTCTGAGAGAGCAGAGAGTAGCTTGTGTGAAGCAATGAGGTTTCTTCTTACTTCTAACAAAGAACTGCTTCTAATAAACCAGACGACGACTACTTCTTTGTGCATATTCAAAGTAGTGACGATGCAAGCTGCCTCTAAAAACATGAAGCGCACTCTGTAGAGTGTTTGTCCGTTTAGGGCTCCTGTAGAAACACGCCGGCACATAATGGCGACTTGACATGTAAGGGGACCTGCGGTGTATGAGATAGAAATGGCGCATTTGAAGGTAATGAAAACATAATGGTTCATTATGTACCACTGAAAACATAGTTATGTATATTATATTGAATTTCTGTCAATAGATCCTCACAAATTTTACATATTGCACCTTTAAAGGAAAACACAGGAAAAAAACATGATTTCCTTCTCTCTCTCTCTTTCTCTCTCTCAGGATTTGTCATATTTCTGCTGCTTGGAGCTTCGAGGATCTGAGGATCAGATACTGAGAGCGCTGGCTCGACTGACCAACAAACAAACAGGTGCGTTTGTGTGTGTGTGTGTTTATAGGTTTATCTATGTTAGTGAGGACCAAACGTCTGAAATATTATATCAGCTGACTAGTGAGGACATTTTACTGGTACTCACTGTTTTAAAAAGGCTTATAAATTGGCCAAAACATGCTTTTATTTAAAGGGTTAGTTTACCAAAAAATGAAAATAATGTCATTAATTACTCACCCTAGTACTTAATGTACTAAAAACATATTTAAATCAGGTCATGTGAGTACAGTGGTTCAATATTAATATTATAAAGCGACGAGAATATTTTTGGTGCGCCAAAAAAACAAAATAACGACTTATATAGTGATGGCCGATTTCAAAACACTGCTTCAGGAAGCTTTTATGTCGAATCAGCGGTTCGGAGCGCCAAAGTCACGTGATTTCAGCAGTTTGAAATCACGTGACTTTGATTCGCGATCCGAATCATGATTCGACACAAAAGATTCATAACGCTCCGAAGCTTCATGAAGCAGTGTTTTGAAATCGGCCATCACTATATAAGTCGTTATTTTGTTTTTTTGGCGCACCAAAAATATTCTCGTGGCTTTATAATATTAATATTGAACCACTGTACTCACATGAACTGATTTAAATATGTTTTTAGTACATTAATGGATCTTGAGAGAGGAAATGTCATTGCTGGCTATGCAGGCCTCAATGAGCCATCGGATTTCATCAAAAATATCTTAATTTGTGTTCTGAAGATGAACGAAGGTCTTACGGGTGTGGAACGACATGAGGGTGAGTAATAAATGACAGAATTTTCATTTTTGGGTGAACTAACCCTTTAAATCTAGAGTTTTGCACATGTTTAAACATCATTAACCTGATTTAAAATCAATAGAAATCCATGCAGTGTCCTCACTAACATACTGAATCAAACATGAGTGTGTGTGTGTATTTGTTGTGTTGATATCGTCTCTGATCGGGTTGTGTTTCACAGGTCCCACGTTTGCAGCGGCGTCGTGTCTCTCGGGTGCGCGTCAGGGCAGCGTCCACCTGTACAGAGCGGATCAGTTTCCTCAAGGCTCTCTGGGTCCGGCTGACTTCCTGTGGCGGCCCCGGGTCCCTGACGCGTCAGACAGACAGCTGTGGATCTGGATCCATCCGGCCCTTAAACAGGTCAAACAGACGTGTCACACGCATAGGGCTGGGCGATGTATCGAATGCTTTTGTCACGCGCATTTCTTCAGTAAAGCCGGTTCCCTGATTACCGCTAAATCGCCATCACCTGCTTTCAAATGAAGCGGCATTCAATAGACCGAGCCGTAGATCACTGATAAGACACGCAATATCGCGTTCAATATCGACGGCGATACATATCGATATTGAACGCGATATTGCGTGTCTTATCAGTGATCTACGGCTCGGTCTATTGAATGCCGCTTCATTTGAAAGCAGGTGATGGTGATTTAGCGGTAATCAGGGAACCGGCTTTACTGAAGAAATGCGCGTGACAAAAGCATTCGATACATCGCCCAGCCCTACACACGCATGTGTTCACAGCTCATTGTGACGTCAGTGATGTCATGTGTCGATGGCCAAAGATCTGCAAACATCACGACTAGAGCTCATGCTTGACTTTTAAATGACACTTGATACTTTTTCAAGTACTTACCTGTCGTTCCAAATCTACATCCGATTATTGAATGATTATTAAATGAAATAATATCCAGACTGTGGCGGGAATTTAACAATTTACGTGACTGATGATGATGATGGTATGAAGTGAAGCTTGCTTGTTTGTCATGTGATGCTTTGGATGTTTTCACCGCTTGTTTTCTGTCATGATGAAAGTGGTGTGATCATGTGACAGGACGTGCTGTCGGAGCTGCAGCTGGTGTGTCAGTGTTTTGAGGCCGTGTCCGTCTCTGAGGAGCCTCGTCCCGCCGCAGAGCCGCCCGCAGGGAGGAAGAGGAAGACCGACGAAGGTGGCGCCGGGCCTCCCGCCAAAAAGCTGTTGGGTGACGGGACGCGTCCTGCCGGAGCCCCGGTGCGCTGGGAGTCCACAGACACGGCCATCGCCATCAGGTGACTTCATCTGATGATGTCACATGTTCAATTCACGTTTATTTCTGTAGTGCATGTCGTTAAGCAGAAAGTGCGTTTCTAAGACTGTGATCATTCATCATATCCTGTTTAGCGACCTCACCATGGAGATTGTGCGCTATCGTCTGATTGGTCCGCTGGCCCACATGGTGCTCACAGACGCACTCCATCCAGCCAGTGAGGTGAGAGATTTCTGATGACATCACACTCATGCTGATGATGCGTTTTGCTCGTTGACGGCTGACGATTGGCTCTCGTGTCTGCAGGAGGCGTTCGAGCCGCTGAGCAGTGGCGAGGCCGACAGGAGCGTCCATCAGCAGCAGACGGACGTCTTCCATCTTCTGAGAGGTGAATGAAGACTGATGTCATGTGACACCGTTAGAAGAGGCAGTAAATGTCTGATGGCGTGTGTGTTTTACAGGAGTGTGTTCAACAGCAGAGCTCCCAGCAGGCTGTGTGTTGGGACTGACTGTAGATGATCCCAGACTGACTTTACCTCAGAAACGTGGTAAAACTGTACCTGACCTACAGCAGAGCACAGGTACACATGACAGGAAGTGTGTGTGTGTGTGTGTGTTTGACCCTGAGCTCCGGGAGCCTCTGCGCCTCCATGCAGATGAACCAGGTTCGAATCCTGGCAGGGCCTGAGATTCTCTCACACACACGCACCAGACGTGATGATGACTGTGCTGTCGTGTTTCACATGTTAGAGGAGGAGCGTGTGAGAGATCTGACTCTCAGAGGAGTCGCGGCTCACTGCAGTCAGAGTGCGCTGTGGGACGCGTCGCTTCGGGAGCGTGTGACACTCGGCCGACTGTCAGAGCAGGTAACGCAGCAACACTCACACTGACCGTATGAAATGGATCATGTGCTTCACTGCCCTTGGTCCATTTATAATGTGGTAATTCAGTTCTCTCCTTAAAGGAGACTATAATGCTCCTCTCACAAGATGTAATATCAGTCTCTGGTGTCTCCAGAATGTGTCTGTGAAGTTTCAGCTCAAAATCCCCCACAGATCATTTATTATAGCTTGTCAAATTTTGGTGTGAGCAAAAACACTCAGTGTTTGTGTGCGTCCCTTTAAATGCAAATGAGCTGCTGCCCCGCCCCCTTTCCAGAAGAGGGCGGAGCTTCAACAGCTCAACAACAACAAAGCTGGAGAATCTCACGCAGCCAAAATGACAAAAGTGTTCAGCCTTACATTGTTCAAACCGGAGTCGACACTGATGGAGAGACTCAGGAAGAAGTTACAACTTTTAGACATTTCTGAATGGTTAGTGGATAAATTGATGTAGTTGCTGTGGAGTTGATTCAACTCATCCACTAGCATGTGCCGTCATGTTCATCTTTTGTGTTGAATTGACCCTCGTTTGTGAAGCAGTCCGGCGTAAAATGACGGCATGACAACAACACTCTACTACAACAACTCTTCCTCTTCTCTAAAGCAGCCCAACATGGCCCCGCCCCCTTTGTTGTGAGTTCTCAGGGGCGGGGTTTATGTAAATTTTAGGGTTTGTGATGTCACTAACTCAGGAAGAAGCTCGTTGTAGTCCCTACCAGCCGTTTAAAAGAAAATATCTCCTTTGCATTGAACTTTGAGTGTCGTAACTTTGCAGATGTTGTTTATGATCAAACAGCAACATTACACACTAACTAAAGTTAAAGAAGTCACATCATAATCAACCACCCGTTTAACACATGCTCTTTCAGATACATGATAAAGTCGTGTGTGTGTGTGTGTGTGTCAGGAGCTGAGCCGCATGAGGAGCGAGCTGCTGGTTCCAGGTTCCCGTCTGTCAGCGGCTCCATCTGGTGTTCCGGTGCTGCTGGTTCATCAGGCGGGTCGTGTGCGCGGAGAGGAGCGTCTGCACTGGGGCTCCGGCTGGGATCTGCTGCTGCCCAAGGGCTGGGGAATGGCATTCTGGGTCCCTCTGGTACGCACTGACACCCTTCATGTTCGTTCTGTCTTCTTCTGACATTGTTCATTTTGATCACATTTCTTATTTTTGTTAGTGGAATCAAGTGTAAAGACCCCAAGAACATTGTAAAATAGAGGTTTTGTACATTGTAAAATGGGGTCAATCTATCTTGAGTGGCCCAATGGAGGTTCCTGGATCATTGATCACCTCTATGTGTATTGGTATTGCATAACATGTATTTATTTATTTTTAAATTGCCCTTACTTTGGTGTTGATCTGTGGTGGAGACAGGAAGCTGACACTAGAGGGCATTGGAAAACTTTCAACAGGGACCTAAAAGAAATTGTGCACATGACACGACTGCTGTGGTTAAACCAAGTAAAATAATAAAACAAACTGGTGGTTTCGCAGCACCAATACATAGAGGTAATCACACAATAAAGGAAAAGCGAAAATGGTCAAGCAACCACTTGAGACATGGGCGTTGAAAGCAAAAAAATGTGGATGGGTCGTCCCCCAGAAACATGCCATTTCCTGTATTCTGGTGCCTTTTAATAAAATAATAGTTTTTATAGCCTAAAACAGTTACCACATACCTGGCAAGGTTTCCCAAAAATAAACAGTAACAAAAGTCTAGTAAGTTGTTTTGAACAAAGGCGGTTAATCCACAGTGACATTCAGCAGAAAGTTATGTGTGACACAAACACTAGATGGCGCAGTGATACCGTGCTGCAGTCTCATGACTCTCAGCTGTGTGGGTCACAGTATATTACTGGCATTGAACACAGCTCAGCCAGTTATAATCAAGAACTGGAAGTGTCCCTTTTTATAACATGTGCTTTTATACTTTAGTCTGTTTACTGTCAGATAACTGTTAGCGTTATTATAACATCATAGTGTAAGTGTAATTCAGTGCTGCAATAAACACTACATGATGCCTTTAAAAGCAACAGGTGAACAAATGATGAACATTCACTAAAATTACCAGCTTGTTTAGTAACAGATATGATAAGATGATTTGTTTATTGAGTGCAGCAGGTGTGAGTAGTGAAAACACGCACTGGAGTTTCATTTATTAGGGCATTCCTCAAGTGGAATGGATTTGACTGATGTCGTGACTGACCCAGCAGTGGGTGAGGGTTACACACAAAAATGGTGGTTTTAGACATTTTATATATTATGATCAGAGATCTCTTAAAGGATTAGTTCAGTTCAGAATTAAAATGTCCTGATAATTTACTCTCCTCCATGTCATCCAAGATGTTCATGTCTTTCTTTCTTCAGTGGAAAAGAAATGAAGGTTTTTGAGGAAAACATTCCAGGATTTTTCTCCATATAGTGGACTTTAATGGGGTTCAACGGGTTGAAGGTCCAAATGTCAGTTTCAGTGCAGCTTCAAAGAGCTCTACATGATCCCAGACGTGGAATAAGAGTCTTATC
>VTFQ01000010.1:47687049-47732049 GCA_036281575.1 Ancherythroculter nigrocauda | reverse complement strand
ATGAGGTGTGAAAGGGAATCTGATCTCACCGAGGATATCTGAAGCTCGTAACGTTTCCTTGAGGAACACCACAGAAATAACAGCACTCGCTGAAAGAGAGAAACAGAACCAACTTTACACGCTTTTAAACACCATTCAAAGAGTAAAATACCTGACAGACTGTGTCGTGATTTACCGATGACAGACACACAGCCGAGAGGAGCGATGAGCGACGCCGGAGCGAATCCATATGCAGCAAAGTTTCCCAGCTCTCCCAAACCCATGAGCAGGATCCCACACCACCACAGACGGCTGGTGTAGTACGGCTTCGTCCCTCGCTGAGACTGACGCATGTGCGTGTATTTCTGCACCAGCAAAGAAACACTAAACCACCAGAACACTGAGAAGAGTGTTTGTTTGTGAGTGTGTGTCCATGAGACTGAGATTCACCTGGATATTTAAGGAGATGCTGATGAGAAAGTTTCCACATACTGCAATGCAAATCCCCACGATATAAACCTACGAACACAAACATACAATTTGAACACGCATCGAAACAAATGACCATAATATTCTTCTGAATCGTTTAGAATGGGATGGGCATCCAGGGGACGACCTTTCCTCCTATCTAAAAGAAAGACTCTGTTAATTTAGGCGAGTTCTTCTACATCAGCTCAGGTGCAGTGTGGTGTCCCTCAAGGGTCAGTTTTAGGACCCTTGTTATTTTCATTGTACATGCTTCCCCTGAGCTTTACTTTTCAGAAATACAGCATATCTTACCACTGTTATGCAGACGATTCCCAATTTTATTTCCCAGTTGGTATAGACAAGAATTGTTCTTCAGAGAATGCCTTAAATTGCTTCAGAGATATTAAACATTGGCTGGCAAATAATGAGAGCAAAACCAAAGTCTTGAGTTTAGGTTCCTCTTTGTCTTGCTTACCCGACCCAGTTGCCCAGTTAGATCTGTTTAGTTTCAGTTTTTACCACCTGAGATCGACTGCTAAAATAAAGCATTTTCTTTACCGTACTGACTGGGAAATTGTGATCCACTCACTTATTTCATCAAGATTAGACTGCTGAAACTCATTGTATATTGGTCTGCCCCAAACAGTCAGTCAGGCTGTTAACAGGGTTAAGAAAGAGGGATCACATTTCCCTACACCGGCTCCTGTGAAGTTCAGGGTTGATTTTAAAATTCTCGGGTCTTCTGTCCAACCGCGCTTTTCTGTGATAGGTCCTAAACTATGGAATATTCTTCCTTTCCATGTGAGGTCATCTTCGTCGCTAGCCGTTTTTAAATCTTCTTTAAAAACATTTCTTTTTTCTGTGGCTTTCGGATAGATTGCGGAATAGTTTTTGAAGCTGATAAAATATATGATGTTGTATTTAATATTTTGATTGTTTTATATTTAATAGTTAATTATTATTATTATTTTGTCATTTTACTTTTCTTTTTTTTTTTTTTTAATCTTGCTTGATCTGTAAAGCACTTTGGGTCAACTTCTGTTGTTTTTAAATGTGCTATAGAAATAAAAGTTGACTTAACTTCCACACTGCAGACAAACTGTAGCAGAGAGACACTGAATTCACAGTTTGAGTTTAATCTCAGATTAGAGGCTTTAGTTTGAGTTTAATCTCAGATTAGAGGCTTTAGTTTGAGTTTAATGTCAGATTAGAGGGTGTTTAGCTGTAGTTTGAGTTTAATCTCAGATTACAGGCTTTACTTTGAGTTTAATGTCAGATTAGAGGGTGTTTAGCTGTAGTTTGAGTTTAATCTCAGATTAGAGGCTTTACTTTGAGTTAAATCTCAGATTAGAGGGTGTTTAGCTGTAGTTTGAGTTTAATCTCAGATTACAGGCTTTACTTTGAGTTTAATGTCAGATTAGAGGGTGTTTAGCTGTAGTTTGAGTTTAATCTCAGATTAGAGGCTTTACTTTGAGTTAAATCTCAGATTAGAGGCTTTAGTTTGAGTTTAATCTCAGATTAGAGGCTTTAGTTTGAGTTTAATCTCAGATTAGAGGGTGTTTAGCTGTAGTTTGAGTTTAATCTCAGATTAGAGGCTTTAGTTTGAGTTTAATGTCAGATTAGAGGGTGTTTAGCTGTAGTTTGAGTTTAATCTCAGATTACAGGCTTTACTTTGAGTTTAATGTCAGATTAGAGGGTGTTTAGCTGTAGTTTGAGTTTAATCTCAGATTAGAGGCTTTACTTTGAGTTAAATCTCAGATTAGAGGCTTTAGTTTGAGTTTAATCTCAGATTAGAGGGTGTTTAGCTGTAGTTTGAGTTTAATCTCAGATTAGAGGCTTTACTTTGAGTTAAATCTCAGATTAGAGGCTTTAGTTTGAGTTTAATCTCAGATTAGAGGGTGTTTAGCTGTAGTTTGAGTTTAATCTCAGATTAGAGGCTTTACTTTGAGTTAAATCTCAGATTAGAGGCTTTAGTTTGAGTTTAATGTCAGATTAGAGGGTGTTTAGCTGTAGTTTGAGTTTAATCTCAGATTAGAGGCTTTACTTTGAGTTAAATCTCAGATTAGAGGCTTTAGTTTGAGTTTAATCTCAGATTAGAGGCTTTAGTTTGAGTTTAATCTCAGATTAGAGGGTGTTTAGCTGTAGTTTGAGTTTAATCTCAGATTAGAGGCTTTAGTTTGAGTTTAATGTCAGATTAGAGGGTGTTTAGCTGTAGTTTGAGTTTAATCTCAGATTACAGGCTTTACTTTGAGTTTAATGTCAGATTAGAGGGTGTTTAGCTGTAGTTTGAGTTTAATCTCAGATTAGAGGCTTTACTTTGAGTTAAATCTCAGATTAGAGGCTTTAGTTTGAGTTTAATCTCAGATTAGAGGCTTTAGTTTGAGTTTAATCTCAGATTAGAGGGTGTTTAGCTGTAGTTTGAGTTTAATCTCAGATTAGAGGCTTTACTTTGAGTTAAATCTCAGATTAGAGGCTTTAGTTTGAGTTTAATCTCAGATTAGAGGGTTTAGCTGTAGTTTGAGTTTAATCTCAGATTAGAGGCTTTACTTTGAGTTAAATCTCAGATTAGAGGCTTTAGTTTGAGTTTAATGTCAGATTAGAGGGTGTTTAGCTGTAGTTTGAGTTTAATCTCAGATTAGAGGCTTTACTTTGAGTTAAATCTCAGATTAGAGGCTTTACTTTGAGTTTAATGTCAGATTAGAGGGTGTTTAGCTGTAGTTTGAGTTTAATCTCAGATTAGAGGCTTTACTTTGAGTTAAATCTCAGATTAGAGGCTTTAGTTTGAGTTTAATCTCAGATTAGAGGCTTTAGTTTGAGTTTAATCTCAGATTAGAGGGTGTTTAGCTGTAGTTTGAGTTTAATCTCAGATTACAGGCTTTACTTTGAGTTTAATGTCAGATTAGAGGGTGTTTAGCTGTAGTTTGAGTTTAATCTCAGATTAGAGGCTTTACTTTGAGTTAAATCTCAGATTAGAGGCTTAGTTTGAGTTTAATCTCAGATTAGAGGCTTTAGTTTGAGTTTAATGTCAGATTAGAGGTGTTTAGCTGTAGTTTGAGTTTAATCTCAGATTACAGGCTTTACTTTGAGTTTAATGTCAGATTAGAGGGTGTTTAGCTGTAGTTTGAGTTTAATCTCAGATTAGAGGCTTTACTTTGAGTTAAATCTCAGATTAGAGGCTTTAGTTTGAGTTTAATCTCAGATTAGAGGCTTTAGTTGAGTTTAATCTCAGATTAGAGGGTGTTTAGCTGTAGTTTGAGTTTAATCTCAGATTAGAGGCTTTAGTTTGAGTTTAATGTCAGATTAGAGGGTGTTTAGCTGTAGTTTGAGTTTAATCTCAGATTACAGGCTTTACTTTGAGTTTAATGTCAGATTAGAGGGTGTTTAGCTGTAGTTTGAGTTTAATCTCAGATTAGAGGCTTTAGTTTTAGTTTAATCTCAGATTAGAGGCTGTAGTTTGAGTTTGATGTCAGATTAGAGGCTGTAGTTTGAGTTTAATGTCAGATCAGATGCTGTAGTTTGAGTTTAATGTCAGATCAGATGCTGTAGTTTGAGTTTAATGTCAGATTAGATGCTGTAGTTTAAATTTAATCTCAGATTAGAGGGTGTTTTAGCTGTAGTTTGAGTTTAATGTCAGATCAGATGCTGTAGTTTGAGTTTAATGTCAGATTAGAGGCTGTTTTAACTGTAGTTTGAGTGTAATTTCAGGTTAGATTCTGTAGCCTACACTGTTAATTTTGTACCTCCATCCTGGATCTTCACTTGTAGTTCCCACAAGGCATGTAAAGAGAGTGGATAACCACATTCACAAACACACTGTACAAGTGAAAAGAACAACAGACACAACTTCAACACAACTGTGCGCATGTTCATCTCTCCGACGCAGCTGTTCAGAGCTCTGTGATCAGAGGAGCGTATATACAGAATTACATGTATCATATCTCATACATGACGCATAACCATGAATCTGTCTGAGACAAAAAAAAACAAAACAAAGTGAAATCCCTTACAGAGAATCAAAACTGCTGAAAAGCCATGTAACAAATACTTCTGACTTCCATAGAGAAAACATGCAGAAAGACAAATCATCAGAAGAAATTTAATATATATATAAGCTGAGTAAACAACCTGACATCAAAAATTAACAGTATTTGACAATAAGCAACCGCTCAACAGGCCATATAACTAACAAGGCTCAGTCCACACTTATTATTAAAAATAAGAGCAGTTATGAGTAGAAATACATACGGTTTCTCCGGTACAGGAACAAGAGGCAGTGCTGGGACTTTCTCTGTGTGTGTGTGTGTGTGTGTGTGTGTGTGTTCATGCTTACAGGACTCTTTGTGCAGGGCAGGACAATAGTGTTCTGTGAGTGAGTGTGAGTTGCAGGCGGTCAGTGCTGTGCTGGACGGACAGTAGATCTATTATCTTACATTACAGCACATTCTTGCATGCTAACACACTGAGAATGTGTGTTTAAATATGGGATTGTAAAGTTTAGAGTAACAGAAGTGGCATTTGAAACAAAAAATGGCCAACATTACAACATTACAAATAAAAATGTCTCATTATCATCTTAAAGATAAAGATAAGTTTGTTTAAAGATAGAAAAAAGTAAAAGCATATTTTTCCCTCCCGAAGTATTAATATTTACAGAAAAAGCTGGTCTTCTCAACATGCTGCTGATGTTAATATCGAGATATACATTTATTCATTTTCCATGTACTTTGATCCAGACGTGTTTTTGGTAATATTACTACACAAAAAAAGCCCTGAGATGCTCCACCCTGACTATGATCATGACATAAACACAGAGAATGAGATGCTCGTTGATAAATACATGATCCACTTGTTGTCTGTCAGTAGACACGCCCATCATGACACTGGAGGACATCCAGCAGAGCTGAGCGAAAGTCATCAGCGTTTTCACATTTTGAACTGTTTTTGTTTCATGCACACATTCGTCATCCGCGGGATTCTGTGTCGTCACTGTCGTGCACGCGCCTGCAGTTCTGCGCGTGTAGAGAAACGCTGGAATATCGCGGTGAGTTTATGCCGATCTAAAGCCTCACATATTACTCATATCCGTAGAAACGACATGTGAATTAGAAACGTGTTTAGAGCGGAATCGCCACGCTCGGTTTAACCGGGAGCTGCTCGTGCTTCATGTGTCAGATGAAATGTTTCTGTGAGGAAATCTGCTTCGATGGAGATGAAATGGTGCTCAGTCCTGTGTGTGTGTGTGTGTGATATCTGCAAATGGTTTTCTCATGTTTGCACCGTGTGTTTGTCCCCAGATGCCTGCTGAAACTCACAGTGACAGACTGTTTTCCTCAGTCATGACGGGTCAGAGCGCCTGTGCTCCAGAGGAGGGCGCTATACGCATCAACGTCGGAGGCTTCAGGCGTCGACTGCTTTCCAAGCGACTCTCTCGCTTCCCCGAGACGAGGCTTGCGCGCTTGCTGAGGTGTCGCTCCAAAGAGTCCATCCTCGAACTGTGCGACGACTACGACGACTCAGAGAAGGAGTTCTACTTTGACCGTAATCCAACGCTCTTCCCTTACGTCTTACACTTCTACAACACGGGGCGGCTGCACGTTATGGATGAACTCTGCGTCTTTTCCTTCAGTCAAGAAATCGAGTACTGGGGCATCGACGAGCTGTTCATCGACTCGTGCTGCAGCGGCACCTTCCACTGCCGCAAGATGGAGCCCGACGAGACGGACTGGGACGACAAGAGCGAAGAGGGAAGCACCGCTTCGTCTTTTGACGAGATCCTGGAGTTCTACAGCGACGCCGGTAAATTCGACAAGCAGCTGCTGGGAAGCGTCCGCCGGAAGATCTGGCTGATGCTGGACAATCCTGGCTATTCGCTCCCCAGCCGCCTCATCAGTATCTTCTCCATCCTGGTCCTGTTGGGCTCCATCGCCACCATGTGTTTGAACAGCATGAGCGAGTTCGCGCTGCTGGACGGCGACGGCCGGCCCCGTGAGGACCCTCGCTTCGAGGCCGTGGAGCACTTGGGAATCGGGTGGTTCACGTTCGAGCTGCTCGCCAGATTCGCCGTGGCGCCGGACCTCCTCCGTTTCTTCGCGCACCCGCTGAACCTGATCGACCTGGTGTCTATCTTGCCTTTCTACCTGACCTTGGTCATTGACCTGGTCGCGGAGAGCAGCCCGGCGCTGGCGAACCTGGGTCGAGTCGCGCAGGTGCTGCGGCTGATGAGGATCTTCCGCATCCTGAAGCTGGCGCGTCACTCCACGGGCCTGCGGTCGCTGGGCGCCACGCTCACAAACAGCTACAAGGAGATCGGGCTGCTGCTGCTGTATTTGGCCGTCGGCGTGTCCTTCTTCTCCGTCATGGCCTACACCGTGGAGAAGGAGGACAACGAGGGATTGAACACCATCCCGGCCAGCTGGTGGTGGGCGACGGTGAGCATGACCACCGTGGGCTACGGAGACGTGGTTCCCGGCT
The DNA here is from genome assembly GCA_036281575.1 of Ancherythroculter nigrocauda. Lineage (NCBI taxonomy): Eukaryota > Metazoa > Chordata > Actinopteri > Cypriniformes > Xenocyprididae > Ancherythroculter > Ancherythroculter nigrocauda. The sequence goes on along the minus strand of VTFQ01000010.1, from coordinate 47,725,131 downwards.
CCGTCGTGGGCAAACTGACGGCCTCGGCCTGCATCCTGGCGGGAATATTAGTCGTCGTGCTTCCGATCACTTTGATATTTAACAAGTTTTCTCTGTTTTATAAGAGACAGAAACAGCTGGAGATCATCATGCGGAGCTGCGACTTCGATGGGGGAATGAAGGAGGCTCCGTCTGTCAATCTGAGGAATTATTACGCTCATAAAGTCAAGACACTGATGGCCAGTCTGTCCAACATGAGCCGCAGTTCCCCCAGCGATCACAGTCTGAACGTCTCTCTGCATTAGACTGTGCTGACGTCACTGCGGCGTGTTTTCTTTAACAGCGAGATGATCAGTGTGTGAATCGGCATCTTCTCCTGGGCTTTCTCCTCATTGTCCAGCTCATTGGTTGGAGGGAACAGCAGGTGTACAGTATATCGGTGGAAGCTGTCGGTCTCGTGGGTTCAGGAGGATTTCTGTGCGTCTGCTGGACTTTGCTTAGCACTGAATCTCCTCCGACTGTCACTATATATTTGCATGTTTTTCTGTATCACTGTTGTTCAGTAAGGGAAAAACAATTGTAGTGACCAGAATTAGTAGTACTGAGAAGCATCTGTAAATGTGACAAATCCATCTGAAATGTGAGGAGCTGAACTTTGAAATGAATGATTTTCAGTGAAGTTTTGTTGCTGTAAAGTTCTGTAAAGGTGATGATAGCGGGGCAACTTTTTAAGCATGTTGCTTGGGCACTTTCCCATTCAAATTAAAGTATCCAGATAGAAAACTGTTGCCCATTCTCAACAGGAAAGTGCCCAAGCAACAAAGTTGCCCCGTGTATCATTACCTTGAGGTAAACAAATTTTTCTATGAGTCGGGTATGAGTGGGCACAAACATGTTTGTTACTGTGTGGATTTGTGTCATATTTCTAGCTCATAATTTTCTTTTCCCTTTACTTAAAGAAAATGAATCCTGTTTTTAAGACTGTTAAGATTTTTTGTATTATGACATTATTATTTATTTAGTGTATGTGTGTGTGTGTGACCTGCAAACTCAATTACTGCTGAAAAATAGATGGCCACGTCACAAACTGTCAACTATAATGGGAAATATAAATGTTTATATATATATATATATATATTGTAAAGGATGTTTGTGTCAAGGTTGTACTGCTTTAAACTGTAACAAATTGTAAAAATACTGTTGCACGGATGAGAATCTATTGAAAACCATCATTTAACATAATGGCAATTACAAGAAACTAAAGCACATTGTCTGGATGCATTACAGTAATTACAGTGTTTCTTTTGCATTATAGTAATAATGATTATTGTCATGAAGATAATCTTACTGCTCTTAGTGGGAAAATGTCTTAATGGCTCTGAAAATAGGCTTAATTTTCTTTATGAAAAATATTCTTTTGACTGAGTTGAAATGTGACCTGGACAGATGATCTGCCACTTGCCCTGTTCACTAGTCTAGTCTACCTGAAGCGGTGCGTGATCTGGTTCTCATGTGGATCTGGTTCTCGTGGGAGAGCCGCCATGACGATGAGCGCCGTTCCCTTGGAAACACGCTTTCTGATTCCTCTGCTCAGAGTGTTTCTGTCGCAACTGTAAAAACTGATTTAAACTGCAGCTTTGTTCATATTAAATCATATATGTACATAATTTTAGTGACACAATATCACTTATATTTTATTGTTGTATATTATGCTTTTATAATGAGCCGTTACAGGACTGTAAAATCTTCACGCTCCGCTGATGATGAACCGGTTGTTTCCAGAGTCTCCTGATGAAGATCTGAGAGGAAACAGAGAACTGAACTGTTCCTGTCACTGCAGTCCAAACAGTGCAGGGCATGATGGGTACCTCTTCATTACTGATGACACTGTGCATGTGAACATTGACTCATCTCTCATCTCATCTCATCTCATCTCATCTCATCTCATCTCATTCTCTGTCCTTCAGCTTTATTAATGATCAGTCGGACTCTGTCTCCATCTTGGTGAGAAGATGCAGCACAGGAACAGTGTCTTCAGCTGCACAGAGGAAAAAAGGTAAAAACCATCAACAGAATAAATGAGCCTGCGTATGTTTCACAGTTAAACATCTGAACTAGCTGGACTGGCATCAGTCACAGTTTAACTGGAAGCTCATCCCTTTTTTTATTATTTAGCTGACAACCGTTAGTTTGTCACAGTAAGATGAAACAGTACTTGATCCTGTGGATGAAAACAAAACACTTTTGCAATGTATAAATTCCAGTCATTTCCTTTGTAACTCCTTCAGTGACTCTTGAGCAGATAAGATATGCTAAAATCTATCAGTCATATTTATCATTTTAATTAATTCCTTCAACAACTGTAATTTTTTTTCAAAGCCAGGATTCCCACAGTCTTGGAAAACCTGGATATACGGATATGGATCATTTAAAGTGTGATTTAGTTTTGGGAAATTCATGAAAATTTCTATAATGAAGTGCAATGATTCTACTGTATTTTTGGTCCATTTTGCGAATGAGAATGCAGAAGCAGAAAAAATAAGTAACTTTTTTAAAAATTTTTTAAACTTTTTAAATCCTTAATTTTTTTTTATATCTTGCAATTCTGACTTTATTTTTTCACAATTTCGAATGTATAAGAATCAAGTCAGCATTGCAAAATTTAAACTCACAATTATGTTTTACATTTTCTATTCAGTGCGTAAACAAGCTTCCATAAGAATGACTGTACATTTTCACTTGTGAATCAATGAAGACCTAAACAGAAGTTCAGGGGATCGAGTCATCTAATCTTTCTATTGACCAGAGCATATATCCGGTGTCAGCTGCTTCAACATTCCTTCACCTCCATACTAAAGGAGCAAAAACAGGATGTGCATCATACTCTGACCCTCGACACACTCGCTCACACTCTCAATGTTTCGCCCCTAGATGACGAGCACAGGCATGCAGTGATGCAGGACCTGATGGGTCCCCTGATGCAGCTCTGCCTGGAGGCCCTGCTGGGAGAACGGCCACAGCTGCTCGATGGAAAGCAGGTGTGTGTGTGTGTGTGTGAGACCAGCAAACTCAATTAGTGCTGAAAAATAGATGACCACATCACACACTCATCTGAACTTCTCATCTGAACCCATCATGTCTGCCCAGCTCCACGATACATGCTCAGATGGAGTGTTTTGATGAACTGTAAGTGACAATCGTGTGTGTGAATGACACTTCAGCTGTCTTAAGGCTGACGTTAATCACATCAAACGTCACCGCATGTTCTCATGATTTCTGGCAGCAAAAATGTGAAAGTAGAACAGAAGAATCAAATGCAGATAGTGACGTGCTCAAACCTCAAGCATAAGTGTTAAAGATGAGACATTTCTCAAAATATCTTCTTTTGTGTTCCACTGATGTTTCTGTCGTCCTTGATATGTTTCTGTAGTTCTGCGGGTGTTTCTCTATTTCTGCAGATGTTTCTGTAGTTCTGCAGGTGTTTCTGTATTTCTGCGGATTTTTCAGTAGTTTTGTGGGTGTTTCTCTATTTCTGCGGATGTTTCTGTTGTCCTGCGGGTGTTTTTCTGTAGTTCTGCAGCTGTTTCTGTCATCCTTGATATTTCTGTAGTTCTGCGGGTGTTTCTATATTTCTGCGGATGTTTCTGTCGTCCTGCGGGTGTTTTCTGTAGTTCTGCAGATGTTTCTGTCGTCCTTGATATGTTTCTGTAGTTCTGCGGATGTTTCTGTAGTTCTGCGGATGTTTCTGTAGTTCTGCGGATGTTTCTGTAGTTCTGCAGCTGTTTCTGTCATCCTTGATATGTTTCTGTAGTTCTGCGGGTGTTTCTCTATTTCTGCGGATGTTTCTGTCGTCCTGCGGGTGTTTTTCTGTAGTTCTGCAGATGTTTCTGTCGTCCTTGATATGTTTCTGTAGTTCTGCGGATGTTTCTGTAGTTCTGCGGATGTTTCTGTAGTTCTGCGGATGTTTCTGTAGTTTTGTGGATGTTTCTGTAGTGCTGCGGATGTTTCTGTAGTTTTGTGGATGTTTCTGTAGTTCTGCGGATGTTTCTGTAGTTTTGTGGATGTTTCTGTAGTTCTGCGGATGTTTCTCTATTTCTGCGGATGTTTCTGTAGTTCTGTGGATGTTTCTGTAGTGCTGCGGATGTTTCTGTAGTTCTGCGGATGTTTCTGTAGTTCTGCGGATGTTTCTCTATTTCTGCGGATGTTTCTGTAGTTTTGTGGATGTTTCTCTATTTCTGCGGATGTTTCTGTAGTTTTGTGGGTGTTTCTCTATTTTTGCGGATGTTTCTGTAGTTCTGCGGGTGTTTCTCTATTTCTGCGGATGTTTCTGTAGTTTTGTGGATGTTTCTGTAGTGCTGCGGATGTTTCTGTAGTTCTGCGGGTGTTTCTCTATTTTTGCGGATGTTTCTGTAGTTCTGCGGATGTTTCTGTAGTTCTGCGGATGTTTCTGTAGTTCTGCGGATGTTTCTCTATTTCTGCGGATGTTTCTGTAGTTTTGTGGATGTTTCTGTAGTGCTGCGGGTGTTTCTCTATTTCTGCGGATGTTTCTGTAGTTTTGTGGATGTTTCTGTAGTTCTGCGGATATTTCTGTAGTTCTGCGGATGTTTCTGTAATTCTGCGGATGTTTCTGTAGTTCTGTGAATGTTTCTGTAGTGCTGTGGATGTTTCTGTAGTTCTGCGGATGTTTCTGTAGTTCTGTGGATGTTTCTGTAGTGCTGCGGATGTTTCTGTAGTTCTGCGGGTGTTTCTCTATTTCTGCAGATGTTTCTGTCGTCCTTGATATGTTTCTGTAGTTCTGTGGATGTTTCTGTAGTTCTGTGGATGTTTCTGTAGTTCTGCGGATGTTTCTGTAGTTCTGCGGGTGTTTCTCTATTTCTGCGGATGTTTCTGTCGTCCTTGATATGTTTCTGTAGTTCTGCGGATGTTTCTGTAGTTCTGTGAATGTTTCTGTAGTTCTGTGAATGTTTCTGTAGTGCTGTGGATGTTTCTGTAGTTCTGTGGATGTTTCTGTAGTTCTGCGGGTGTTTCTCTATTTCTGCGGATGTTTCTGTAGTTTTGTGGAGGTTTCTGTAGTGCTGCGGATGTTTCTGTAGCTCTGCGGGTGTTTCTCTATTTCTGCGGATGTTTCTGTAGTTCTGTGGATGTTTCTGTAGTTCTGCGGATGTTTCTGTAGTTCTGCGGATGTTTCTGTAGTTCTGCGGATGTTTCTGTAGTTCTGTGGATGTTTCTGTAGTTCTGCGGGTGTTTCTCTATTTCTGCGGATGTTTCTGTCGTCCTTGATATGTTTCTGTAGTTCTGCAGATGTTTCTGTAGTTCTGCGGATGTTTCTGTAGTGCTGTGGATGTTTCTGTAGTTCTGCGGGTGTTTCTGTCGTCCTTGATATGTTTCTGTAGTTCTGCGGATGTTTCTGTAGTTCTGTGAATGTTTCTGTAGTGCTGTGGATGTTTCTGTAGTGCTGTGGATGTTTCTGTAGTTCTGTGGATGTTTCTGTAGTTCTGCGGATGTTTCTGTAGTTTTGTGGATGTTTCTGTAGTTCTGCGGATGTTTCTGTAGTTCTGCGGGTGTTTCTCTATTTCTGCGGATGTTTCTGTAGTTCTGTGGATGTTTCTGTAGTTCTGCGGATGTTTCTGTAGTTCTGCGGATGTTTCTGTAGTTCTGTGGATGTTTCTGTAGTTCTGCGGATGTTTCTGTAGTTCTGCGGATGTTTCTGTAGTTCTGCGGATGTTTCTGTAGTTCTGCGGGTGTTTCTCTATTTCTGCAGATGTTTCTGTAGTTTTGTGGATGTTTCTGTAGTTCTGCGGATGTTTCTGTAGTTCTGCGGGTGTTTCTCTATTTCTGCGGATGTTTCTGTAGTTCTGTGGATGTTTCTGTAGTTCTGCGGATGTTTCTGTAGTTCTGTGGATGTTTCTGTAGTTCTGCGGATGTTTCTGTAGTTCTGTGGATGTTTCTGTAGTTCTGCGGATGTTTCTGTAGTTCTGCGGGTGTTTCTCTATTTCTGCGGATGTTTCTGTAGTGCTGCGGATGTTTCTGTAGTTCTGCGGGTGTTTCTCTATTTCTGCGGATGTTTCTGTAGTTCTGTGGATGTTTCTGTAGTTCTGTGGATGTTTCTGTAGTTCTGTGGATGTTTCTGTAGTTCTGTGAATGTTTCTGTAGTGCTGTGGATGTTTCTGTAGTTCTGTGGATGTTTCTGTAGTTCTGTGGATGTTTCTGTAGTTCTGCGGGTGTTTCTCTATTTCTGCGGATGTTTCTGTAGTTTTGTGGAGGTTTCTGTAGTGCTGCGGATGTTTCTGTAGTTCTGCGGGTGTTTCTCTATTTCTGCGGATGTTTCTGTAGTTCTGTGGATGTTTCTGTAGTTCTGTGGATGTTTCTGTAGTGCTGTGGATGTTTCTGTAGTTCTGTGGATGTTTCTGTAGTTCTGTGGATGTTTCTGTAGTTCTGCGGATGTTTCTGTAGTTCTGCGGATGTTTCTGTAGTTCTGTGGATGTTTCTGTAGTTCTGTGGATGTTTCTGTAGTTCTGCGGATGTTTCTGTAGTTCTGCGGGTGTTTCTCTATTTCTGCGGATGTTTCTGTAGTTTTGTGGAGGTTTCTGTAGTGCTGCGGATGTTTCTGTAGTTCTGCGGGTGTTTCTCTATTTCTGCGGATGTTTCTGTAGTTCTGTGGATGTTTCTGTAGTTCTGTGGATGTTTCTGTAGTTCTGTGAATGTTTCTGTAGTGCTGTGGATGTTTCTGTAGTTCTGTGGATGTTTCTGTAGTTCTGTGGATGTTTCTGTAGTTCTGCGGATGTTTCTGTAGTTCTGCGGGTGTTTCTCTATTTCTGCAGATGTTTCTGTAGTTTTGTGGATGTTTCTGTAGTGCTGCGGATGTTTCTGTAGTTCTGCGGGTGTTTCTCTATTTCTGCGGATGTTTCTGTAGTTCTGTGGATGTTTCTGTAGTTCTGTGGATGTTTCTGTAGTTCTGTGAATGTTTCTGTAGTGCTGCGGATGTTTCTTTAGTTCTGTGGATGTTTCTGTAGTGCTGCGGATGTTTCTGTAGTTCTGCGGATGTTTCTGTAGTTTTGTGGATGTTTCTGTAGTTCTGTGGATGTTTCTGTAGTGCTGCGGATGTTTCTGTAGTTCTGTGGATGTTTCTCTATTTCTGCGGATGTTTCTTTAGTTCTGTGGATGTTTCTGTAGTGCTGCGGATGTTTCTGTAGTTCTGCGGATGTTTCTGTAGTTTTGTGGATGTTTCTGTAGTTCTGTGGATGTTTCTGTAGTGCTGCGGATGTTTCTGTAGTTCTGTGGATGTTTCTCTATTTCTGCGGATGTTTCTGTAGTTCTGTGGATGTTTCTGTAGTTCTGTGGATGTTTCTGTAGTTCTGTGGATGTTTCTCTATTTCTGCGGATGTTTCTGTAGTTTTGTGGATGTTTCTCTATTTCTGCGGATGTTTCTGTAGTTCTGTGGATGTTTCTCTATTTCTGCGGATGTTTCTGTAGTTCTGTGGATGTTTCTGTAGTGCTGCGGATGTTTCTGTAGTTCTGTGGATGTTTCTGTAGTTCTGTGGATGTTTCTGTAGTTCTGCGGATGTTTCTGTAGTTTTGTGGATGTTTCTGTAGTTCAGCAGAGATGCCAGGTGTTTCTGTAGTTTTGTGGATGTTTCTGTAGTTCAGCAGAGATGCCAGGTGTTTCTGTAGGTCTGCGGGCGTTCCTGTTGTTCTATGGCTGTTTCTGTCATTCTGTGGGTGTTTTTGTTGTTTTGCGGGTGTTTCCTGTGGTTTCAGTGCATTGCTGTGTTGTTGTTGCTGGAGTGTTTGGATGGTTGGATAATGAAAAGAGTCTATCGTCTATCATTGATACGGCTCTAGATGTGGCTTAATTTCCACTGTTTGCTTTATTTTGTTGTGCTCCAGAGAGCTGCTGCAGTAAGATGATCACTCACTCAATCATTCTGAGGAAGTTCTTGAACTCATTCTTACATAACTTGACTACTGTAGGTGTCCATCAGCACAATCAGCTGTCCAGCATTTATCAAACTTGATTCTTATGTAGATTTAATATCAATTACTTGAATACTTTTACAGAAGGATTTTTCTTTGACTTTGACTTTATTATATGTGCAAGTTAGAGGGTGCACAATGTGCTGTTTTGTGTGTGAGAAACAGTGTGTGTGTGTGTGTGTCTGCACGAGTGTGTGTGTGCTGGGCTCTGATTTAGGGATCAGACTGGTTAATCACAGAGCATGAGTGGAATGAATGCAGCAGCTACACAAACACACTCAGCGCAGGAAATGATGTGTGTGTCTGTGAGCGTGTGCTCTCATACAGGAGCAAATAGGAGTAAGGTTTATATGTGTTGTTTATTTATTGAGCTTCAAATGATGATGATGATGATGATGAAGGTGTAATGCTGAAGGACATGTGTAGCGTGTATCTGAAGGTTTCAGACATGTGAATCCCTGCTGCATACTAGAACAATCTCTCTGAGGGCCTGAAATAGCAGTGCAGACACTGGCTGGTGTTAACTAATTAGTGCTCATTAACCCATCGTCTGTCTGTCCTGTCTGTGGCCTCTGCAGGTCCTTCCATTTGCCATTGGAATATTATGTACTTTAAATTAAATATTACATCTGCGAGGGACCTTTTTATGAAGCAAATCTTTACATATTACTTGAAATAAAATCAAAGACAAGTTAATAAAAAAATCACCATTACATTATGGCCACTTGGTTTTGCAACATTCGTTCTGTTAGTTGAGCCAAACCGTTTGTCACAGATGATTAAGAGATTTCACTTAGAATTCCTATTTTGTCAAATGTGAATTCTGAGTGAAATCTCTTTATTATCTGTGACAAATGGTAGAATAATCATAAAAACATAACTGCTCTCTGTGAATCTCTGAATTGTGGCACGTTTAATCTGAATGGATGCGTTTGGCTTGTCCACTGTCTCGCACTGAATTGTGGGAATGTGTTAGCAGGACATGAGTATGAAAGACAGAAGTGTTGTGAGTGGTTCTGCCTGTATCTTTGGGCTGCGCCCGTCTGCTATCAGTGCAGATAATCAAGCATTTGTGGAGAGTCTCTCTGACCCTGAGAACACACACCTAATGCCTTTATAATGCAACCTTTTACCAAAGCAGCCTTTGTCCTAAACACACACGCCAGTCAAGGTGACACGATATGATCCTCATTAGACGTCCAGAGGGACATTAGTGCTCGTAATGCCTTCCTAACACACACACACACTCGGAGCTCATTCTCCAAACTCCTATAGCAACATGAGTCTGTCTGCGCTAATCACACACACCTTCTGCCACAGCAGCGTCGTTTATGGCCAGCAGAGACAGACAGACAGACAGACAGACAGAGCCTCAAATGAGGGCGAGCGTGAGGGCCCGTATGGCGTATTTGTGCCCCGGTTAGCCATTGTGACGCCAGTGGCGTCGTAGGGGCCGTGGGTCTCAGCACCGATGGAGCCTGTGATACGTGCCATTATCTTATCAGTGTCATCAGCGCAGCGGGAGAATTGACAAGCTAACGATAAGACGTGTTTTATTCTCCAGGATAATGCATCTCTAACGCAGTGAACACGCTCACATGGAGTCGTAATGATGTTGAAGATGATTAGTGACGTTCGGAGCACATAGAGGGCGCCAAACCGCTGGTGTTTGCTCTCCTGCAGTCATCAAACTTCCTGAGAGAGAGAGACAATCCCACATTAGATCTCTGAAATTCTCAGTTTGATCTCCTGGACAGCCATGAGATTAAATGGAGGAAATGTGGAGACTTCGCATCCATTTTATAGCTCTATATTCTTAAGGCCTGTTCAGACCAAGGACTGTAACATTTATAACTATAACAATAATGATAAATATATCAATTTAAAGATTATTCTAAATGTAAAAGAAAAGCAGAGTCCACACAGTTCAGTTCAGAATTAAACTTTTCTGATAATTTACTCACCTCCATGTCATCCAAGATGTTCATGTCTTTCTTTCTTCAGTCGAAAAAGAAATGATGGTTTTTGAGGAAAACATTCCAGGATTTTTCTCCATATAGTGGACTTCACTGGGGTTCAACGGGTTGAAGGTCCAAATGTCAGTTTCAGTGCAGCTTCAAAGAGCTCTACATGATCCCAGATGAGGAATACGAGTCTTATCTAGCCACCTTCCTAATATTGTGTTGTGTTTGCTGCCAAAACGGCTCTGACCTGTCGAGGCATGGACTCCTCTAGACCCCTGAAGGTGTGCTGTGGTATCTGGACCAAGATGTAAGCAGCAGATCCTTTAAGTCCTGTAAGTTGTGAGGTGGATCCTTCATGGATCGGACTTGTTTGTTCAGCACATCCCACAGAAGCTCGATTGGATTGAGATCTGGGGAATTTGGAGGCCAAGTCAACACCTCAAACTCGTTGTTGTGCTCCTCAAACCATTCCTGAACCATTTTTGCTTTGTGGCAGGAGCATTATCCTGCTGAAAGAGCCACAGCCACCAGGGAATACCGTTTCCATGGAAGGCTGTACATGGTCTGCAACAATGCTTAGGTAGGTGGTACGTGTCAAAGTAACATCCACATGGATGGCAGGACCCAAGGTTTCCAGCTATGCAGCTACCACATGGGCCAGCCTTCGCTCCCCACATGCATCAATGAGCCTCGGCCGCCCATGACCCTGTTGCCGGTTCACCACTGTTCCTTCCTTGGAGCACTTTTGATAGATACTGACCACTGCAGACCAGGAACACCACACAAGACCTGCAGTTTTGGAGATGCTCTGACCCAGTCATCTAGCCATCACAATTTGGCCCTTGTCAAACTCGCTCAAATCCTTACGCTTGCCCATTTTTCCTGCTTCTAAAGGTATGAGACGGGGCAACTTTTTGAGCAATGTTGCTGGGCAATGTTGGGAACTTTTCCATTGAGAATGGGCAACAAATTTCTATCTGAATACTTCAGATTGAAATTTGTTGCCCAATCTAAATGGGAAGCAACATTGATCGGGAACATTGCTCAAAAAGTTGCCCCGTGCATCATCACCCAAACACATCAACTTTGAGGACAAAATGTTCACTTGGTGCATAATATATCCCACCCACTAACAGGTGCAGTGATGAAGAGATGATCAGTGTTATTCACCTGTTAGTGGTCATAATGTTATGCCTGATCGGTGTAGTTATCGGTATAATTATCGTTCTTGGTGTGAACGGGCCTTAACTCAGTACAGCTGCTTTTGTTTGTTTTTGTTTCGCTTAAGCTGCTGAGCTAAAGCTATATGGCCTTCCCTCTGACTGTCACTTTAAGAGCTGACAGTCCAAGAGTTTTTCTCACCCATCTCTAGCATGCATTTCTTTCTCAGAAGTATTTTATATCCAAGTTGATACTTTGCTGTGGTAGGCACACAGTCCAGCATTGTAGTTTGTTTAAAACAGCCTTTCACTGATGGTGTCGATGCGTGTGTACGTCAGTGTTGTTCAGCAGGTGACGGCGTCCGCTCAGTAGCTGCGCTTTAGCTCTCTTTCCTTTGCACTGCATGGCCATCGGTCCCAGGATGAGCTGGAAATAAAGCGCAGCCCCTCCCTGCCGGGAATCTTTTCCCAGCTTTATTACGAGCAAAGGTCTGCAGCAGCTGGCACAGCGAGGTCCGCCCGCTCTATCTTATCTCCCATCGGCCATAAACACTCCACTGAGAGGAGCAGTGAGAGACAGCGGAGCAGAACATCTTCTTTTCTGACCTTCACACATTCTGAGACTCAATAGAAACATTCAGCTCTGGAGGAGGAGTGAACGACAGGACGGTTCACTTTAGTGTCATTCTGCTTATCTGATTACATTCATGCAAAGTCACGTGTGCCTCAAATCCACTTACTATTGACAATAACAACATTATTTTGTGGTCTTCTTATATCTTAGGGTCACTAGAAAAGTTAATTGCATCCTTTACATTTGTGAAAAGCGTGCTGATTTGCTGCAGTTCCTGTAGAATCGAGCGTTCAGTGAACGTGACTCAGATCTTAAATGTTTGAAAACGTTAATACTGTTCACTGGTAGCAGGATTTTACTGGGCCATCTTGCCATTTAATCACCAATTAACTACTGTAAACTGTTATCTTTGGGAAAGACACACCTTTGAACACTATCGTGGATCAGCAGTGAGTGACAGAAGGTGATAAAACCATACAGTGAGAGAGGAAAGCTGCGAGGAAGATTGTGCTGTCGAGTGCAGGTGAAGGGTGGCAGTAAATCTCTCAGACGGGTTAGTCGAGAACGAGGGTGGTCCGTTAGTTAGTTGGTTAGTGAGGGTCAGAACTCACTGTGCCATTCATTCTCACTGCATGTTTATACAAGGGACACGTGTATAAACTGATGATGCTTCAGTATGTGAAAGAATGTAAATCTGGTTATTGACCTGGTTGCTCACAGTGGAAGGTTATTATACCTAACTGATATGATTTATCTTGAAGGTCTGATAAAAACATGATGACTCAACCATTCAGTTTATTATGCTGGAAATGTTGTGTGACATCGTTTAGTTCAGGGCTGGCGATTATATTGATGGGATTATGAATGATGTTGGGTTAAGGTTAGATGTTTGAGTGTGTTTTTGAGTTCTGTAACACACTGAGGCTGTTACGCAAACTGCGTCATAAACTACTGTTTTACTGTCATAAAGCGAGGTGTGTTTATGGCCTGTGTATCTGCATCTGTGCTCACACTCTTTTATAAGCAGCTTGTTAAAATTCAAATGCAAATGTTATTGAATTAAAGAGCAAACAGCCGCTGCTGGTCTTTACGGACTCGTGAATGTGTGCAGAACGCTGATTGACGCTCTGCTCTGATTTTTTGCAGGTTTGATGTTTCATGTCATCAGCGGGAAAAAGATGTGTGTTTATTTGCTGGTGAAAGGAGTTTGTGCTCATGTCATGTTCTGTTCATATCTCCAAACGTGTCTCTCGTGGTCCATTTGACAAGTCAGAAAAAACTGTAGGAAGTCATGATCAGACACTTCTCAAAGTTCTCCTTTAGCTTAGTCCATCTCAAGTAGTCCACAAAAGTGTAACAGTTGGTTGCTTGACCATTTTTAATTTTCCTAATTTCTTTTGAGTGATTATTGCAATACATACAGATAATCGCTTATAAAAATTATAAAAGTTAAATATGGTCAAGCAACCACTACTGATCCACCTGAGATGGACCAAGCCCTGTAAATGCTCTCGGCCACATGGAGTGGTTTTGATTGGCCACTGCGTGGCAGAAACCAAAAGAGATGCTTGTCCAAAAGCAACAAGAAAAGCCATTAAAAGTGTCTTGCTGCAGTTACAGTGTGCGTGTGAACATGAGCAGCGTGTCTCGTAACAACAGCAGCAGCAGTTACTAGCACTGTAGCGAGAGAACAGATTGGCCTTTAGAGACGAGTGCACATCCTGCTCTCATGATCCAGTTTCAGCTTCAGTCCGGTCACAAAGTCTCAGCAGGTCCAGATGACCCGATGGCACACACTCGCACACAGGTCCGGCAGTGTGTGTGTGATTGTGCTTCATGTCACACTGACCTCATATGCTCATATGATCTGAAACACACGGAAAGATCAGATCAGGAAAAACACTCAGCGTCACATACGGTTCTATATCAGTAAAACACAAGCATTTATTGACAGGTAGCGCTCCTGAAGGTAAAAGCATTTCTAAAGGACATGATTTCACAGAGAATGGCATAATTGCTGGACACTGTGAGACAGGTGTGTATGGATGTGAGACACGTGTATGGATGTGAGACAGATCTGCATAGTTGTGAGACAGGCGTGTATTGATGTGAGACAGGTGTGTATGGTTGTGAGACAGATCTGCATAGTTGTGAGACAGGCGTGTATGGTTGTGAGACAGGTGTGTATTGATGTGAGACAGGCGTGTATGGTTGTGAGACAGGTGTGTATTGATGTGAGACAGGTGTGTATGGTTGTGAGACAGGTGTGTATTGATGTGAGACAGGCGTGTATGGTTGTGAGACAGGTGTGTATTGATGTGAGACAGGCGTGTATGGTTGTGAGACAGGTGTGTATTGATGTGAGACAGGCGTGTATTGATGTGAGACAGGTGTGTATGGATGTGAGACAGGCGTGTATGGTTGGAGACAGGTGTATGTTATGTGGACAGGTGTGTAGGATGTGAGACAGGCGTGTATGGTTGGAGACAGATCTGCATAGTTGTGAGACAGGTGTGTATTGATGTGAGACAGGCGTGTATGGTTGTGAGACAGTGTGTATTGATGTGAGACAGGCGTGTATGATGTGAGACAGGCGTGTATGGATGTGAGACAGGCGTGTATGGATGTGAGACAGGCGTGTATGGTTGTGAGATAGGCGTGTATTGATGTGAGACAGGCGTGTATTGATGTGAGACAGGCGTGTATGGTTGTGAGACAGGTGTGTATTGATGTGAGACAGGCGTGTATTGATGTGAGACAGGTGTGTATGGATGTGAGACAGGCGTGTATGGTTGTGAGACAGGTGTGTATTGATGTGAGACAGGTGTGTATGGATGTGAGACAGGCGTGTATGGTTGTGAGACAGATCTGCATAGTTGTGAGACAGGTGTGTATTGATGTGAGACAGGCGTGTATGGTTGTGAGACAGGTGTGTATGGTTGTGAGACAGGTGTGTATTGATGTGAGACAGGCGTGTATGGTTGTGAGACAGGTGTGTATTGATGTGAGACAGGCGTGTATGGATGTGAGACAGGCGTGTATGGTTGTGAGACAGGCGTGTATGGATGTGAGACAGGCGTGTATGGTTGTGAGATAGGCGTGTATTGATGTGAGACAGGCGTGTATTGATGTGAGACAGGCGTGTATGGTTGTGAGATAGGCGTGTATGGATATGAGACAGGCGTGTATGGATGTGAGACAGGCGTGTATTGATGTGAGACAGGCGTGTATTGATGTGAGACAGGCGTGTATGGTTGTGAGACAGGCGTGTATGGTTGTGAGACAGATCTGCATAGTTGTGAGACAGGCGTGTATTGATGTGAGACAGGCATGTATGGGCATGAGACAGGCGTGTATGGATGTGAGACAGATCTGCATAGTTGTGAGACAGGCGTGTATTGATGTGAGACAGGCATGTATGGGCATGAGACAGGCGTGTATGGGCGTGAGACAGGCGTGTATGGTTGTGAGATAGGCGTGTATTGATGTGAGACAGGCGTGTATGGTTGTGAGATAGGCGTGTATTGATGTGAGACAGGCGTGTATGGACGTGAGACAGGCGTGTATTGTTGTGAGACAGGCGTGTATGGATGTGAGACAGGCGTGTATGGTTGTGAGACAGGCGTGTATGGTTGTGAGATAGGCGTGTATTGATGTGAGACAGGCGTGTATGGTTGTGAGATAGGCGTGTATTGATGTGAGACAGGCGTGTATGGACGTGAGACAGGCGTGTATTGTTGTGAGACAGGCGTGTGTTGATGTGAGACGGGCGTGTATGGACGTGAGACAGGCGTGTATGGACGTGAGACAGGCGTGTATTGATGTGAGACAGACGTGTATTGATGTGAGACGGGCGTGTATGGATGTGAGACAGGCGTGTATGGATGTGAGACAGACGTGTATGGTTGTGAGACAGGCGTGTATGGTTGTGAGATAGGCGTGTATTGATGTGAGACAGGCGTGTATGGACGTGAGACAGGCGTGTATTGTTGTGAGACAGGCGTGTGTTGATGTGAGACGGGCGTGTATGGACGTGAGACAGGCGTGTATGGACGTGAGACAGGCGTGTATTGATGTGAGACAGACGTGTATTGATGTGAGACGGGCGTGTATGGATGTGAGACAGGCGTGTATGGATGTGAGACAGACGTGTATGGTTGTGAGACAGGCGTGTATGGTTGTGAGACAGGCGTGTATGGTTGTGAGACAGGCGTGTATGGTTGTGAGATAGGCGTGTATTGATGTGAGACAGGTGTGTATTGATGTGAGACAGGTGTGTATTGATGTGAGACAGGTGTGTATGGTTGTGAGATAGGCGTGTATTGATGTGAGACAGGCGTGTATTGATGTGAGACAGGCGTGTATGGATGTGAGACAGGCGTGTATTGATGTGAGACAGGCGTGTATTGATGTGAGACAGGCGTGTATGGGCGTGAGACAGGCGTGTATGGATGTGAGACAGGCGTGTATTGATGTGAGACAGTTGTGTATGGACATGAAAAAGGTGTATATGGACGTGAGACAGGCGTGTATGGATGTGAGACAGACGTGTATGGTTGTGAGACAGGCGTGTATGGTTGTGAGATAGGCGTGTATTGATGTGAGACAGGTGTGTATTGATGTGAGACAGGCGTGTATGGTTGTGAGATAGGCGTGTATTGATGTGAGACAGGTGTGTATGGATGTGTTGATTGTACATGGTGAATTAAATGGAAGTTTTTTTTTTTAAATTATAATGTTTTAATATGTTATGTTATTTTCGAAGATTATGCTGTATATCAGTGTTGATTTGTTTCTAATTTTTCTTTCATTCTGGGCTGTGTTTCCCAAAATCATTGTGAGCCCAAGTTGATCATGAAGACCAATGCCATCAATGTTCTCTACGATCAACGTAGCACACAGCACTGGTCAGTTGAGCGCGATACACACTTGGTTGGTTTGCTCTGGTTAATAGATGTGATGTCATTGGTCCGCATTATGCTGAATGTTCCATAAAAATGTGAAAACACAAGTGCAGGGCTGATATTCGGCCGTGGTTTCGATTTAAGGCCTTTACAATGAATCAACACATGCAGGCATAGTTTCCGCCATCGCTAGTGCACAAAAACATTTCAGCTTTGCCAGAAAAATATACAAGGTTCAAATCTAAACAGGACTCTACCAGCATGTCAGGCGTGTTTCTCCTGCTAATTGTTTTAGCAAGCGTGCCTCAGACTATGAGTGATTAATCAAAGCGGGAAAAGCCGACCATCAGCTGTGGCATGTTTTGCATTTCCTGTACTGCTGGATTGTCCATTATTAGCAGTTAATTGGAACCTTGTTTGGCAAGAATGAGTCGGACAGGACATTCATGGAGGGTATGAGAGGATGTGTGTTCATCACTGCTGAATACTGGAGCTCAACGTTTATTCTCAGATTGTGTGGAAGTGTGTGTGTCAGCAAATCAGAAAGCTCATGTTGTTTATATTCATGCTGCTATTTCCTTCTTTCTGAACCGTTGAGAGAGCAGAGTCATGAAATATGTGAATTAAAATGAGTGTAGTGGAGCAGGGAACGTCTCACTAGCGGAGCAAAGACATTGAGTCGCGGCCAGAGCGGCCCGTAGCAGCGAGTGATCGACCTGCTCATTCCTGAAGAACCCACACCTGCCGTTGAGCACAACATGTCAGCTAAGCAGGTGTGCGTGTGTGAATCTGTGGTGATGGTCAAGCGTTTATACGTGTTTCCTCAGGTCAGCAGGTCCACAGGAGACGGTCAGTATCTGTGAATGAGAGCTTGTCCATGCGTGTCTGCAGAACCAACCTCAGGGAGGAAATAGCAGTAAGACCTGAAAACACAGCGGAAAGGCTTGTGGGGTTTTTTATGGAAACGAAAATTTAAACTTCAAGCATGCAATCACCACATTAAAGCGGCGTGTTCTGGAGCTGACCGCTGGCATGCTGTTCCTCTGCCAGCGCGCTGCTTTTCATTAGACCTCCCGATTTTTTCAGTTGATTTGGCAAATTAACTTACAAGAGGCAGAACACACCATTCAGACTGGAAACGAGCGTAGCAGCAAATTGCGTTTATCAAAAACACACTCAAGAACTGTTTACCTTATGTGATCTGATGGTGGAGGACTGAGGAAGTGCAGCGGGGAAACAGAGCAAACCTGTAAACCTTCACTTTATGACTCGACTCCATTAGTGATATCTGTCATCAGTGATCAATCTGAGCTTCAAGTGGACACACACACACACGCACACACATGTTATGTTTTTGTGAATTGTGGGGACTTTCCATAGGAGTAATGGTTTTTATACTGTACATTCTCTCCCCTACTCTACCTCTACTCCTAACTCTACCCATCACAGGAAACATTCTGCATTTTTACATTTTTAATAAAACATTGTTTAGTGTGTTTTTAAAGCTATTTTAAATATGAGGACTAATGAAATGTCAAGATTCAGTCTCTCTCTCACACGCACACACACACACACACACAATAAACACACTCTCTCACACACATGCACATACTCACACACACATTAAACACACAATCTATATATAGGGTGAACTTATATTTCATACTGACTGATGTTTGAGGTAAATATGATTACGGGCTCATATAGATTTATTTCATGTACTTTAGATCTGCAGGATTAATAATTAAAGACAGTGATCTCGATTCAGACTGTCAGCCATCGATCACAGTGAATGACTGAATCTTGATATTAATTCATTCAAAAATTAAAGTTAATAAATATTTGTACTGTAACTAAAATAAAACGGACGCATCAGAAAAGATTCAGTTGTTTTAAAGTGATTGCTCTCATAAAGAAAAAAATCATGATTCTCAAATAAACCAGCTTGTGTCGAGGTGTCAGAGACGAAGATGATCGTCAAATACATTTACACAGATTCCCCTCGTCCTTCCTCTTCCTCTTCCTCGCTTTCTGCACTGTTTGATTTGACTCACCTGAAGTTCTGATTGTGTGTGAACGTTTGGCTGATTTTGAGTTCAGGTTGTGGATACGTGCGATGGTTTTTGAACAATAGGTACAAAGTTTTGGTAAAAGAAAGATTTAATAGATTTTAGTAGTTTATAGAAACAACCATCACCAGGACTGAATAATCAGCATACACACATCTGTGAATATCTGTGGATTTATGCGGCCTGTAAAGCGTTTCGTTGCTGATGAGGAACTTGTTTGCTGAGATGAGCTCGTTCCAGAGATCAGATCTGCAGCTCAAGTAAAAGTCTCCAGCCCGTATTTGCCAAAGTCGTAAATTCGTGAGTATCAAGTTCTCATCCCTGTTCATTTCCTTTCTTCCAAATGAGCCTTGTGGACCAGAAGCATCTCTTTTGTTCCTCCTTCCAGACTCAGTCATGACTACATTGTTCCGAAATCCTGTGAAGATCCTGGTCCGCTCCAGCTGTGCGGCGCAGGAAACGCTGGAGATAATGATGATGTTTTAACACGGTTCTCTCGCGCTCTACGGCAGCAATCTGTTAAACGTTGACCTCGGCAGGTCAGGCAGAACTACTACGTCTACTGTGCCAAAATCTGTAAAAGTCCAGCGGCCTTATTTACGATTTCATTTATAATCATCAAGTGTGCCGTTACAGAGGGGGCAAGCAATCAATTTCACCATTTAGAGCCGTAATGCATCCATGGTGACATTAGGAGGGATTTATAAATCTAGCGGTCGAAGTAATGCTGGACGTGGAGCTTTTACAGGCAGCTGTAAGCGAGCGGCGAGATCTGCACGGAAAAGCGCGGCACATCCCGAGGTCAGTCTCGGAGAATCCCTCCCACCGAGGCGTTTCTCTGCCGCACATGTGAAATCCATCCATCCCGGCAGCGTTTATAAGCTGCTCTCGCTTGCACCATCAAATGGAGAACATATTGGCAGAAAACATGGGTTCTCTGAGAGCCCCTGCCGAAACAGCTGAGACGTCTGTATCACATTCCGGCTTCAGCCTCCTTTTAATTGCTTGGCCACATGTCAAAGGAAGTTCTGACTGACCTGCTGAAAAACTCTTAAACTGGACGGATCCAGCCGCAGTCGGGCCCCGGGCCTCCAGAAGGTGTTTAATAAAGCCCTGGTACATCCTAAAGCCCGCAGCCCCATAAATCAGCTCTCGTACTTACACATCCATGCGGCCCGTCTGCATGTATCTGCGAGCGACGTGTGCCAGAAGGTTTCGCCGATCACAGATGCTGTCGCAACGCTTCACTGTGACTGAGAGCGATCATGACATCACTGTTTTCTGCAGAGCTGCTTATAGCTGATTGGACTTTGTTTCATAATTGACAAATTTTGCAACTGTTATTGAACTGAATCAACACTGAATTGAAGGTCTTCTGTAGAGCTGCTTTACTCCTGAATCTGAATTTGTCTCATATCTGATGACGTTTGCATCATTGATTCTGTTATTTTCCTGTTTATCACTGTGAAGCATATATTAGGGGTGTAACGGTACACAAACATGATTGTTCGGTACAGCAGTGGGAGAAAACTAAACATAAAATTGCTTCTTTTTTTCTTCTTTTTTATTAAACAGTGATTTATTGATGACATTGTGTCTCTCTCCTTAAATTCAATAATACTTAGTCATTTCTTAAGTATAAAAAAATCTATCTCAGCTAATGCTGTAAACTATATACAGGGAGCACTTTCTTGCACATTACTTATAATATTAATTAAATTAATTAAAACTATTACATTAAGTTGCTATTTATTTTTAGATATAATAATCAACACTCAAATAAAAACATGTAAATTGCACAAGGCAGCTTTTGCATTAACTTCTAAGTCCATTTATAAAATTATTACTCCAATTCATTTTTACAATATGATTATTTACACAGTTACTGTTGTAACTTGTTTTCATGAAATTTTTTTTTAAACATATACTAAGTAATTAAGACATTACTAACAGGTAAAGTAAATATAATTAATATATAAGTTAATATAGTGCATATATTCCCCTCTAGAGTTAATTTCTCTAGTGAACTAACATGCTGTGGACACTAAATGACTTGCCTGAGGTAAATGTAGTGCTACGTGAGATATTGTTCTCAATTGTCTATTTATTGATGCCTTTCTGTGGTTGAAACGCCCATATAGGTCGTTTGTCACTTCCCTGAAATTCGACCCATAGGAGCGTTTACTAAAGTTGCGCCCCAATCGACAACAGGACACTTTCATTTTAATGCATTGTTCCCTTTTATCTGCGTTATATTTTGGGTTTCTCGTAGCTCAATTGGTAGAGCATTGCAATATACAACAATATGCGATCATGTGATCATGGGTTTGATCCCAGGGAACGCATGTGCTCATAAAGTGTATATGCACTATAAATTACTAAGGGTAGGTTTAGGGTTTGGGTCGGTGTAGGTGTTAATAAAAAAAAAAAAATTAGTTTTGCTAAATGGAAATAGGACAAATGGTGGTTAAGGGACTGTGTAAAAACTCCACACATTGCATTTAAAAGAACATGCATATTGATTGGTAACGACGGTCATACGTCATTTCATGACGACAGACGTAACGTGACACTGTCATTATTTTTACACTGCTAGAGGGCGCATGACTTTAAAATGTAAATATAGGTCGTAATACGGTGCTTGAAAAAAACGACCTATAGGGTCGTTTTTTGGAGAAGGACAGTCTCGCACAGTCAAACACACAGTCTTGCAAAGTATACTTCATTTAACTTGTACGCGAACGAAGGCATTCGACACATGCGCAGTTTTGAGTAATCTCTCACCACGAGTTACAACCCATGTAAACATCTTTGTATTCTTTCATGCTAGAGTTGTACAAATGAGGGTACTTTCGATCTCTTTGCACAATCTCATGTCTATGTAGGCCTCCATTGTCGCTGTAGTTTGCATACGTTCCAGTCTGTTCTATTTATGCAGTTTTTCTTTGACTACCTTGTTAATCGACGCCCCCAGGGCATGGGTGCCACCTTGTGGATAAAGTGATTACTGCAAAAAAATTAAATGCGCATGTGCGACCTTTATGTACTAGTACGCATGGTTACAAAAATCTGGCTGTGCGTACAGTACGCGCGTACTCTTCTGATGACAAAATTTGTGTCGCGCACTGTACGCTGATCCTTGCGTACGCGTAAAAAGTGAACTATACTTTGGGCTTTACACGTAAAGATATGTATGCATATACTGCCTGTTCTTCTGCTCTTTTTCCTGTTGTGGTGGTTAGCAAACAGCGTTGCATTACCGCATACGCCCCCTACTGGATTGGAGTGTAGATCGCCTGTGAATAACTGTATTCGTCATCTGACTGTATGCACCGAACCGTGATGTCCTAATATATATAAAGGGGACTTGACTGGATTAGCTGACGCAGGGGAGGTTTGTGTTTTATTGCGCCATGCAGGTTCTGGTTATTGGCGGAGCAGGTCTGAGCAGAACTTACCCACCTCCATCTGACCAGCGACCGCCTCTCTCTTTCTCTCTCTCCTGCTGTCATGGTGCCGGTGCTGGTATATAACAGCTCATTTGGACCTCCCAGAACCCATCCACAGCCGCCAGCGTCCCACACCAGCAATCATTTCTCCCTCAAGTCAGTGTCGTAAACAGCTTACACTCCTATTAAAACCACAAATACCTTCTCAGAGTTAAGACATTAGACATTAATAAAACAACATTTCCTGTGACTGTGAGTACGATATTCAGAAGCACATTACTGTGAGTGACTCAAACGTGTCTGATTTGTTCCTGTGAATGAGCCTCTCGTGGATATCACAGCGCTTTCCAGCAGCAGGAGCGTATGTTACGTTTATGTGTGTGTGTGAGTGTATGTTACAGTGTGTGTGTATGTGAATGCTTGTGTAATTCCTCCACTGATGTCTGAAGGTGTGTTTGCGGTGTGTCTATCAGATCCAGGTGCAACTCAGGGTTCATTCAGCCATATAAAGACCATCTAACAGGCCAGTAAAGCATCCACCGTCTACAAAACTCACAGATCTGTGACGCTGTGGACAATGACTGAAACTCATTTTCATTGAGAACATATGCCATATTTTTAAGATGGAAGAATGAGGTTTTACAGATGCTAGTAACATGGCCTTCAAATGAAAGATTGGTATCAAAGAGCACACCCAGGTTCCTAGCTGATGACGAAGACTTAACAGAGCAGCCATCAAGTGTTAGACAGTATTCTAGGATATTGCATGAAGAAGTTTTCGGTCCAAAAATTAGAATCTCTGTTTTTTTCTGAATTTAGTAGTAGGAAATTACTGGTCATCCAGTTTTTTATATCAGCTATACATTCTGTTAATTTAGCGAATTGGTAAGTTTCGTCAGGGCGTGAAGAAATATAGAGCTGAGTATCATCAGCGTAACAATGAAAACTAACGCCATGTTTCCTAATGATATCTCCCAAGGGTAGCATGTACAGAGTGAAAAGCAACGGTCCTAGTACTGAGCCTTGCGGTACTCCATATTTAACTTGTGATTGATATGACATCTCATCGTTTACTACTACAAACTGATAACGGTCAGATAAGTATGATTTGAACCATGCCAATGCAATTCCACTAATGCCAACATAATTTTCGAGTCTATTTAGAAGAATATTGTGATCAATAGTGTCAAATGCAGCACTAAGATCCAGTAACACTAATAGAGAGATACAACCACGATCTGATGATAAGAGCAAATCATTAGTAACTCTAATGAGAGCAGTCTCAGTACTATGGTACGGTCTAAATCCTGACTGGAAATCCTTACAGATACTATTTCTTTCTAAGAAGGAACATAGTTGTGATGATACTGCCTTTTTTTAGTATTTTTGACAGAAAAGGTAGATTCGAGATCAGCCTGTAATTGACTAATTCTCTGATCCTCACTGACGCCTCTTTCTCTCTCTGTCTGTTGTTCAGGTTAATGAAGTATCGTGTGGGATTTTCAGATGTGACTCACAGAGACAACGTGACGGGAAATGCTGCAAACAGCAGGCGAGGACGATTCACTCCTGATATCTGCATGCTTTTGTTTCTCACTGAATGTAAAGCTTCACGTGTTTCTTCTGTAGTTTTTCCTAGAGCATAATTGATACAGGAAGTAAATGACTCAATTAATTAAAACTGCAAATGATAAAACATTCTTATTCAGGATGTGTTATTAAAAAATAATAGTGTTTCAGATCTCTAAAATCAAGTCAGAGTTATTTCTACAGCGCTTCATACAGTACAAATCATTTCAAAGCAGCTTCGCAGAAATAAACAGGAAAATAACAGAATAAATGATGCAAACTTCATCAGATATGAGACAAATTCAGATTCAGGAGTAAAGCTGCTCTACAGAAGACAAGAGAGTCATTATTCAGATCAAGTTCTGTTCTCGTCTGATAGTGTCAGTGCAGTCAGATTAATAATATCACTGAATATTGAGTCTCTGTATAAACTCATTGTGTTTGTTCAGATGTTCTGGTGAACTGGTGATGGTTGAATGTGTGGATGTGTTGTGAACAGAGGCTTGTACCTGAAATGTCATGTTTGGGGGTGTTTTGATCGCAGCCCCCTGAAGCGGCGCAGGATGAGCTCGTAACCACAGCAGGTTCGGCTGACATCCTGTCTCACTGTCGCTGCTCCGTCTCACTGAACCTCCAGGAAAAGCTGCTTGCCGCCCTTCAGCATATTCCAGGTAAATATCAGCTTATACAGAACTTCTTTTCTTTGGTCTTTCTCCTTAATGCCAGTGAAATGGATTCGAATCGTGTGTCGGGGCCTTTGAGAGAATGTGATGAGAGTGTTCATCACTTCCTGCTGGAGATCCCAAGACAGACTTGGATATCATTAAAACAAAACAGCTTGCCAGCAGTGCTGTCATACGTGAGAGTGTGTGTGTGTGTGTGTGTGTGTGTGTTAGCAGCTGCTCGACGACCGCTGGTCTGTTTGTGGAGCTGTAAGCGGAACTTTAGTGGCTGATTGTTCGGCAGCCATTACAGAGAGTGTGTGTGTTTCTGTTGTGCTTCTGCGGAGGATCAGTGTGTGTGTGAGAGAGAGATTATAGACGGTGTGTCCAGACACACAGATATGTGTGCTCATAACTGACCGATTAGTGGGTATTACTGATCAGAGGACAGCTGACACAACTCAACATGAACTTTACGTCTAAAATTAAACTGTTTCTGTACAGCACTGCTCTCATTTGTCAGTCTGGTTAACAGCGTCTGATAAATGAGTAAATGTAAGATGTATATCATTAGAAGAATTTATATTAGATCAGGTTAGTTCTATGTGGATGTGTTGCTAGAATGATCTGTGCTGTGAATCAGATCAGATTGACTAGTTTAACCCCATGAAGAGAGACCAACTTGTTCAACGAAGACCAGGAGTCAGATCTGAAGTTCAGTTCCTTGACAGAGTTCTCACATTTCCAAAGGCTGTAGAAAATGAGTAAGAGGGTCACTGAAGAAACTAGGACAGAAAAACCAAAACAGACCTGTGGAAGATCAGCTGATGTCGTTTCTACAGGTTCTGATAAGAAAACAGTACAGATAACTCTAGAAATACATCCACACAGAGCAAACCTGATCTAATATAAACTTATACTAATGATTTATATATATATATATATATATATATATATATAATTTATTTTAAATCAAATAGATATGCTGTGTCTCTTGTGTAACAGTGTTTGAATTCTAAGGACGTTTGTGATGTTTTCATGGTTTGTGTTTTTCTTTTGTACGCAACCTGTTGTATAAACTGCAGGGCTTGTTCTGTTGTTTACAAAAAATAAGAATTATTGATGTAAAAAGTAAAAAGAATTATATATAAATATAATAAAAAAACCTATATACACTGCTGTTCAAAAGTTAGGAATCTGTAAGATTTTGAATGTTTTTAAAAGAGTCTCTTCTGCTCACCAAAGCTGAATTTATTTGATCAAAAATACAGTAAAACAGTGAAATATTATTCCAATGTAAATCAGCTGTTTTCTATGTGAATATATAGTAAAGTGTAATTTATTTCTGTGATCAAAGCTGAATTTTCAGCATCATTACTCCAGTCTTCAGTGTCACATGATCCTTCAGAAATCATTCTAATATGATGATTTGATGCTCAAGAAACATTTATGATTATTATCAATGTTGAAAACAGTTGTGCTGCTTCATATATTTGTGTAAAAGTATAGTGTAAGATTTTTTTTTTTTTAAACTGATGCTTTTATTCAGCAAGAACACATTACATTCAAACAAAAGTGTCAGTAAAGACATTTATAATGTTACAAAAGCTCCTCTTTCAGATAAATGCTGTTCTTTTGAACTTTCTATTCATCAAAGAATCCTGAAAAAAAATGTATACAACTGTTTTCAACATTGATAATAATCATAAATGTTTCTTGAGCAGCAAATCATCATATCAGAATGATTTCTGAAGGATCATGTGACACTGAAGACTGGAGTAATGATGCTGAAAATTCAGCTTTGATCACAGGAATAAATTACAATTTATTATATATTCACATAGAAAACAGCTGATTTAGATTGGAATAATATTTCACAATATTACTGTATTTTGTTTGTTTGTTTGTATTTTCATTCAAATAAATGCAGCGTTGGTAAGCAGAAGAGGTTTCTTTCAAAAACATAAAAAATCTTACCGATTCCTAACTTTTGAATGGCAGTCAGGGTTATATATATATATATATATATATATATATATATATATATATATATTACAGTTGTGCTCAAAAGTTTACATACCCCTTGCAGAATTGGCAAAATGTTAATTATTTTAACAAAATAAGAGGGATCATGCAAAATGTGTGTTTTTTTTTTATTTAGTACTGTCCTGAATAAGATATTTTGCATAAAAGATGTTTACATATAGTCAAAAAATAGCTGAATTTATAAAAATGACCAATTTAAAAAATTACATACCCTTGATTCTCAATACTGTGTGTGTGGTTACCTGGATGATCTACAGCTGTTTTTATGTTTTGTGATGGTTGTTCATGAGTCTCTTGTTTGTCCTGAGCAGTTAAACTGAGAAAAATCCTCCAGCTCCCAAAAAGATCCATGTTTTCACACTGAGGACAACTGAAGGACTCAAACACAACTATTAAAAAGGTTCAAACATTCACTGATGCTCCAGAAGGAAACATGATGCATTAAGAGCCGAGGGGTGTAAACTTTTGAACAGGATGAAGATGTCACAATTTTTCTTATTTTGCTTGAATATCATTTTTTTTTTCATTTAGTACTGCCCATCAGAAGCTACAGAAGATACTTGCATGTTTCCGGAAGACAAATTAAGTACAATTTACCTTGACTTTCAAATTCAAAAAGTTTTCACCCCCCCATCTATTAATGCATTGTGTTTCCTTCTGGAGCATCAGTGAATGTTTGAACCTTTTTTAATAGTTGTGTTTGAGTCCCTCAGTTGTCCTCAGTTGATCTCAAAATCATACAGTCACTGCTGGAAAGGGTTCAAATATGCAGAAGATGCTTGAAAACTGAAGAATGTGCAGGAGCTGGAGGATTTTTCTGAAGAACAGAGCTCAGTTTAACTGCTCAGGACAAACAAGAGACTCATGAACAACCATCACAAAACATAAAAACAGCTGTAGATCATCCAGGTAACCACACACACAGTATTGAGAATCAAGGGTATGTAAATTTTTAAATTGGTCATTTTTATAAGTTCAGCTATTTTTTGACTATTTGTAAACATCTTTTATGCAAAATATCTTAGGACAGTACAAAATAAAAAATAACACACATTTTGCATGATCCCTCTTTTTTTGTTAAAATAATTAACAGACGGGCTGATCTGAGTATTTCAGAAACTGAATTTTGGGATTTTCAGGCACAGTCATCTCTAGGGTTTACAGAGAATGCTGTGAAAAACAGAAAATATCCAGTGAGTGAAAGTGCCTTCTTGAGGTCAGAGGTCAGAGGAGAACGGCCAGACTGGTTCAGCTGATAGAAAGGCAACAGTAACTCAAATAATCACTGGTTACAGTCGAGGTCTGCAGAAGAGCTTCTCTGAACACGTCCAGCAGCAGAAGACACACCGGTGACACTCCTGTCAGCTGACAACAGCAAACTGAGGCTCAGTTCACACGGGCTCACCAAAACTGGACAATAGAAGACTGGAAAAACTGATGAGTCTGGATTTCTGCTCAGATGGTCAGAATCTGGCGTAAACAACATGAAATCATGGATCCGTTCTGTCTTGTGTCCGCGGTTCAGGCTGCTGCTGGTGTAATGATGTTTTACATATTTTCTTGGCACACTTTGGGCCTCTTAGTACCAACTGATCATTGTTTAAACACCACAGCTGACCTGAGTATTGTTGCTGACCGTGTCCATCCGTTTATGACCATCTTCTGATCGACTTCCAGCAGGATAACGCACACGTCACAAAGCTCTTGACTCTTGATCATGACTATGAGTTCACTAAACTCAAACGGCCTCCAGATCTCTGTCCAGTAGAGCAGCTTTGGGATGAGCTGGAACGGGAGATTCGCATCATGGATCAGCAGCACCTGCGTGATGATATCATGACAATATGGAGCAAAATCTCTAAGGAATGTTTCCAGCAGCTTGTTGAATTTTCATGTGAAGGCTTTTTAACTGTACCAAGACCATCAGAACTGATACAGTGTACATTATACTGCAATAGTACAGAAACTGTCCTGTGTCTGATATATGAGCAAATGTTTACAGTAAACAAGCTTGTTTTTCTCATCGTGCTGTCCAGAGAACGATCGTGATTATTCCAGTTCTGCTCCGTGACCGAGAGGCGGCGCTCTTCATTCATAGAAACAACATCAATCTCGCTCCTTTTTCTGCACATCTAATGTACATGGATAAATAACTCTAACAGCAGTGGAGTAACGTCGAGATTTAGTCGAAATAACCTTCTGTTTGGAAGAGTTCATAAACATGAAGCTTTACTGATATTAACTCTGTTCATCATATAGCGGTTCTTTCACAGGCGACTCAGATTCATGAACGCGATTTAAACACATAATTATTTATTTCATTTAACTTATTTTGACTATTATTAAAATAATTTTATTAATTATTTAATTCTTCATTTTTCAAGATAAAAGCGTCTGTTTTGCATTTTAAAACCATAATCAATCTATAGGCTATATTACATTCATGGAGAAAACAAATAAATAAATCGTCAGCTTTAATTCTATTTATTATTTTTAACATGTATAAAATCAATAATAGCACGGCAAAATACATAGTTCATAATCTTATGTTATGCCCATTTTAAATACATTCTGATCAGATGATTATTTAAAATGTAAGGGTGTATTTTGCGATGCATGTTTAGTTTCTCTTCGTTTACAGGATTACAGATTTCACTAATCTGAACTAAAGCTCTCGTGTTGAGTATAAAAAAGGCTTTTCTCGAACATCAACTTTTAAATGACAACTGGTTTAGTTTGGATTTAGTTAACTTGAATTGTTTTAGAAGCAGAAGTGATGATCTTAAGGTGTTTTAATGTTTAACGTGAGATTGATCTGTCGGATCATCGTGACAGTAAATAAATCTGTAACAATTAGCCTAATTGTGCCGAAAAAACACGATTCAATAAAGGCCGTCTGCTTCAATCAAAAAAAATAATAATTATGTCATCTTTTAGCCTACTTGTTTGACTTTCTTGTTTTGGACCCCATTGACTTTAATAAGAAAACTTAATCTATCGTTTGCATTCTAAAGACATGATGACAGAATTATCATTTTTGACTGAACTGTCACTGGAGAAATGAAAGTGTTTCCTCGCGTAATCACAGACTGCAGGAGTGTGTGTGAGCTGTCAGATGCGTGTTGCCATCAAACACATGTAAGTGTGTGTGTGTGTGTGTGTGTGTGTGTGTGTGTGTGAGGGGCGGGTCGATCAGTGAAGCTCCGCCGCCCGAACTAGAACAAGAAGTCCGCGATCCGGAGATCCAGAGCAGGTCCAGATCCGCGGACTCTCCCACAACACTTCTGAACTTTACCATGTTTGAACTGTAGTTATGAATTCGAGCTGAAGTTCCTCGGTCTGTGTGGATTTACAGTCAAACGGCGACCTTTGCATTGTGGGTGAGAGACCAACTTTATTTAATTTCACAGAACTGCTCGAACTCTCTCGTGCAGACATTGGGTTCGGTTCTGTTTCGAGACCCAATGATAGAAGGACAAATATGCGCGCTCGACATTGAACGTGTGAATGTAAATTAAATATGGATCCCGAAGTACGATTTTATGAAGCGGTTTTATTCAAAGAACGTGAACAAACATTTTAAATGTTTTTTTTTTTTAAATGATCGAAAAGTTCGATTGTCGTGATTAGTGAGTTCTGATCACATCTGGAGCAAGAAATGGATATTAATAGAAACACACTCTGTCTTTCTTATAAAGGTCAGCGAAATATTCTGGAACAGCTGTAAATGATCGGTCATTTATTTTAGATTATATTGATAATATTTTTTTTTAATTTCTGCATAAAGAGTAAAGGCATTCTGATATGTGAAGAACTCTAAATGACTTCATGTCGGTGTGAGGCAGGTTTAATATTAGGCCTGATCGAGACTTTCATGAACTCTGTAATGAGGTGGGGGGGCAAATTATCCATTCAAACCCAGCGGTTAGATTTCATTTCGGTCGATTGCCAAGATTGTTTCGCGATTTTCTGCCGAATATTATATGCATAGTGTGTGAACACACACACACAAACACAAAAACTATGTGTCGTAATAACCTGCCTGTATTAAAAGTGTTTCATAACAACTTGTTTAAATAGCGATACCGAACGGCACAGGAAAAAAACTGAGAGAAAAAAAAAGCAAGAGCAAGAAATAAAAATCTGTGGATAATAAAATTCTGACCGCATGAACCGATACTTTACATGTGAGAATCCCACAATAATAAATAGTCTTCTGTAAAAATATATTTCCTGAATATGTTTTTCCAGGTATATATATATATATATATATATATAGCCTATATATATATATATATATATATATATATATATATATATATATATATATAAAACTTTTTTAAATTATGAAAATGTGGTCTGATTCATGACTGCTTGTTTGCTTGTGTTTTCTCAGGATCCTGCTCGAGTTCGGTTCCGATATGAGCAGTAAAGCGTTACCGGCCCCGATCCCGCTTCACCCGGCGCTGCAGCTCAACTACACGTTCCT
Source organism: Ancherythroculter nigrocauda (assembly GCA_036281575.1). NCBI lineage: Eukaryota > Metazoa > Chordata > Actinopteri > Cypriniformes > Xenocyprididae > Ancherythroculter > Ancherythroculter nigrocauda. Next base: position 47,694,292 of record VTFQ01000010.1, on the reverse strand, counting down.
GCAGACGCTCAACACTTTCCCCGCGGCCGTGGATCATCTGTACGGGCTGAGCTCGGTCCAGAGCATGCAGATGAACCACTGGACTCTGGGCTACCCGCACGTTCAGGGCCTCGTGGACCCTCGCTTTCCGTTCTCCGCGGCTCTTCCCTTCGCCGCGCATATTTTCCACCCCAAACACGGATCCGTGACGCGCGTCGTTCCCGCGCTGCACAAGGACAGACCGAGATTCGACTTCGCCAACCTCGCGCTGGCGGCCACGCAGGAGGATCCGCCCAAGCCCGGCGATCTGTGCAAACTCAGCGGCGAACTGGGCAAACTGTCTCCGGACCGCAAGCCCGCGCGCGGGAGACTCCCGTCCAAAAGCAAAAAGGAATTTATTTGCAAGTTTTGCGGGAGACACTTCACGAAGTCCTACAATCTGCTGATCCACGAGCGCACGCACACGGACGAGCGGCCGTACACCTGCGACATCTGCCACAAGGCCTTCAGGAGGCAAGACCACCTGCGAGACCACAGGTGTGTGTGTGTGTGTGTGTGTGTGTGTTAGGCTACTCTTAAAAATAAATGCTCTTTATTGGCATCGATGGTTTCATGAAGAACCTGTTTTTACTAAAGCTTCTTCAGAGTATTCTTCACACTGAAGAAAAAATTGTTCACTGAAAGGTTCTTTGGGGAACCAGAAATTATGCTCTTTTGAAACTTTTATTTTTAAGCGTGTGCATGTGAGATGTTGTTGTTAATTATGTTCTGCGCGTGCTCGCATGACCGAGGAGATCCATCCTGATTCTTTCTCGCTTGTTTTCCAGATACATTCACTCCAAGGAGAAACCGTTCAAATGTCAGGAGTGCGGGAAGGGATTTTGTCAGTCGCGAACTTTGGCGGTTCATAAAACGTTGCACTTGCAGGTAAATTGTCATAATTTGTATTCTGCACAAACACGCACTCTTGTTCTTTGAGCTCTGAGTAAAGTGTCATGGGGCTGCACGGGTATTCGTGATTGTTGATTATTGACGATCCTCGTGCTTTTATCATCTGGGCCTCAAATGTTGACAATCAAGCTGATATACATAGGCTATTTGATGGAAAACTAAAGGGAATAATCCTTTGCTTGCTTCAAATCTGAACAGGAATCTCCTCACAAATGCCCCACATGCGGAAGAACCTTTAATCAAAGAAGTAACCTGAAAACTCACCTTCTCACCCATACAGACCTCAAGCCTTTCTCCTGCGGCCGCTGCGGGAAGGTGTTTCGGCGCAACTGTGACCTGCGACGCCACAGTTTGACACACACACCACAGCAGGACTACTAACTAACTAGAGAACTAACAAATCAAACTCTGATCTCGAGCCTCTGGCGGACAGACAGACACGAGGAGACGTCAAGCACCTAAACAGACTCTGTGAACTCATGTAAATAAAGTGTTTATTGTTATTTTTATTATTACCTGCATCTGAACTCGAAGTCGTTTCGATCTGTGTTCACATCTGGGAGTGAATTCATTGTATATTCAAGCAGACTGCTCAAAATGAGCACAGGATTGGTGAAATAATCTGTTTCAGCAAAGACAATAAAGTATGATGAAATGAGACGCTATAATTCTGTAATAAAAGAGTCTCTCTTTTTTACTGTGACTGGAGTTTTGTAAGAAAAATATCTTCGTTTCCTTTTTTTTTACGTGTTTGCAAGAATATTTCATTTTCAAATTCTTATTAAATGTCCCGAGATTACTAACGTAAAATCTCAGTTATGAGATGGTTATTTCATTTTAATTGTTATAATAATTATTATTAGTAGCCTATTTCATTTCACTTTCAAACTAAAGCTAAAGGATTGTGTAAAAAGTTAGAAATCGCAGGTTTTTTTACAATAATTGGTTACAAATATTTTATTGTCTGAAATGTACATGTCAGTTATGACATTGAAATTTTAACACTTATTTATTTTTGTTTGCCTGTGAACTGAGATGATTTCAATGCAGAATCACTGAAACAGCTTTTTATTTAATCTCGCTTTAATCAACAGCAATACAACCGATTCATGCTTTCATCTTTAAAACACGCGAGATGGGTTTATAATACTAATTATTATTTATAAAAAATAAAAAAGGTAGGCTACAAAGTGAAAGTCACACATTTTGTAAACGGAAAGAAAATCTTCATTTGTCACAGACGGACAACATTTGGAAGAAAGGAAATGTTTTAAATAAAAATCGATTATGAGCCTATGAAATTAAACCCGCGAAATAAATGACAGATTAATTAGTGAATGAGGTTTAATCATTTCGCAATTCATATAAAACAGAAGACGCTTTGGAACAGGAAACTGATTCCCATCAAAGGCCGAGATTCAATATTCCACAAAATCTCAAAGGAAGGACATAAAAATAGCAGTGATATTAATGGACTGGCGGCTCGTTTTAAACACATCGAGCATCTGCTGAATAACATCAGTGCGATTCATCTGGAAAAACAATATAAACCAAATCATGGATTCACTGATTCTGAAATTCAGCTCTGGAGAAAAGCCATTTAATGCGGATTTATGTGGAGTTGAATATTTGTGTGTTTGTTGAAATAATGATTATGAGTGTTTCATCAAAAAAATGTTGGCAGTATTTTATTAATGATTAGCCTTCTAGTCAGTGTTTAATATATATTTTTAAAAAGTATATATAAAGCACAATAAAACAACAGTATTTGACCACTGTGCTGTACAAAACCATGCTAAAAATAGACATAAAAATGAATATAGACAATTTAGACCGCAATGCAATGAGGAGGACATTATCTAAACACTATGAATGGATAGCTAAACATAAAAATAATGGCTTTTTAATAATAATAATTATAAAAAAGCATTGTAATATTAAGTATTGTCAGTGTCTAATAATAAATTAGTAGTCAGTGTTTAATGGGTAATTATTGTATTATCAGCACTGATTTTTATAAAATGGCGTTTCAAGCGCAGTTTCGGCGGGAATTTCTCAGTCGAACTATAGAGTTTATAAACCTCAGTTTATTTTTTTCTTCTTCTTCTTCTTCTTCTTCTTCCATTAACAGGGTGAATTAGATCCTCATCCTTCTCCTCCTCCTTTAAGAACTGCAGAATTAAGCGCGTGAAAAATTAATTCCTGCACTGTATAATCAGTGATTATCGGTGTTTAGTAATAATGATGAGCGTATTGCCAGTTTTTAATGATTATTTGTGTATAATCCATGTCTCAGTAATGATTATTATGGGCTATTCACACAGAACGCGTTTAAAAACGTGAGACGCGTTAAACTTATTTTAACTTGAGCGCTGCTTTTTTAACACCGCGTCAGGCGCGTCAGGCGCGTCACGCGCGCGGCTGTCAGTCAGTCAGTTAATCTGAGTTGTCTGTGTTAGAAATGAACTGAATGCGCCTTAAAACTAATTTGACTCAAACTGCACTGAAGCGCGGCTTTTGCGCGCGCGCACGCATCTGTCTCCGCGTCAGCTCTGTGCCGGAAGTGACGTGTGGACGCAGGCGGTGACGCTGCGGTGCTGTGTATGCGGAAGTGATGGACGTGTTTGTGTTTCTGTAGCAGCCTGACGCGTCGGATGAAGCTGTAAGTGTTTGTTTATGTGTTTGTGAGTGTGTGTTCGGCTGATGTTGTGATCAGGTGTGTGTGAGAGACGCTGAGCTCGCGCTGATGTCGGTAGCTTTAAACCATATGCCAGTCTGTGTCAGTGAAGAAATTAAACACAGGGTCAATTAATATGCATATGCAAATGTGACCCGTGTCTCTCAATGCAATAAAGCCCACATTTAATCAGGCATGGAATAAAGCCTCTGTTTGTAATGACTCGTAATACATTCTGGCACAGTTTGTTTGTTTGTTTGTTTTTAAGAATATAGTGCTGTAACACTGTTAATAATCTTCTGTGATGTTTCATGAAAAGCAGCATCAGTGTTTGATTGACAGATGGGGGATTTTCATTTCTCTTTAACTTTCTGAGCTCAGATCAGATCATAATACAGACACACACTGTCAACAAGAGCAGATTAAATAAAGAATAAATAAAGAAAACAGCTGCTAACATGTATTGAAAAGCTAAATAAAAGAAACCTGAAAAGTAATGCGAACAAACGCTTTACAAATATCATTTATTTGAATAGGCTAAATGACTGTCATAAGTGATGATAAACTTTATTAAATGCTATGATAAAGTTTATTAAATTACATTCACTCTTAATCTTATGCCTGATATGCTGAAAACTGTCTTATATTTTCAATTTATAATGGCAAATTTGACCAAAAAAAGAGTAGTTTGTGTATCTTGAATATTACTGTCTGTCATTTAACATTTATATTGTAAAAAAAGTTCTGAAATATTTGACAGTCAGTAATTAAAGCTCCGCCTTCTTTGATTTGATTGGCCGTTTTGACATTGACGGACAGATGAGAGACAGTTATCATTCCATAGTTATTTCATTGACATGAGTTTTATTAAGTGTTAACAATGAGATTATGTGGTTTTTATAATCAGTTATCACTGCTTTTGTCATTTTTCATAAGATGGACAAAAAAAAAAGTCATTTGGTTTCACCAAAACTTCAGTTTTACCGAATGACACTTTTGGTTACACCGAATGACGATATTTTCAAACGATGCTAACAGGCTGATATCTAGCAAAACGACAATCAAACATTTTATATTTAGTTCAAGTTTATAAAATATTACAACATTTTCCATGTTTTATAGCGGTTGCACCGAATGACCTGATGTTTCGGGACATGCGTATGATCAAGAGAAAACATGAATTTATCAAATTTAGTTACTTTGCTTCATGACCATGTGGTCCTTTGCAGGTGTCTGAATGATGTCACATCCTGTCACATGATATTGACCACATGACTTGATCCAGAATGATCCCTTTATATTGGTTACTCCGAAAGACATCAATGAGATTCATTTTTCCGGACATTCTTTCTCATAACAAAGAAACGACTTCTACACATAATTTTAATACTATTTTGCACTATGTTGATATATGATATTATAAAATCATGCCAGAATAAAAATATATACATTTATTACATTTTTAGATATTTTAATCACAAATGAAATGGCTGTTTTGGCCTTTGGACGGTTAAACCGAATGACCTTTTGACACTTCAAAATCTTTAAAATACCTTTATATGAAGAAAAATATAATTAAAACCTTTTGAATTGAATAAAAGAGATCTAGCTTACATACTTTGGATATCATATCTTTGTTGTTTATTATTATTAAGGCCTTTGGACATAAAAAAGAGCCGTCACGTCATTGACCCGTATACTGTGACAGGACAGCACACATCACACGCGTGTTCAGCGTCAGTGCGATCGATCGATCGGTCATCAGGTGTTTGAGTGACATTGATCTGTTCTGGGTTCAGAATACTGTCAGCGAGACTTGAGTCACATGATTGTTCTCATGCCAGACACCTGCTTATGATCTATTAGATTGATGTGTGTGTGTGTGTGTGTGTCGCAGGCATGACGTCCCGTCAGGATGCTGGAGTCGTATGTTTCTCCGCTCTTGATGAGTTATGTCAACCGCTACATAAAGAACCTGAAGCCGTCGGACCTGCAGCTGTCGTTATGGGGCGGAGACGTGGTTCTGAGCAAACTGGACCTGCGGCTGGACGTGCTGGAGCAGGTGAGACTCTTCCTGCAGCCATCGGGTCCTTCTGAAGGTTCTGGAAACTGCCATCCAGAATCACTGAAATGAAGCATTTGACCGAACGAGCTGGACATCTTCTGCTCTCAGGAGAATAACGAACTGATGTGACTTTAGTGTCGCTCTTTCCTCCTGATCATTTTCTGCGCTCTTGTCTTCTGCTCTCCCTATTCAATGGATGAATGAATATGAATGCACTATGAATCTCTCGTTTTTCTTCCCTTTTTGTTTTCACATCTTTCAAAACCGCCGTTTAAACTCTAATCTAACCCTGACATGTGACGTAATGTCAAAATGAACTGATATTTTCAGCCGTATTCCTCAGAAGTGTCAGTGAAGAGTTTCTGAAGGTTTGAAGCTCCTCTCTGTCCGCTGACGCTCGGATACATTAAACACAAGATTCGCTCTGCTCTCTTGTTTGGGCAGCACTGAGCTGCAGCAGTGTAATATCTGGAAGGGATCAGTGTGTCATGTTGTGAGAATGTTTGGCTCCGCACTCGCTCTCAGAGTTTGATGCAGGATATTATTAGAAGCAGCTTGCGTCGTCCCAAGCGGGAGTTAAACTTTCCTCAGTGATCTTATATTAAAGCGGCTCGCTCTGGAAGCGTTTGAAGCCTGTAAATTCGTTACTTCTGTACGGTCTGTGTGATTGAGTCGAGCAGGCGTTGGTTCTTCTCTGCTCTGACTGACAGACTGTGTGTGTGTGTGTGTGTTTGCAGGAGCTCAAGCTGCCCTTCATGTTCCTGAGCGGACACATCCACGAGCTGCGCATCCACGTGCCCTGGACCAAACTGACCTCCGAGCCCGTGGTCATCACCATCAACACCATGGAGTGCATCCTCAAGCTCCGAGACGGAGCCACGGTCAGTGTCCGAACGGAGATATCGCACATGGGTCATTCCGTGTCAAATCAACCAGAGGTCACCGGCTCAAATTTTTGATTTTGTTAATATTTTTTCTGTAGAAAGACAAACATAAATAGTGAAGAAAGCCAAAATATTAAATGTCACAGATGAATATTCCAGTGTTTTGTAGAGGGGGTCAAAATGACCATTTTCACCTGAGATTTGGAGCCGAATTAGAGGAGTGTAAAATGACTTTAAGAAGATGGCAGCATCATTATTTTATTTTTACACAGAGATTGGTAGATCTATTAGTGAAATCTGTTGACTTTATCAATCTGTGTTTCATTATATGCCAACAGTGACAGTTCAAACATGGCAAAAAGCACTTTTTGTGTTCTTTCCTCAAGTTTGCATGTCTGTAACTCAAGAAGTATTAAAGATATCTTAATATCCTTTTAGATTCTGGTTCTTAACAAACTTTTCTTTTGGTATCTTCTTTTTAAAGGCCCTCGATGGTTCATTCCCAGAGAAATGGAGATCTTAATGCGGCTCCATGAGTAAATTGATCAATTTTCAGTGATCAAAAACCAAATGTGGGGCACTTTACACACAGCTGAAACATTTTTCTTTTAAAGAGGAATATCTGAAGAACAAATAATGTTGAAACTAGAAATGTATTGTGTTTTTCTATCAACTCAATTGCATAGA
>VTFQ01000010.1:47672049-47682049 GCA_036281575.1 Ancherythroculter nigrocauda | reverse complement strand
AGAAATAGCGGAAGGAGATTTGAAGTCAAGCTGCCAGTGTTTTTGTTTGTTTAAATTGAATTTGTGAAGCTCAGAGGAGGATAGTGTTCGGGTGTGTGGTTTATCAGTGAGATGTGAGTGTGTGTTAGTGCGTCTCCTGCGCGTCCGAACATGTTCATGTCTTCATCCTCGGCTGGTCGATCCGTGCGCAGGAAGGCCGGTGGAGTCTGAGAGCGGCTCTTGGCTCGAGTAGCACATAAAGCAGTTGGTTTTTCCAGCTATTTTACGACTGGAGTTTTTCGTCCCCACGGGCCGCAGCACAGGTGCAGCTGAAGCAATAGTTTATAGAGAAATGAAGGGCGGACGGAGGGAAAGTCGGCCGCTCCGCTGGCTAAATTGGATCCAGAGAGCACTAACAGGGAATGACTTTATGACTGTGAACGCAGGTGCTACACACACACACAGACCCGCCGCTGACCCGCGTGTTTAACACACACCCACGGCTGACACATTCAGACCAGCACGCAAACCATCACGGGCGCAAGCGTGGACCGCACACAGACGCTCACATGAGCGATGCCCGCAGGAAATGAAGCACAACTGCAGACGATACAGCGACTGCGATGCCCTCGCTGGTGCCGTAAAACACTTGTTTGTTCTTCACCTGATCGCGAGACTTTGAGTTTGTCGGATTATGATCCGCGGCGCTCCAGAGCTCATTAATAAAACACCGCGCCACTCGCACAGGAAGACAAACATTTGAGTTGGACAACAAGGAAAAAGCATTAAAGTTTTATAAGTTGAAGTGGGACCGCGAGCGTTCAGCAGGCCTGAATAATGCCATTGGTCCTGCGGTTATGACCATTTACTGCTGTATATTTTAATATTTTATTACTGAAACTCTCTGGTTTGTAATGTTTTCAATACTTTGGTGCTTTGTTGAGTAATGACCTTACAGCATGGACACTGTTCAGCTGGAGCTTCTGGTCGTGAGCAGCTTCATACACACACACACACACACACACACACAGTTGTTTAATTGTTGATGAATGTACACTGGGGCTGCACAATTAATGGAATATCAGTGAGTTTGCTGTAATGGCTGCTGCGGTTAACTAATCCTGAAGTGTTTAGTTTTTGCAGGTGAGAGACGCAACACAACTAGAACATCCTCAGTGTGATTAACAGGGAGCAGACGCGTGTAAAAGAGATTTATTGAGCGTTTGTGAGAGCGCAGGACTCGGCGAGCTCCCGCTGAATCCAGGCACTATGATGGGATGTTGTAGTTTTGTCACGTTGATTGAAAACAAAACTCTTTAGAATAAGAGTTTTGTTTTTCATGCTGCTGACCAAGTGACGGCGATGGTTTAGACATGGTTTTGATTTACGGATGTTTGAAGTCTTTTGTGTGGAGCTACAAAAAGCCTGACATGCCAATGGTCTAAATAAATAATTTCTATTCCAGTATGAAGGGGAAATAATGTACACATGCATCAGACTGTCGCCGTTTTTTCAGGATCTTGGGCTGTATTTTTTTGATGCCACATCCAATTATTTTAAAAGTCTCCATCTAGCCGTATGTGAAAGCAGGAATCCATTTGGTGTTTGAGTTTTCCTTCTGTCTGTCTGTCTGTAGGGTACGTACAGAGTCTGATTCGGCGAGTGGTGAATAATGTCAATATCGTGGTGAATAATCTGATTCTGAAGTATGTGGAAGATGACATTGTGCTGTCGGTCAACATCACGTCTGCGGAGTGCTACACGGTGGACGACCTGTGGGACCGAGCGTTCATGGACATCATCGGTGAGTCTGAGTTCAAGCATGTGAATGAGTGTAGAGTTAGTGGGTGAGTTTGAGGGGTTGGTTAATGCTGGTGAGTTTGGGGGGTTGGTTAGTGGTGGGTGAGTTTGGGGGGGTTGGTTAGTGCTGGTGAGTTTGGGGGGGTTGGTTAGTGCTGGTGAGTTTGGGGGGGTTGGTTAGTGGTGGGTGAGTTTGGGGGGGTTGGTTAGTGCTGGTGATTTGGGGGGTTGGTTAGTGCTGGGTGAGTTTGGGGGGTTGGTTAGTGGTGGGTGAGTTTGGGGGGTTGGTTAGTGCTGGTGAGTTTGAGGGGTTGGTTAGTGGTGGGTGAGTTTGGGGGGGTTGGTTAGTGCTGGTGAGTTTGAGGGGTTGGTTAGTGGTGGGTGAGTTTGGGGGGGTTGGTTAGTGCTGGTGAGTTTGGGGGTGTTGGTTAGTGATGGTGAGTTTGGGGGTTGGTTAGTGCTGGGTGAGTTTGGGGGGTTGGTTAGTGATGGGTGAGTTTGGGGGGTTGGTTAGTGCCGGGTGAGTTTGGGGGGTTGGTTAGTGGTGGGTGAGTTTGGGGGGGTTGGTTAGTGGTGGGTGAGTTTGGGGGGGTTGGTTAGTGCTGGTGAGTTTGGGGGGTTGGTTAGTGATGGGTGAGTTTGGGGGGTTGGTTAGTGCTGGTGAGTTTGGGGGTTGGTTAGTGGTGGGTGAGTTTGGGGGTTGGTTAGTGCTGGTAAGTTTGGGGGGGTTGGTTAGTGCTGGTGAGTTTGGGGGGTTGGTTAGTGCTGGGTGAGTTTGGGGGGGTTGGTTAGTGCTGGGTGAGTTTGGGGGGTTGGTTAGTGGTGGGTGAGTTTGGGGGGTTGGTTAGTGCTGGTGAGTTTGGGGGGGTTGGTTAGTGGTGGTGAGTTTGGGGGGTTGGTTAGTGCTGGGTGAGTTTGGGGGGTTGGTTAGTGCTGGGTGAGTTGGGGGGTTGGTTAGTGCTGGTGAGTTTGGGGGGTTGGTTAGTGGTGGGTGAGTTTGGGGGGGTTGGTTAGTGCTGGTGAGTTTGGGGGGTTGGTTAGTGATGGGTAAGTTTGGGGGGTTGGTTAGTGGTGGGTGAGTTTGGGGGGTTGGTTAGTGGTGGGTGAGTTTGGGGGGGTTGGTTAGTGGTGGGTGAGTTTGGGGGGGTTGGTTAGTGTGGGTGAGTTTGGGGGGGTTGGTTAGTGGTGGGTGAGTTTGGGGGGGTTGGTTAGTGCTGGTGAGTTTGGGGGGGTTGGTTAGTGCTGGTGAGTTTGGGGGGTTGGTTAGTCATGGGTAAGTTTGGGGGGTTGGTTAGTGGTGGGTGAGTTTGGGGGGTTGGTTAGTGCTGGTGAGTTTGGGGGGTTGGTTAGTGATGGGTGAGTTTGGGGGGTTGGTTAGTGGTGGTGAGTTTGGGGGGTTGGTTAGTGATGGGTGAGTTTGGGGGGTTGGTTAGTGCTGGTGAGTTTGGAGGGTTGGTTAGTGATGGGTGAGTTTGGGGGGTTGGTTAGTGATGGGTGAGTTTGGGGGGGTTGGTTAGTGCTGGGTGAGTTTGGGGGGGTTGGTTAGTGGTGGGTGAGTTTGGGGGGGTTGGTTAGTGGTGGGTGAGTTTGGGGGGGTTGGTTAGTGCTGGTGAGTTTGGGGGGTTGGTTAGTGATGGGTGAGTTTGGGGGGTTGGTTAGTGCTGGGTGAGTTTGGGGGGTTGGTTAGTGCTGGTGAGTTTGGGGGGTTGGTTAGTGGTGGGTGAGTTTGGGGGGTTGGTTAGTGCTGGTGAGTTTGGGGGGGTTGGTTAGTGCTGGTGAGTTTGGGGGGGTTGGTTAGTGGTGGGTGAGTTTGGGGGGGTTGGTTAGTGGTGGGTGAGTTTGGGGGGGTTGGTTAGTGCTGGTGAGTTTGGGGGGGTTGGTTAGTGGTGGGTGAGTTTGGGGGGGTTGGTTAGTGCCATGTGTTTGGGAGCATTAGTGCAGGGGTTGTGATTGGTTTTAATGGGCTAGTGTTGGGCTGTTTGGGGTGTATTAGGGCTGGTTGGGTTTGGATGGAATGGGATCAGGCATGCTGGGGGTTTTAGGATTTAAGGTTAGTTTAGGTTTAGTTGAGTTTACAGTTCTGCTTTATAAACTTCCCTTAGAAATGTCACAAATTAAATTCATGTGCAGGAGTGGCACTAATGAATCATTATTTTAACAAACTGCAATGTAAACATTCTCAAAGCTCCTAAAACTCTGAAAAGTCAGAAGAGATCTGTTTCTGTTTCTCATAGACAGACTTACACACACATTGACCTTTGACCCTCATTCAGAAACTAAGTGCCTCTTAGAGTCGGCTGCTGCTGTGCTGCGTCACGGTGTAAAAAGCAGCTAATAAACATGATGAACTGCTGTTACCCAACATTCACTGTCCTTCCGTCTCTCTCTGTAGCTCCTGAACTGGTCCTGAGGAAGGTTATCAATTTTTCCGACTGCACCGTGTGTTTGGATAAACGTAACGCGAGTGGGAAGATCGAGTTTTATCAGGACCCGCTGCTCTACAAATGTTCCTTCAGAACTCGTCTTCATTTCACCTACGACAACATCAACGCCAAAATCCCTGCCGTCATTAAAGTGAGAGAGCGTGTCTGTTGTGTGTCAGGATGGCGTTTGCGTTCACCTCGTGCGTCACTGTTGTTTCTGTGTGTGTTCAGGTTCACACGATGGTGGAGAGTCTGAAACTCTCTCTGACGGACCAGCAGCTGCCCATGTTCATCCGTCTGATGGAGTTGGGTGTTGCACTGTATTACGGCGAGATGGGCGTCCATCGAGACGTCGAGAGAGAAGAGTGCGGCTCGCTTCGAGAGAGCGTCCCTGGTGAGTTTCTCTGTCTCTCTTCACCTGTTCACATGAATGTGGGTTTGATTCATTGATTCTGTTATTTTTGTGTTTATTACTGTGAAGCTGCTTTGAAACAGTCTGTATTGTATAAAGCGCTGTAGAAATAAAGCTGACATGACTTGACTTTAGGTCTCAAAGCTAGGAAACAAAGACTGAGTGAGAGATTTAATTAAAACATGTCAGAAACTCTGAGAAGAGTCTGACGCTCGCAGTGAGATTCCAGAGATCTGACATCAGCTGATCTCGCTGTCTCCTGCAGGTCTGATGGACGGATCCGAAGCGTCTCTGACAGGTCAGTACTATCAGGGCGAGGATGAAGATCAAGGCTGGATGTCGTGGGCCTGGTCCTTCGTCCCGGCCATCGTGAGTGCAGAGGATGAGGAGGGTGAGAGCGAGTCGGGCTTTTACACGGAGTCACAGGAGGCTGGTGCTGCCCGGCCCCTGCACAAGTCCCCCAGAGACCCTGTAGTGTCCGTCGGCTTCTACTGCACTAAAGCCTCCGTCACCTTTAAGGTGAGAGAAAAATACTGCCAAACTACTTCCCATGATAAGGATAGAAAGGGTTTTTATATCTGGTCTGGTTTTGTCTGTAGCTCACGGAGAGCTGCTCTGAGAGCAGTTACTACAGTCCGCAGAAGCTGAAGTCCCGGGAGGTTCTGAGTGTGGAGCAGGAGGGAATCACGGTGGAGGTGAGAGACACACACACAAGCCCGTCGTCAGCTCCAGATCTCCTCCTGCGCTCACGAGCTCTCCGTCTGTGTGTGTGTTTGTGCTTCAGGCTCTGATGATGGGCGAGCCGTTCTTTGACTGTCAGGTGGGAGTCGTGGGTTGTCGTGCCGTGTGTCTGAAGGGCATCATGGGGATTCGTGATTTTGAAGAGAACATGAACAGGAAAGAGGAGGTAATTGACACACACACACACACACACACACACACAGCCTCACAGCTCCATCCTCATCATGTGGTGATGTTGAGTGTGTGTTTGCTGCCGTAGGATGCCGTGTTCTTCCGCTGCGGCGACACACTGAGCGTTAAGGGCATGACGTACCTGACCAACTCGCTCTTCGACTACCGCAGCCCCGAGAACAACGGAGTCCGTGCAGAATTCATACTGGATGGAAACCTTCACAGGGTACGAGCGTCATCTTCATCGCCATCTTCATCATGTTTGTGTGTCTGTCTTTGTTCAGTCAGACTTCATCTGACCAGCACAATAATCTAAATAAATCATTTGCAGTTTTGCGTTGCATTGAAAGTGATCATCATCAGTTCATTCACCCCTTTGGAAATCAATCCCATGATCCTGTACTGTCTGAACGCTCGATGAAACGCTCTTTTAACTTTCCTGGAGCTCCAGCAGCAGCAAACTCATTGACTCTGTGCGGCGCTTTGGATAAAAGCTTCTGCCAGATAAATAAATGTCAATGTAAATATATTCTATCAAAGCAGATCATGATGTTTCTGGTCTCTGGCCTGATGATGTAGATCATCTGCTGTTTCTAATCATAAACATTTGCAGTAATGCTGTAAACACTGATAGTGTTTGTAGACCCGTGTGTTTTGTGCCGCTGCTGATCGCTCTGTGGTTAGTGAAGGTTCAGAGTGAATCTGTGTTCACAGGAGACGTACACGGAGCATGTGGGGCTGCAGCGGTACGGCGCCTTCTACATGGATTATCTGTACACAATGGAGAACAGCAGCAGAGGTACCGTCTCTCTCTCTCTCTCTCTCTCTGTCAGCCTGAGGAGGCGTTCGGAGTGACACACTGATAACTGCTGTCCTCTCGCTCACCTTCACCTGTCATGCTGCTCTTCCTGTTCTAGTTTGGAGTAATTAGTTGTCAGTTTTAAGGGTAAAGATTCTGAACCAAGATATGGTTTATTCTGAATATTTAGAACCGGTTACATTTTGTCCAAGCTGTCTATCGTCCGACCATATCTATCTATCTATAATCTGGATATTTTTGTATAAATAATGGGATGTTGTTGTTGAATAATAACAGTGTCTGCTGTTTCCAATTCGCAAGAGAAGAATGACAAGAAAAAGCAATGTAAAGTACATATAGCTGCGAGCAGCAATTATCAGGGTTAAAGCGCTTTAAGACCTTTAAGCACATTCGTAAAAAGGTATTTTGTTCTATTTAGCAATCCTGTAACCATCTCGATCATACACGGAAAAGACCATTTACAGCCAATAACGGCAGTTTATCATAGGAAATATATGGTTTATAAAGCTTTTTTAAAGTTATCGAGGTTGAGCCAAAAATCTAGGACTTGTTCGCCAAAGTTGTTTTTTGAAATAATCGTTAATATTTAACGAACGATTCGATGGACAGCGGTGGTCCTAGAGGCAGAGTTGCTCAGAATAAGGAGTTGTACCATGTGGCACGAATGTCATGGGTGTGTGTGAAAATTGCGTGATACACAATCCTTTACGTACGTGAAAAACGCGAAGGCCCCCCCGGTGGCCGATTTCTTTCTAATTTCTCACAGGCCTCTAGAGTCAGTTTTTCTCTGATCGGAGTTTTGTTCTGATCGGCCTCCGTTAACCTTGTCTGATAGATGCTCAGAATTCATTGGCCGATGGCGGACGTGTATTTCGAGATGCGTCCGTGTCCTCATAGACAGCCATGGCACCTCAGATGAAGACACTGTATGCCAATTTTCAAGTCAATATGACTGATGGTGAAGTAGTTATAGCCATTTTCATGTGTTTTTCGCCAGATACCACGTCCTTTTTCATGTGACCACAGATTGATCTCTTAAAGTGTGCTGAGTTTGGTGAAAATATTCATTCCGTTTACGAGTTATAGCCAATTTTTAACCCACTTCGAACGTTGCCTTAGGGACCATGAATCGAAATGTCAACTTTTGTTTGATAATTATTGATATTCTGGAGAATCTCGCTGCTCTGGTTTGGTTCAGATCAAGCCAGAAACCTAGTTCACAAAAGTAGGTTTTTAAAAAAAATCCAAAATACCTGAAAATTTTGCTAGAACGATGAGTGAATCTGAGCGAATCTGAGCCAATTATTCCAATGGTATAAGACACTTGAGTCTACGCCCATTTCGTACTTTTGACCGCTGTAGCGCCCCCCTCAGGCCAATTGGGGCGAGCCTTGGTGACGTTGTATGCGGTGTGAGCACTACCAGCCCTCAAAGTCACGGTTTGGTCTGTCTGATCACTTTTAGGGAAGAATGCTGATCCTTGGAAATTTCAAGCTATGCATTTGAACCCCTAATAACATAAAATTAGTGCAAAATACTTAATGTTTACAAAGATAAAGTTGTGCAAAATTAAGTAAAATGAAAAAAAAACAAAAAACATCAAGTCCGGTCGGATCTTGTTATATTGTGCTGCAGACACACAGCAGTGCTTGAGCTCTAACAGGAGCGGCGGTTGTTCATTGTTTGAGAGTGTTTTAATTGTGTGTGTGTGTGTGTGTGTGTGTGTGTGTGTGTGTGTGTGCACTACTTTCTGATAGAACACTGTCCGAATATCTTTGTATTTTGTGCAATCTGTTGGAAAGTGTCTCCTGTTCTGTCCAGATAGCGATCTCAGCGTAAAGCAAACACAGATCTCGTCAGCTTTGGCCTTCAGGCTGCTTTCTGAGGTGCGGATGAGTGTCGCTCCTCCAGCGAAGCTGAAATGACGCCTTCCGTTTGGAATGTCGTATGAGTCAGAGCGCGTCTGCCCTCGGAGACTCGAACCCGCGACCCTCGTCCACATCAGAGCGCCAGCGCTACATAAACGAAACTCAAACCTGCGGCGCGCTCTCTCTCATAATAACTGCAGCGCTGAGGCGCGGATCTCCTCTAATGCTTTAAATCCGGCTAATTTCCCTCTCTGTGTCCTTCAGCAGCGCTGCGAGCTTCCAGATGTTTGATATTAGACTTAATCCAGCCCAGCCTAAATGGGAAGAGGAAGTGACATCGCTCGCTGCACTTTTAATCTCCACAAATCAGGAGGGAATTTGAGCAGCTCGTGAACTCTTTTTCCCTCTCCTCCGTCCCTCCAGCCGCAGTAACGGGACTCCCACGTTCCCTTCAGTGATCTGCTTTTATTGCACACGCAGCTGTGTGTGTGTGTGTGTGTGTGTGTGTGTGTGTGTGTAATCGTGATGTGCTTTGGAACATTTGGAATAGTGATCTTTGATAGCTGTGTGTGTGAGCGGCTGTAAATCTGTCGTCCTGTTAAAGGTGCGTTCACAACGACAACGATTTGCAGCAACAAAGTGACCTGGAGTCATTCGTTTTCACTGAGTGTGTGTGTGTGTGTGTGTGTGTGTGTGTCGAGGGTCCTGATGTTCCTCTTCCTTTATGTCCATTAATCGCCCAAACGGCCCATAATCCAGCCGAGATTCAGCAGTCGAACAGGCGATCTCATCTGTCAGTGTGTCTCTAGCTGTGTTTCCATCCACATGTTTTATCCGAGAAGAAGGAAACACATTTCCCCAATAAAAACAAAAAACTCATGTGACTTTGGCTCAGCAGAGGCTGTGATTGGATAACTGGACTAACCAGTGGACCAATCGCATCGCAGCATCTCAAATGTTGGTTTGGTGGTTTGAAGTCAAAGTCTGTCATCAGAATGATTTGGTTTAATTCCCTCCAGAAGCGTCTCACAAACACCAGTATCCGGACACAAGATCACATGACAGTGTTTATTGTGTTTCGTCTGACAGTCGGAGACCAACTCAGAGAGCCCGATTACAGAAACGTACATTTTTATTACTAGTGATGATTTTGTTCTCTTGAACACATGAGATGGAAACTGCTTTAATCGTACATGTTTTATACAATATTTTATGCACACACTATGATAGATTCGTCACATTGCTAGAGGTCGTTTTGTTCTCCAGTTTGCGTGGGGCTGCAGGATTTTCCTGCGCAGCGTAAAGACGAGCCGCCGCTGGTGCAGGAGACGTCGGTGAAGAGGATTGTGGTCGGTCCGTTAGACGTGCAGCTCCACAGCAGTGCCGTCCACCGGATCCTGAAGATGGCCGCTTGCACGCTGGACCACGAGTACCAGCCCTACTGCAAACCACAGCCGGGTAAAACACACGGACATCATTAATCACTTCCGGTGAGATCCAGCGCTTCAGTCGTTCTGATCTGAGTAATGACACTATTGTGTGTCCGTGTGTGTGTCAGATGTTGTGGAGGAGTGTGTGTCTGTGGTGCCGGAGCAGGTTTCAGCGCTGGAGGAGTTTATTCCCACCCGTCAGACCAGCGTGATGCTGATGAGAGCGACGGTCACTGTCCCTGCCGCAGAATACAACCTCCTGCACCTCATCCTTCCTGCTCTACTGGGACACAAGGTGAGCGACACACAGACACACACACACACACACCTGCCTCACCTGTGTGTGCACGAGTACT
>VTFQ01000010.1:47649549-47664549 GCA_036281575.1 Ancherythroculter nigrocauda | reverse complement strand
CGATGTAGGTGAACTCAGGTTTATATTACATCATGGGGACATTTGGTCCCCACAATGTAATATAAACAAAAGCACACACACACACACACACGCACACACACACGCACACACACACACACACGCACACACACACACACACACACACACACACACACACACTGAGTTATATAGAAAATCATGGGACCTTTAACCCTGTAACATGTTGAATGTAACGCAGCTGAATGTTTGTTGTGCAAAACATGTTCAGACAGGGAAATTCCACTGGTTATTAATGTTTTACTGCGTGTGTGTGTGTGTGTGTGCAGGTGTGTGTGAAGGGCAGAAGGATCAGCTGGTTCCTCTGGTTCAGGGTCCGTCTGACACCACAGATCTTCACACGAGCCGCTGGCTGAGCGGGAGCCGTAAACCGGCGTCTCTCCTGTCTCCTGATCTCCTGCAGATCTCCCTTCAGCTCCCGCAGCAGGAGCGCACGCCCAACCCCGGTGAGACGCCACACACACATCACTCGTACGTTCACCAATGAGATCATGTGATCATGATGGGACACTTCAGCTCTGGTCATACCCTAGTGAGACGCCTACAGAGGCATCAGTTTTAGTCAGTCGTGATTTTGAGTGTGTGTGTGACACAACGTCTTTAAAATGTGCCTGCATGTCAGTGAGCAGCAGAGGAGCTCCATTAGATGTTCAGGTGGAGGAGACGGAGAGCTTGAGAGGATCCAGACTCATCCGGCTCTGGCAGTAAATCAGCAGTATTGAGCTGAACGGTGTGTGTAACATGGAGCAGCTCCGTCCTCCACAGCATTAAATCAGTGATTCAGTCTTTTATATTCTTTCACAGTGACTGTGAGGAGAGCACATGGACATCCTGAGAACGATCTTAAGATGATCCTGGGAATCGATCTTTTTAGCTGTTTTCAAAACTTCACTAAACATTATTTGTAGCTCCTGCCATCCAGTAATCACCACGTGATGTGTGGTGACAGATCATGAAACGATCGTCTCTTCCTCATTCTGAACATCAGAAGGAATGTTGAAAGATTGAACAACTTACTGAAACGAATCATATCTCATGTAAAGATGCAGAAAGACGTCAATAAAAAACAATGTCACGTGACGTCACATCTACCTCAGCTCGTGTGTTTGATCTGATGTTCGTTCGCTCGACTGATTTACTGTGTTTGACTGTTTCAGGAGAGCAGGTGCTTATAAAATCCAGACATACGTGAGATATTAAAGTCTGATTTGAACAGAATACAGAAGAATCATTACAGAGGTGGAAGAGATTTATCCCAGAATCCCACTGATCGCCCTCTATCACTCTGTCTGTTCCCCGTTTCTCGCTTGTGTCCGTGTCACACTCGTGCAGTGAAACCCTCGTCCTTCTCTCTCGTTTACATTTATGGATTTTGCAGATGCTTTTATCCAAAGCGACTTCATTCACTGGAGCTGCTGTTGATCTGTGAAACTGCCTGAAAGAAATAGTCCTGCTCAAAAGTTTACGCACCCCTCAGAATCTGCAAAATGTTTATTATTTTAAACAAAATAAGAGAGATTATACAAAATGCAAGTTATTTTTTATTTACTACTGTCCTGAATAAGATATTTTACATAAAAGATGTTTGCATTTAGTTCACAAGACAAAACAATAGCTGAATTTATTAAAATAACCCCATTCATAAGTATGTGAAGCATTGATTCTCAATACTGTGTGTGGTCACCTGATGATCCACGACTGTTTGTGTGTTTTGTGATGGTTGTTCATGAGTCTCTTGTTTGTCCTGAGCAGTTAAACTGAGCTCTGTTCTTCAGAAAAATCCTCCAGCTCCTGCAGATTCTTCAGTTTTCAAGCATTTTTTGCATATTTGAACCCTTTCCAGCAGCGACTGAATGATTTTGAGATTCATCTTTTCACACTGAGGACAACTGAGAGACTCAAACTCAACTATTAAAAAAGGTTCAAACATTCACTGATGCTCCGGAAGGAAACACGATGCATTAAGAGCCGGGGGTGAAAACTTTTTGAATTTGAAGATCAAGATAAATTGTAACATGCATGTATCTTCTGTAGCTTCTGATGGGCAGTACTAAATGAAAAAAAAAAGATATTTCAACAAAATAAGAAAAAATTGGACATCTTCATCCTGTTCAAAAGTTTACACCCAAAAAATAATGATTAGTTCATCCAAAAATCATCATTTTGTTTCAAAGCTGTGTGACTTTCTTTCTTCAGGGAAACACAAAAGAAGATATTTTGAGAAATGTGTTTTCTGTCCGTATAATAAAAGTCAGTGGGGTTCAGTGTTGTTTGGATCCCAACTTCTTCAAAATAACTTCTTTTGTGTTCCTCTGAAGAAAGAAAGTCACACGAGTTTGGAGCAACATGAGAGAAAGAGCAAATGATGTCAGAATGATGATTTTGGGGTGAATTAACCCTCAGATCACAGCTGGTCTAGAACTCGCCTCTGTTGGTCTTTTAGAGAAACTCCGGGCGTGTTGTGCAGCTTGAGTTTGGCGTCACGGATCCTCACGTGTGTTTAGTGTCACGTGAGAGTGAAGCGGCGCAGGAGGTCAGTGGTGTGACTGTGTGATCTCTCAGATGTCTTCGCATGGTGCCCGTGTGTCACGCCGTGTCCTGCGGAGCAAGAACGAGCATGTAGATGAGATCCGGTCTCACATCTCTGTGTGTTTTGCTCCAAGTCTTCAAGCCATGCTTTATAGCATTATATAGCAGCGTTCGCCTTTAATCTGCCCGGTAATATTTCTAAACCTTCGACATGTATTTTATGAATTCCATAATAATCTTTTTCACGATCTCGCGCTGAACTCGAGAACCGCGGTCCCGGAGACCCAGATGTGCTTGGAAGCGTTCCCGCCTCTGCGCTCGCGTCTTTATCTCCCTTTACTCCTTTCCTGAGCGCTTGAACCTCAAAGCGTTCTTCAAACTGTAACGTTTAATTACCTTGAAATGACATTTAAATAATTCCCAGGCCCATCTGCATCTCTGGCTCTCACAGTCGGCTTGAAGATGGGCCCTCGACTTCGCTCCGCTACATCTGCTTTCCATTCGATTGTTTACCAGTGAATTAAAAAGAAATTCCAATTTACTTAGAAAATGGGAGTTCTGTACTTGTTAAACTCCCGTAGACGCAGACCAATATGTTTCTGTTTAATGAGCCTGAGGTTGGAACACACTAATAAATTAAAGGCAATTAAAGGCGTTGGATTTATCACAAAAGGATCCCGGCCGCGCGGCTTTGAACCGCCTCTTTTATGGACATACAGTGATTTTACGCAGTGTTAACCCTTCGCTGTACGGCGAGACGCTCTCGCTCGTTTTCTAGCCGTCTGTTCTGACGTTATGAATGATGGTCGTGCGTTCATATTAATAAGCTGTTCAGTACGTGACGCAGCACTTCAGCATTTCAATCGGTATCAGTCAGAAGCTTTTTCCACCATGGAATAAAGGCAACTGCAACTTTATCTCACAATTCTGACTTTTCTCTTAGAACTGCAAGTTTATATCTCAGAATTTGAAGAGAAAAGTTGCAATTACCTTATTTTTTTTTTATTATGTGGCAGAAACAAACTACTATACTCATGACCTTATTATTCTGCAAGTTTAATTTCCCCAGTGGCGTTCAGATCTTGAAAACACATGTTACATAATTTGTAATTTTTTTAATTAGGTGAGAAATCACATGTGTATCTGTGACTCTAGACAGAGGGGAGGCTCACGGCCAATCAGAAACGCTCTGTACCTGTCAGTCATTTTGCAGTAGGATTTGTATGGTCTAATTCGTCTAGGGTGCGTCTCAATCAGCTCTCTAGCTCAATAGTCAGTGCACTAGTCAGGGAGTCTGACATTTTAATGGTTGCAGCAATCCTACTAGTGCACTGAAATGTTTGCTCCCACAATGCACCGTGAAAACCAGGGAGCATCGATGCTCACTATGTTCTCTTAATGGAAGGTCAGAAGCGCGACATAATTTGCGCGAGCCAACTGAATACACATCATGATAGATGTTTTAAAAAACAAACTATTATTTAATCATATGTCAGTAGGGGTGTGACGAGACCGGTAGATCACAAGACGAGATTTTTACACAGTATTTTTAAGAAATACTCAATGACGAAATACATGACTGGAGAAATAGTCATCAATAGTCTGATGTTTTAACTAATCGTCTTGTACTGACTGTCATTTCAGTTCTACTTTCTGAGTATGAATTATCATATGCAGTAAAACACAACAACACTAAAGCACTGTAAAAGGTTTTGCCACAAACTCAACTGACTGACTTCTGTATGATTTCAGTCTCTTCATGATTTATGAGCTTCATGATCTTTTGACCTCCTAACTGAACTCCTTTCCACAAACTGATCATAGAAACAAAAACAGTATAAATGATTTTCTCTTGGTGCGAACAATAAGTGCAATCATAATCAGAGTACTCTCTCGATATTCAAAGTGCAAATAGAGACCAAACTTTCTTCAGGCATGATACAGAGCTGAGAGATGGTTACAAGTACACAGAGATCGCTTTCATATTAGGAGATATTTGCATCCATCAGAGAGCCGCTTTCAAAATGGAATTGCGCTTGAATGCGCACTCGCGTTTTACTTTCGCTTTCGGACATACTCTGTGAATACAGAGCGGCGGTGCTGAGCGCGCATTCTACAAGATGAGACATTTGTCAGACGCTTTTAGGCTCTTTTGTGCATCAAATCGTCCGCCATGGTCTCGTCAGTCATCTCGTCACCTACTCTCGTCACGTGACCGGTGAACTCTGATTCCTGCTGCGCTGTACGACTCGTGTTGGATGAGCTGGATTGAATTGAAGCGACCGCTATCCTACTGAATTAAATGATTTTTATTTCTATAAAAAGCAAAGCCACAGTGGAGGCGTAATGTAAACGTATCGATGGCATATTCTATCCTAATTTCAGAGGGACACTCCGTCATGGCAATATCGCGAGACAGCGTTTCACCTCGATGAGAAATCCCGTCTCATTTTAATCTCATCACACTTCACTACTTCATTAGATAGGTGGTCTAGCTGAGATTTATAATTCATTTACAGCTAAAATGTGGCAGGAATATGTCACAAGAAAAGTATTTATCATAATGTACTTTAAATAGCAAATCAGTTCTGCAGTTGTTCATAAATTCCAGTAGTGACGTTGTACAATGAGGACGTTGCCTGTTCCAGTGAGCCAGGGTCCTTACCAGTGCCCTAATTAGTGTACATGATATACTGATTTATGACTAGGGAGCTGATTGAGACGCACCCTCTAACATTGTTGAAATGGTGTACAGCACCTTTAACTTTATCAGTCTGATCAAATTCACAGCTGATTTCACTTCCAGTCACATTGCATTGTGGGATACAGTTTCATGCGTGCTCTGTGGCATGCATACTGAAAATGCGTACTAGCGTGAGCGGCGCGTTTACTGTAGTGTGCCACGGTCCCGTCAGACATCTGGCAGCAGGAGTTGGGTGGCGTGTGGATTAGGGCTCTTTTACGGGCGAGCGCAGGGCCCTTCAGCTGCAGGTGTCTCTCTCTCTGTCTCCGACTCTCTGTTTTCATCCCCTGGGAACCGAGAGGCGAGTCGAGCTTTATGATGATAGAAAAAGAGCGCAGCGGAGCGGGGGCGCATGTGTTCTCCTCAGGCGCTCATGCAGCTGTGAGAGTTTGATTTATGTCTTTCTCAGAACTCTGGGATTTCAAAATGCTACATTTAATCAAACGCAGGGGTCGATCGCAGCGAATGCAGAAGATGTTCGGTGTGGAGAACAAAGACGCCTTTAATGTTCATTTCAACAGATCGACTGTTAGATTGTGAACGCCACGAGGCATTCGTATGCATCGACTGCAGGAATGCCGCAGCATTTCTCCGTGCATCTTCTGCAGACAGACAGTTTCATTAAGAGCGGATCGACGGATGAAGCATGCGCTCGAGCGTCAGAGCCGCAGCTGGGCCGCGCTGCTCTGTGTTTGAGGCAGTAGAATAATGACGGCAGGTGGATCGGGTCTGACGCGGCTTTGATCGGCCCTCCGACACCCCGGCCTGAAACCCGATCTCCGGCTGGACGGCTGCGTGGGGCTCCGGTGTGAGTCCGTTAGCTCTGATCTCTATTAACAGCTCCCACAGTCTCATAGAAACACGCTGACGCTGGTTCTGTTCTCCTGAAGCCTGCTGAAAAAACTATCATGTGTGTCATTTGACTGTTGTGAATTGTATATTTCAGTAAAATCCCATATTCTCAAAACTAGTAGTGAGACTCATAAACCAGGCCTGTGATGTTGGTTATGTAGTAACGCAGTGCGTTTAGTCATGTTTGGAAGCTCTTCTCTCCCTCATGCGGGACCACCGTCATTCTGAACGTGTTTAGATCTTGCCGTTGTGTTTTTTGGCTTTCTCCTCCACCTTTGCCTGCTTTAATCCGCTTGTCGAGTTCATTGAGGTGGAACTGATGTCAGCTGACGTGTGGATCTCCGGCCTGCAGACACACGTCACACTGTAGGAGCTCTGCGCTGCATTTGGGTGGCATTTGTGCTTTTCTTTCTTCAACAGATCGTTACAGAGCGCCACATCCAAACTCGCATGATTCTCGTAAAACCAAAGAGCCGTTGCATCATTTGGGTTTTTGGCCGTGCAGATGCAGCAAGTGGCAGGAATTCATTCTCTCTGTGTTCCAGCATGTGTGTGAGATTTGCTCGTCTATTAGTGGAGGCCATTGGAAAAAAACATTTTGTTTGATGTGATGTTTAAGAGACGAAGGGGAGAGAGGAATCAGACGCATCAGGAAACGTTTGTGAAACGCTGAGGAGTCCAAACGTGGCTCATTAGCTGAATTAGTGGAGTGTGAATGTGTTGGACGGACTAGAGATGTTCTGACAGCACAACTCACATGACAAAAAGAGAATTTAAAACCACAGAAAACAACAAATGTAACAGGATTCAAAACAGTTATATCGATAGTAAATAATGATTATATACAGAAATCATGTAACATGTTTACTTTAATGCACTGAATTATTCAGCATCATTTACTTTCATGTGTGGAGGGGGATTGGGGTGTGGAAGTTTCTCTCTCTCTATCTCAGAGCTGGCAAGCTCACAGCTGGAAAATTGTGATCTTTCCTGTCAGCTACTGGGTGTAATTTAATTCCCAGGATACAGGATTCATTTCCCACAAAGGTGCAGTGACTCTGAAACATTGAGTGTCCAGTGGAAGTTTCTCAGGAGTGACTGACCGACCGACCGCTGCTCATTACTCTAACCTGATACAGTGACACAACCAACCAGCTGTCCGTCTGCCTGTCTGCCTGTCTGCCTGTCTGTCTGTCTGTCTGTCTGCCATTCTTTCTGTTTGTCTGCCGTTTTGTCTGCCTGTTTGTCTGTCTGTCTGTCTGTCTGTTGTTTTGTTTGTCTGTTGTTTTGTCTGTCTGTCTGTCTCTGTTGTTTTGTTTGTCTGTCGCTTTGTCTGTCTGTCTGTCTGTCTGTTGTTTTGTTTGTTGTTCTGTCTGTCGTTTTGTCTGTCTGTTTGTCTGTCTGTCGTTTTGTCTGTCTGTCTGCCTGTGTTGTTTTGTCTGTCTGTCTGTCGTTTTGTCTGTCTGTCTGCCTGTTGTTTTGTCTGTTTGTCGTTTTGTCTGTTGTTCTGTCTGCCTGTGTTGTTTTGTCTGTCTGTCTGCCTGTGTTGTTTTGTCTGTCTGCCTGTCGTTTTGTCTGTCTGCCTGCCTGTGTTGTTTTGTCTGTCTGTCTGCCTGTGTTGTTTTGTCTGTCTGCCTGTCGTTTTGTCTGTCTGCCTGCCTGTGTTGTTTTGTCTGTCTGTCTGGCTGTGTTGTTTTGTCTGTCTGCCTGTCGTTTTGTCTGTTGTTCCGTCTGCCTGTGTTGTTTTGTCTGTCTGTCTGTCTGTCGTTTTGTCTGTCTGCCTGCCTGTGTTGTTTTGTCTGTCTGTTTGTCTGTCATTTTGTCTGTCTGCCTGCCTGTGTTGTTTTGTCTGTCTGTTTGTCTGTCATTTTGTCTGTCTGCCTGCCTGTGTTGTTTTGTCTGTCTGCCTGTCGTTTTGTCTGTTGTTCCGTCTGCCTGTGTTGTTTTGTCTGTCTGTTTGTCTGTCGTTTTGTCTGTCTGCTTGCCTGTGTTGTTTTGTCTGTCTGTTTGTCTGTCATTTTGTCTGTCTGCCTGCCTGTGTTGTTTTGTCTGTCTGTTTGTCTGTCATTTTGTCTGTCTGCCTGCCTGTGTTGTTTTGTCTGTCTGTCTGCCTGTGTTGTTTTGTCTGTCTGCCTGTCGTTTTGTCTGTTGTTCCGTCTGCCTGTGTTGTTTTGTCTGTCTGTTTGTCTGTCGTTTTGTCTGTCTGCCTGCCTGTGTTGTTTTGTCTGTTTGTCGTTTTGTCTGTTGTTCCGTCTGCCTGTGTTGTTTTGTCTGTCTGTTTGTCTGTCGTTTTGTCTGTCTGCCTGCCTGTGTTGTTTTGTCTGTTTGTCGTTTTGTCTGTTGTTCCGTCTGCCTGTGTTGTTTTGTCTGTTTGTCTGTCGTTTTTGTCTGTCTGCCTGCCTGTGTTGTTTTGTCTGTTTGTCGTTTTGTCTGTCGTTCTGTCTGCCTGTGTTGTTTTGTCTGTCTGTTTGTCTGTCGTTTTGTCTGTCTGCCTGCCTGTGTTGTTTTGTCTGTTTGTCGTTTTGTCTGTTGTTCCGTCTGCCTGTGTTGTTTTGTCTGTCTGTTTGTCTGTCGTTTTGTCTGTCTGCCTGCCTGTGTTGTTTTGTCTGTTTGTCGTTTTGTCTGTTGTTCTGTCTGCCTGTGTTGTTTTGTCTGCCTGTGTTGTTTTGTCTGTCTGTTTGTCTGTCGTTTTGTCTGCCTGCCTGCCTGTGTTGTTTTGTCTGTTTGTCGTTTTGTCTGTTGTTCCGTCTGCCTGTGTTGTTTTGTCTGTCTGTCTGTGTTTTGTCTGTCTGTCGTTTTGTCTGTCTGCCTGCCTGTGTTGTTTTGTCTGTCTGTCGTTTTGTCTGTTGTTCCGTCTGCCTGTGTTGTTTTGTCTGTCTGTTTGTCTGTCGTTTTGTCTGTCTGCCTGCCTGTGTTGTTTTGTCTGTTTGTCGTTTTGTCTGTTGTTCCGTCTGCCTGTGTTGTTTTGTCTGTCTGTCTGTGTTGTTTTGTCTGTCTGTCGTTTTGTCTGTCTGTCTGCCTGTGTTGTTTTGTCTGTCTGTCTGTCGTTTTGTCTGTCTGCCTGTGTTGTTTTGTCTGTCTGTCTGTCGTTTTGTCTGTCTGTCTGCCTGTGTTGTTTTGTCTGTCGTTTTGTCTGTCTGTCTGCCTGTGTTGTTTTGTCTGTCTGTCTGTCGTTTTGTCTGTCTGTCTGCCTGTGTTGTTTTGTCTGTCGTTTTGTCTGTCTGTCTGCCTGTGTTGTTTTGTCTGTCTGTCTGTCGTTTTGTCTGTCTGTCTGCCTGTGTTGTTTTGTCTGTCTGCCTGTGTTGTTTTGTCTGTCGTTTTGTCTGTCTGTCTGCCTGTGTTGTTTTGTCTGTCGTTTTGTCTGTCTGTCTGCCTGTTGTTTTGTCTGTCTGTCTGTCGTTTTGTCTGTCTGTCTGCCTGTGTTGTTTTGTCTGTCGTTTTGTCTGTCTGTCTGGTGTTGTTTTGTCTGTCTGTCTGTCGTTTTGTCTGTCTGTCTGCCTGTGTTGTTTTGTCTTTCTGTCTGTCGTTTTGTCTGTCTGTCTGCCTGTGTTGTTTTGTCTGTCGTTGTGTCTGTCTGTCTGCCTGTTGTTTTGTCTGTCTGTCTGTCGTTTTGTCTGTCTGTCTGCCTGTGTTGTTTTGTCTGTCGTTTTGTCTGTCTGTCTGCCTGTGTTGTTTTGTCTGTCTGTCTGTCGTTTTGTCTGTCTGTCTGCCTGTGTTGTTTTGTCTGTCGTTTTGTCTGTCTGTCTGCCTGTGTTGTTTTGTCTGTCTGTCTGTCGTTTTGTCTGTCTGTCTGCCTGTGTTGTTTTGTCTGTCTGTCTGTCGTTTTGTCTGTCTGTCTGCCTGTGTTGTTGTCTGTCTGTCGTTTTGTCTGTCTGCCTGTGTTGTTTTGTCTGTCTGTCTGTCGTTTTGTCTGTCTGTCTGCCTGTGTTGTTTTGTCTGTCGTTTTGTCTGTCTGTCTGCCTGTGTTGTTTTGTCTGTCTGTCTGTCGTTTTGTCTGTCTGTCTGCCTGTGTTGTTTTGTCTGTCTGTCTGTCGTTTTGTCTGTCTGCCTGCCTGTGTTGTTTTGTCTGTCTGTCTGTCGTTTTGTCTGTTGTTCTGTCTGCCTGTGTTGTTTTGTCTGTCGTTTTGTCTGTTGTTCTGTCTGCCTGTGTTGTTTTGTCTGTCGTTTTGTCTGTTGTTCTGTCTGCCTGTGTTGTTTTGTCTGTCGTTTTGTCTGTCTGTCTGTCTGTGTTGTTTTGTCTGTCTGTCTGTGTTGTTTTGTCTGTTGTTCCGTCTGCCTGTGTTGTTTTGTCTGTCGTTTTGTCTGTGTCTGCCTGTGTTGTTTTGTCTGTCTGTCTGTCTGTGTTGTTTTGTCTGTCTGTCTGTGTTGTTTTGTCTGTCTGTCTGTCTGTGTTGTTTTGTCTGTCTGTCTGTTGTTTTGTCTGTCTGTCTGTTGTTTTGTCTGTCTGTCTGTCTGCCTGTGTCGTTTTGTCAGTCTGTCTATCTGACTTGTCTGTAAGTTGAGATCAGGCGTTTGCAAAGTTCAGAATTGAAGAATTTCAGTTCATGAGTGTGAACTTATATTGAAGTAGCACAACACACAAAGTTGAACTGGAATGACAGGAAGAGGATTTTACTGAACTGTAATTTGAAGAAATTCAACACGGGTGATGGATTCTGGGAGTTTTCTTTCATAATTGATTAAATATGATGAAAAATTTCAACTAAATCCGAATATATACATCTGTCTTTTAACATTAACATTAAACATTAAACTTCAAGGCTTTTTTAACTTTTTCAGACAAGACTTTTGTCCGACTAGTTTCCAACTGTTTCTAGTTTAAAATTACAGCTGTGAATGTCTTTGAATTTATTTATTTATTCTTCATTCAAATTGCAACTCTGCATCTGGTTTACTAAATCAAATTCAGGAACTGAATTTATTTTAATGATTCTTGATTCAGTTCTGATGGTTGAGATGTTTGTTTGTGTGTTCGTCTGATCTCAAACATCACTCAGATTTTTATGTGACATTTGGCAGCATGTGTCAGAGCCGTGAAATGATTGATCATGGATTATATTCCTCAGGCTTCGTTCATATTTTTCCCAGTGTTTTCCTGCAGTGGTTCTTCTTCGGCTCGTCTGGTTTATTAGCAGCGCTGTAGTTTGTGATTCTAGCTAACTGATAACTGCGGGTCACATGGGCTCACGGACTTCAGCAGGTAGTTTTCTGTGCTGCTGGCGGAACGAATTGGAGTCTCCGTGGTCGAGTGAAGATATCAAAACACAAGGCCGTGTGGGAGGGTTGAGAACCGACCCTTTCCCATGATCCCTCAGACGCGCTCCTGATCAGTGAAGGTGAGCCGACGCGGGTTCATTCCCAGCACTGCGGTCTGGAGGTGGGCAAGTCTCTGACAGAAAGAAGGCATTAAGCGCTGCAGCGGTGGGTTAATCTGTAATTAATTAAGCTAATTACAGGCCTGTCGTTAGGGCTCACAGTTCTGCTGGAGTGACAGTGTGTAATTAATGAAATCAGCCAGTAGGAACACTGAGATGGAATGTGATTGTTGCACAGTGGAATTTTCTGAAGGGAAGTTTTAGACACAAAGATTTGACAGGATGTTCCCTTCAGGACCGCTGACCCCGTGACCTCCGCACCAGAGAGACTAGAAACATGAATTTGTGTGTGTGTGTGTGTGTGTGTGTAGATTTAGCAGACAGCTGTGTTTTGGATTCTTTGGATGTGTTTTTATGTTGATCCATTATATCAGTGTTTTTGAATCCTGGTGACTCACCGCTCTGCACATTTTCTGTGTATCTCTTATCTGACACACTTAGTTCAGTTCATGAATCTCTCACCTAATGAGCTGATGATCTGAATCAGATGTGTTAAATAAGGGAGGCATACAAAATGCTTGTTCAAGATGCATCTGCGCTATGCAGACCAATCGGCGTATGGCGTCAAAGTACCGCGAGAGCGATTTAAAAGCATAAGGAGTCGTAAGCTCTCCAGTCGCTCTCACGGTACTTTGACGTCAAACGCTGATCGGTCTGCACAGCGCAGATGCAGCTTGCATAAGCCTATCATGTGCAGAGTGTTGAGTGCCCAGGACCAGGATTGGAAACCCCTGCATTATATTACCCAGATCCAACCACACCCACTATATCTAAACCACACCCACTATATCTAAACCACACCCACTATCTTCAGACCACACCCACTACATCTAAACCACACCCACTACATGCAAACTACACCCAGGCCACACCCAGTACCTTCAGATCACACCCACTATATCCAAACCACAGAAAGTTTAAAGGTTTGTGTCAAAGTTCAGCAATAAAACAGCAGAAGGTAATGGACAGTCCTCATGATAAAAAATGTGTTTTTGTGTGTGTGTGTGTGTGTGTGTGTTCTCTCATTCAGTTCCTCAGGGTTGTTGAGAGTCCTTCAGTTTGTCCTGTGTCATGAGCTCAGGGACTCAGTGTGTGTGTGTGTGTGTGTGTGTTAAAGTCTTGTTTCTATGATGTGACTCTTAACGCTGTAGTCAAACTGTGTGTGTTTTGAGTTCTTGTGTAATGAGTGTGTGTGTGTGAGCGGTTTGTGAGTTCTTATGAGTAATTATGGGTTCTGTTTGAAGCGGCCTGTAAAACAGCAGCTCTCTGGAGCTCCACACACAGAGAGAGAGTGTGTGTGTGTGTGTGTGTGTGTGTGTGTGTGTGTGTGTGTGTTTGCAGTAAGAGCTCCAGCACTGGCTGGTATATTCAGTAGGAACTGCGTCTCATTTCAGTCAGGAGAGAGACAGACAGGCGGAGAGAGAGAGACAGGCGAGGCAAGGTGTTGGCTGCGAGCGGTCGGACGGTTGGTTAGTTGGCTGGTAAACGGTAGTTGTGGGTGGTCCGCAGTGCCACTCTCTCCTGCTCATTTTTAAAGTCGTTTGTTTGACACATTCTGGCCTTAATTTGCACTGTTATTTCCTGCTGCACTTACAGCTGTGAGGACTCCCATCATGCTCCATCTGCAGCCTCCGTGACCCTCTCGTTTCATCGTGACATCACTGCCCCCCTGTGGCCGTTTCCGGTGTCCTGCCGGACACGGCCTGCGTGAGTCTTGTCACATGTTTGTGACAGTGAGAGGCTTCCTCTGATGACATTGGTCTGTTTTGTGGGCGTCTCAGAAGCGCAGATCTCACTAGCATGGAAACATGCGCTGCGGGCGGGTCTTGTGTTCTCCGGCTCTAATGGGCTCAGCGTAAACGCTCTCGCGGCTGCCCGCTCTCTAAATAAATAATTACAAAAGCCCATCGAACAGAGACGTCAAACACATGGAGGGTCGTTCTCTACTCAAATAAACCAACACAGTCTCACTCTGAATGTCTCTCTCTCTCTCTCCATATGTGCCTCTCTGTCTGTCTCTCTCTCTCTGTATGCCTGCTGCTGGCTGTGATGGATCAGTTTGTGACTTTTGAAGTCTGTTGTGTGAGCGAAGAACACAAGTCCTCACAGATCAAGCCCCGCCCATGGTTCGAGCCCCGCCCCTTGTAGGGAGTCATGTGGTGCTGCGGTGTGATTTACTGCGCTCTCTCAGCTGGCGTGTTTGTGTCCTGCAGTAAATCTGACTTGTGTTCCTGAATCTGCGGCTCTCATCTACACATCGTCTCTATAGGAAAGCGTAAATAATCTCTCCTGCGTAACGCTTGTAATTGCGGCTGTATTTCACTCTCGGACAGAAACATCTCATCTCAGTTTTAAAACCCATTAAAATTGAAACTGATTTAATGTGTCTGGAGTAACTCAACACTCATGAACCTGTCTGTCTGTCTGTCTGCATGTTTGTTTGTTTGTTTGTCTGTCAAGTCAAATTTATTTATTTATATAGCGTTTTTACAATTGGTAATTGTTTCAAAGCAGCTTTACATATTAGAAGCACAGAAAAAAGGGAAGTGGTTAAAAATAAGCTGTACAAACAAGCGTGGTAATATGTAACATATACAAGATGGCGCTACATTAAGCCAATGTCGGCTGACTCCCAGGGGTGGAAAAAACCCCCTAGGAGAAAAACCCAGCGTGCTAACACTGGGAAAAAAGTCCTAGGAGGGAAAAAACCCCTTGGAAGATATATATAATATATGTAAATGGATATGGAGATCAAAATCTAAATTATACATTTTATTATAGAGATTAAAAATAGATTATATATAAATATATGTAAGCGGATACGGAGATTAAAAATCTGAACGATAGATGCAGCCAGAACTGGATCTGTAGGCCCATTGTCTCCTGGGCTACGTTGTAGTCAGATCCAGACACAGGTTCTCCATCTGATCTGGATACGGCCTGGATCCAGCACCCGGCAAGTCTGTCTGTCTCTCTGTCTGTCTGTCTGTCTGTCCGTCTGTCTGTCTGCATGTTTGTCCGTCTGTCTGTCTGCGTGTCTGTGTCTGTGTGTGTGTGTGTGTGTGTCTGTAGACCCGTCTGTGGTGCAGAGTTTGAATCCTCACAGATGTCGTCCTGCTTTTGTTCTCCTGTATGTTCATTTTCTCTCTCTGTTTCTCTCTGACGTGTTTTTCTCTCTCTGCGCTCACTGTCAGTCATGTTCAGAGCTGTCGTCGAGGTTAATATCTCAGCAGTGCTGAAGAGCGTCACTTAAGTCGCATGAAATGCTGTCGCTGGCGCAGCTCCCGCGTTTGAAACAGAATGAGTCACCCAATGCAGTTGCGCATGTTTCCGCTCGCAGCAGCTGGACTGAATAAGAGCTGCGGTTCAGATGGTGTCCTGCTGCATGTAGGTCCGCTGGAGTTTCATGCGCTCCATGCTGAAGTTTATTTGCACAGGATCCCACTTACCGTTTGGAGGAAGCGA
>VTFQ01000010.1:47607049-47644549 GCA_036281575.1 Ancherythroculter nigrocauda | reverse complement strand
CTGCATCTCTGAAGAGCGTGCGATTATTAAACACATGCTGTCGGTTTACACCCACGAGTGTATCAGCTGGTGTCGGCGCTGGAGGGGAAACAAACAGCACATCAAAAGCCTCATTACAGCAGCGTCCGGCGCTAATGGAGCGTCCAGCAGAAACAAACACAGCGCTGCGCTCTTCATGGTTTATTTTACATGATTATCACCTCCACCGCCAACACCGCGAGGAGCCGTCAGCTTCTGTGAGCGCTGAAGAACCTGAGGAATCACTGTGTGCTTTATTATATAGCGCTTTATACAGTACAGGTGGATTCAAAGCTGTGGAAGATTGTTTCCACCATGGAATAAAATAATTTAAAAGATTTAATTCTGACTTTATATCTCGCAATTCTGACTTTATAACTCAATTCTGACTTTTTATAACTCAATTCTGACTTTATAACTCGCAATTCTGACTTTATAACTCGCAATTCTGACTTTATCTCGCAATTCTGACTTTATATCACGCAATTCTGACTTTATATCTCGCAATTCTGACTTTATATCTCACAATTCTGACTTTATATCTCGCAATTCTGACTTTTTATAACTCAACTCTGACTTTATAACTCGCAATTCTGACTTTATATCTCGCAATTCTGACTTTATATCTCGCAATTCCGACTTTATATCTCGCAATTCCGACTTTATATCTCGCAATTCTGACTTTATATCTCGCAATTCTGACTTTTTATAACTCAACTCTGACTTTATAACTCGCAATTCTGACTTTATATCTCGCAATTCTGACTTTATATCTCGCAATTCCGACTTTATATCTCGCAATTCCGACTTTATATCTCGCAATTCCGACTTTATATCTCGCAATTCCGACTTTATATCTCGCAATTCCGACTTTATATCTCGCAATTCCGACTTTATATCTCACAATTCTGACTTTATATCTCACAATTCTGACTTTATATCTCGCAATTCTGACTTTTTATAACTCAACTCTGACTTTATAACTCGCAATTCTGACTTTATATCTCACAATTCTGACTTTATATCTCGCAATTCTGACTTTTTATAACTCAACTCTGACTTTATAACTCGCAATTCTGACTTTATATCTCACAATTCTGACTTTATATCTCGCAATTCTGACTTTATATCTCTCAACTCTGACTTTATAACTCGCAATTCTGACTTTATATCTCACAATTCTGACTTTATAACTCGCAATTCTGACTTTATATCTCACAATTCTGACTTTATATCTCGCAATTCTGACTTTATATCTCGCAATTCTGACTTAATAACTAAATTCTGACTTTATATCTCGCAATTCTGACTTTATAACTCAATTCTGACTTTATATCTCGCAATTCTGAATTTATATATCGCAATTCTGACTTTATAACTCAATTCTGACTTTATATCTCGCAATTCTGACTTAATAACTCAATTCTGACTTTATATCTCGCAATTCTGACTTAATAACTCAATTCTGACTTTATATCTCGCAATTCTGACTTAATAACTCAATTCTGACTTTATATCTCGCAATTCTGACTTAATAACTCAATTCTGACTTTATATCTCGCAATTCTGACTTAATAACTCAATTCTGACTTTATATCTCGCAATTCTGACTTAATAACTCAATTCTGACTTTATATCTCGCAATTCTGACTTTATAACTCAATTCTGACTTTATATCTCGCAATTCTGACTTAATAACTCAATTCTGACTTCATATCTTGCAATTCTGACTTTATAACTCAATTCTGACTTTATATCTCGCAATTCTGACTTAATAACTCAATTCTGACTTTATATCTCGCAATTCTGACTTTATAACTCAATTCTGACTTTTTCTCGCAATTCTGACTTTTTCTCACAATTCTGACTTTATAACTCAATTCTGACTTTATATCTCGCAATTCTGACTATCTCGCAATTCTGACTTTATCTCGCAATTCTGACTTTTTCTCGCAATTCTGACTTTTTCTCGCAATTCTGACTTTATAACTCAATTCTGACTTTATATCTCGCAATTCTGACTATAACTCGCAATTCTGACTTTATAACTCAATTCTGACTTTATATCTCGCAATTCTGACTTTATAACTCGCCATTCTGACTTTATAACTCAATTCTGACTTTATATCTCGCAATTCTGACTTTATATCTTGCAATTCTGACTTTATAACTCAATTCTGACTTTTTCTTGCAATTCTGACTTTTTCTCGCAATTCTGACTTTATAACTCAATTCTGACTTTATAACTCGCAATTCTGACTTTTTCTCGCAATTCTGACTTTTTCTCGCAATTCTGACTTTATAACTCGCAATTCTGACTTTCTCGCAATTCTGACTTTATAACTCAATTCTGACTTTTTCTCGCAATTCTGACTTTATAACTCAATTCTGACTTTATAACTCGCAATTCTGACTTTATAACTCAATTCTGACTTTTTCTCGCAATTCTGACTTTATAACTCGCAATTCTGACTTTATAACTCAATTCTGACTTTTTCTCGCAATTCTGACTTTATATCACACAATTCTTTTTCTCGCAATTCTGACTTTATAAATCAATTCTGACTTTTTCTCGCAATTCTGACTTTTTCTCACAATTCTGACTTTATAACTCAATTCTGACTTTTTCTCGCAATTCTGACTTTTTCTCACAATTCTGACTTTATAACTCACAATTCTGACTTTATATCTCGCAATTCTGACTTCTTTTCCAAGTCCAATTCAGAAGGGAAAAAAAGACTGACTTTATTACTCAGAATTGTGATTCAATATCACACAGTTCTGAGAAGAAAAAAAAGAAATGTGAGATAAAAAGTTGCAGTTACCTTTTTTTATTTTTTTTATTGAGTGGCAGAAACAAGCTTCCAGTCAAAGCAGCTTCACAGTAATAAACAGGAAAACAACAGAATCATCGATGCAAACTTCATCAAATATGAGACTAATTCAGATTCTGCTCTACAGAAGACAATAGTCATTATTCAGATCAATTCAATAAGTGTTGTTTCAGTGTTTCAGATGCTTTATCAGAGAGGAACCGCTCATGTGACGTGTTAACTGTGTGTGTTTCCATGCAGGTGGAGGTGCAGTCATGCTGCGTGTTCGTCCCGTCCGACAGCCTCCCGTCGCCCAGCACGCTGGTGAGCGGCGACATCCCCGGCACCGTCCGCAGCTGGTACCACAGTCAGGCGTGTATGCCGGGAACGCTGGTGCTGTGTCTGCCGCAGATCAGTGTGTTGAGCGCAGGACACCGACGCATGGAGCCGCTGCAGGACGTGCCCTTCACCGTGCCCAGACCCGTGCTGGAGGAGGGTACGAGCGCCACACGCTTCCCATCTCTCTCTGTAGATCCTGGAACACGAGCGTGACGTGTGTGTGTGTGTGTGTGTTTGCAGGTGATGCGTTCCCCTGGACGGTGTGTGTGAGTCAGCTGAGCGTCTACTCACTCCTGGGACAGCAGCGTTCGCTCAGTGTCCTCGAGCCGCTGGGCTGCACCTCCACGCTGGCGCTCACCGCCCCGAAACTACAGCCCGAGAGCAAAGACGCCTTCATCATGTGTCTGCATGTGGACCTGCAGCCGGTGCACCTGAAGTGCTCCAACCCTCAGGTACTGCTGCGTTTCCCATCTATATATGCTGGAACGAGAGCAAATGTAGGGGGCGCTTGATTTTGTCTGTGTAAATAATCATTTATTGTAGAGGATTAATGTGAGTTTTCAGCAGTGACCGAGTGACGGTTCGACTGAGACACTTACAGCCGGATTTAGTGTCACCAGTGGAAACATCAGCGTCCTTCTGTTGATGATCCGCACACAAACACGCTTTCGCTCGATCCGCTCACTGCCGTCTGGAAACGTGAGAGCCAGACTGTGTGTTTTGAATACGCGTCTGCTCTCGTACGGAGCATCTTGTTGTTTGGGTCCATGTGAAATGAATGTTGACGTATCTGAGCGCAGATCTGCGGCGCTGCTGATTGCTGCGTGCCGATTGGCTGCGAGGGGAATGTAGTGAAAAGGAAACGTGTGTTAAATAATAGCTGCCCAAAACAAACGGCAGAACTGCAGCGAGATGGAGGAAAAAATGATTCGCTTGTTTGTGATTTTGTGGAGATACTGAATCTGTTCAGTCACACACATAACATCTCCCGGCCTCTCGCCGTCTGTCTGTCGTCTCACTCGCTCTGCTGGGTTTTTGTTATGTAAAATCATGACTGAAATGATGGCGACAGGATAGACAGACACCATCATGTATTGATGATTTCTGCTTGTTTGTGTGAATCTCTGATCCCGAGAGGACGCTCCTCACACACACAGATGTTGGTCATGTTTTCTGTAGGAACTAGTGAGATTCAGCTGCTGTGTTTGAACGAACTGGAGTTTATTTATAGTGACGTTCAGGCGCTCAGCCAGTGTTTGATGACAATGATCTGTTTATGAGCATCTGATCATCATGAACCGAGAGGACGTGCTGATGATGCTCTTCTAGAGACATTAGGAAGCGCTGTGGAGTCACGTGACGTCAAACGGCTCGTTTCCACAAGTGTTTCATTGTATTTTGATTTAGCAGGAAGTTACTCAACATTCATCTTTAATCTGCGGCTCTTTAGAAGCTCTTAATGCTTTCAGTTTGTGTCATAAATTCAGTAAATTAAAGCCATGAAGAGTTTTAAACCCGCTCTGCGTCTCAGGTTCAGCTGGTGTTCGGTCTGTGGTGCCGATGGAGTCAGATCTTCAGCGCGTTTGACCGGATGCAGAGCAGAGGAACACAGAGGCCGTCAGCAGGATTCCCAGACTCCTCGGCGCCCCCCGCTGGACCCTCGTCACCCGTCCACAGCAGCGCAGGCACCGTCCCGCCGGACACCAGCACCTACAGCCCTTCAGCTGACCTGGGCTCTCCTACAGAGGTCAGAGGTCACACACCATCGCCTCTCACAGACTGATCATAGATAGATAGATAGATATGTATATTATGGAATAATTACGTTTTTTAAATGTTTTTGAAAGAAATAGTAATATTATGAAATATTATTACAGTTTATATTCCTGTGATCAAAGCAGAATTTTCAGCATCATTACTCCAGTCTTCAGTGTCACATGATCCTTCAGAAATCATTCTGATTCAATTAAATTCACATTTTATTTTTCATGATTCTTTGATAAATAGAAAGTTTTTATGAATAGAAACAACTTTTATTTGAAATAGAATCTTTTATAACATTATAAATGTTTTTATTGTCAGTTTTGATCAATTTAATGTGTTCTTGATGAATAAAAGTATTAATTAAATTTTTTTTTACAACCGTACTGACAAACTTTTGAACGGTAGTGTTCCACAAAAATATGAAGCAGCACAATTGATTAATTTAATTAATTTCTGTATATTTCCTACCTGAATATTACTTTTTGGCCTGAAAATCTTCAAGCACTGTTTACAATTGGTCAAAAACATTTTTCAATATAAAAATATATTAAAAACGTTAAAGTTAGGTGTGATTAATTGTGGTTGATATAAAAAAAAATGTGTGATTGGTTAGTTAATTGTTTAAGTTGACTGACAGCAATATATATATATATATATATAGTGTCAAACCAAAATTTATTCACACACCTTGAGCATTTCATTCATTAATTCAGTTTATTCACTATAGTTTAAAAAAAATGGTAATAAAATATAACAGGATCTCAGAGTTAAACTGTGTCAGAAAAAATTAATCTTAATTATGTCAGATAACACTTAAGCAAAACATGGTCAGGTCAAAGTGTCTGAATAATTTTTGGTTCCAAATTTTTATAAATTTTACTGGTAGTCCACTGTATGAAGATTTTTGGGTATTTTATATATATATATATATATATATATACATACATTGTTTTAATGACCCTACAAGTTTGAATAAACCATCAAAATATGAGGAAAATATTTTATATATTTAAAAAATGTTAAATGTGAGTGAAGAACAAAACACTAGACTTAGTTATATTTATCTGACAGAATTATTTGGCAAAAAAGGCAAACTACAGCCAGAGGTTTAATTTTACTATTAAAGAAAATGCATAGAAAAACAAAAAGCTGACAGGAAAAAGCAAACATTGACTACAACATAATTATCATTAATGTTTCATCTCATTGGTTGGCGGCACAATTTGTCATGTTTCATGACGTTATCATCACAAATAAAACTATCGACTCCAAGCACAACTGTGCAATAAGCTGACAAAATCTTCATCACATTCTGAATAATGTTTGAATAAAGAGTGAAGATGTCAATTTTCCTCGGTCAGACATCACCGACTGTACGAAATGAGGTTTAGAGACCAGACGAGTCAACATGAACCTTCTACTTCACTAAACGTTTCTTCACAATATCATAATTCACTCACTCACTCAGGGTTAGGGTTAGCATCTCTCTCTGTCCGTCAGCACCTGTGGGGTCATGTGTTGTGTGTACATTCGCTGTTTCAGGGAGATTCGGCGCACACCGAAGAGCCTGCGGCGTGTGAGACCATGACGTTGGAGCAGAAGACCTGCAGCATCAGCGGCGCCAGCGGAAAACTGAGCGTCTGGATGCAGTGGATGCTGCCGAAACTCACGCTGCAGCTCTTCTCCTGCGACAGCGTGTCCAGAAACAACGGTACTGACCACACACACACACACACACACACACACACACGGCCTGTTTCCAGCTGGATAGCTCTTAAACTAGCAGATCTAATATAGTCAGAGGAGCCGTTTCAAATGTGACGCTTGTGTTCGCGAGACTCATTCTCATTTCACACTCTACCTTCATGTCTCCTCTGTAATTTGTGTTTGAATCACTTGTTTTGCTGCTCTTTCTGTCCCAGAACACGTGACCACATGTTTGCGTTCAGTGATGTGATCACAGTGTTTTAGTGCCTGTTTGCACCAGTGATCAGATCACGTGACTCTCATCCTCGTCACTGCATCAGTCAGTTCTGTTCTCGTCTGATGTGTCAGATCAGTAATCTCATAAACCCATGTGACCCGTCACGGCTCCAGCGGACACATGCCGTTGATATTTCGGGCAGAAGAGAGCGGCTGCGGAAGGAAAGCGAGCGCAGGGGTTCAGCTGCGAGGAGATCTGAGCGTGTGCGGAAGAGATTCGACCCTGAGGGACGCTCCGAGCTCTCGCGCCTCCGCCGCTCCTGTTGTTTGTTGTTATTTTTCTCTGGGCTGTTTGGTGCTGAATGGACACGTCGCCCCTCCGAACAGGAAACAGGAAGCGGCTCTGAGCTGGTGGGCCGCGGGATCACAGCTGCACGGACAGCAGAACAAGCGGAGATTGACAGAGAACTGACACGATCCTCCGGTCGCGCACACACAGAACGAGCGGCCCGCTGACCTCTGACCTCTGACCTGCTGCTGAGGCAGAATGAGTGTCTGCTGCTCCACATCTGCAGCTGCTTCATTACTGCGTCCAGAGAAGATCTGACCCTTATTCAACATCAGTTTTCCGTTCTTTGACTTTCACTCTAGAGGACTCAGAGATTGTATATTATGTGCGAGAGTTATCGCACCACTTTCAGCTTCTCGGTTGAACTGTTGGTCAGCAGACGGATTGAGATCTGGGGAATTTGGAGGCCAGGAAACACCTTGAACTCTTCATCATGTTCCTCAAACCATTCCTCAGTGTGTGAGTTGTGGCAGGTGCGTTATCCTTCGTGAATCGATGAATCGATGGTTTGTTCCTCCTCGGCACTGTTGGTAAATTCTCTGCTGACCGGGAGCCGTTCAGAGATTCTCTGATCCGTCGTCTTGCTGTACCAGATCTGTATTCCTGCCCATTTCTCCTCCTTCAACACCATAATGACGAGAACTGATTGATAGTTGTCTACACAGACATTAATATGTGGCCTTGTTAGGAGATGATCAATGATATTCACTTCACCTGTGTGTGTGTGTGTGTGTGTGTGTGTGTGTTTCAGAGCTGTGTGTGATGGCAGAGATGGAGGACATGAGCGCATCTGTGGACGTTCAGGACGTTTATACAAAGGTGAAGTGTAAAGTGGGAAGCTTCCACATAGATCACTACAGAAGCAGGTGAGCAGGACACACACACACACACACACACACACACACACTCACAGGTTTGTTTTGCTATCTCAGTGAGGTCTCTCCATAGGCGTAATGGTTTTTATACTCTACTCTACCTCTACTCCTAACTCTACCCATCACAGGGAACATTCTGCATTTTTACATTTTTAATAAAACATTGTTTAGTGTGTTTTTAAAGCTATTTTAAATATGTAATGTGCTCATAAAACATGCTTAGGTTGTAATACCAGT
Organism: Ancherythroculter nigrocauda; assembly: GCA_036281575.1. Lineage (NCBI taxonomy): Eukaryota > Metazoa > Chordata > Actinopteri > Cypriniformes > Xenocyprididae > Ancherythroculter > Ancherythroculter nigrocauda. The sequence continues at coordinate 47,636,231 of VTFQ01000010.1, read as the reverse complement.
GTAATACCCTTGTCATTATACACATTTGTGTCCTCATAAATCACGAAAACACACACACACATATATATATACATACACACACATACACACACACACATATATATATACATACACACACACACACACACACACACACACAGATCTGTGGTTGATGACGATGTGTTTGGGAGCAGAGAGAAGTGTGTAGATCAGCGAGTCGTCGGTACAGTGGCGGGCGGCGGTGTCTCTTCACCCAGAGCTTGTGTGTGTTGTAGGCCTGCTGAGCGCTGGCTCTATGACGGAGTGATCCTGCAGTGCAAGGAGACGCCTGCGGTGAGACCTGCAGCGCCGCAGCTTCAGACTGACGCTCACACACACACACAGCTGCTCTCTGTCCAACATCAGAACCGGATCACACTCGCTTCCGAAGTCTAGCGAGACAGATTCAAAAACATGCAGCCTTCCCATGATGCACTGCTGGTTTCAGTTAACATGCTTGCTAATAGGGCGGGGAATGGATACGTATTTTACAATTCGATTTGATTCCAGTTCAGCTATTGATTGTATCTTATGTCCATTTTCTTAAGGAAAATAATCTCTCAACCGATGCTGTAAACTATAAACTTGTCAGTACATTAATATTAATATTAAAGGAGACTATAATGCCCCTTTCTCAAGATGTAATATCAGTCTCTGGTGTCTCCAGAATGTGTCTGTGAAGTTTCAGCTCAAAATACCCCACAGATCATTTATTAGAGCTTGTCAAATTTACCCCTATTTGGGTGTGAGCAAAAACACGCCGTTTTTGTGTGTCCCTTTAAATGCAAATGAGCTGCTGCTTTCCAGAAGAGGGCGGAGCTTTAACAGCTCAACAACAACAAAGCTGGAGAATCTCACGCAGCCAAAATGACGAAAGTGTTCAGCCTTACATTGTTCAAACCGGAGTCGACACTGATGGAGAGACTCAGGAAGAAGTTACAACTTTTAGACGTTTCTGAATGGTTAGTGGATAAATTGATGTAGTTGCTGTGGAGTTGATTCAACTCATCCACTAGCATGTGCCGTCATGTTCATCTTTTGTGTTGAATTGAGCCTCGTTTGTGAAGCAGTCCGGCGTAAAATGACGGCATGACAACAACACTCTACTACAACAACTCTTCCTCTTCTCTAAAGCAGCCCAACATGGCCCCGCCCCCTGAACACACAACTAAGGGGGCGGGGCCATGTTGGGCTTTATGGGTTTATGTAAATTTAGGGTTAGTGATGTCACTGTATTTCAGAGCCGTGAGAGCTGCCATCATTATATTGTTCCTGATGTTGGACAGAGTGTGTGTGTGTGTGTGTGTGTGTGTGTGTGTGTGTGTGTGTGTGAGAGTGAGTGTGTTCTCTTGTGTTCAGTCCTGTGGTGATTTCTCTTCTCTCTGCTCCCAGAATCCTTTTTCACCAGCTTCCAATCAAACAGCCAGCCAATCAGAGCTCTGAACTGACCTTTGGCCTGTGTTTTCTGTGTTGTGTTCCTCTGGTGTGTGTGCAGTGCTGAAGAGAGCCCACCGCGTGCCGGTCCGTGTGGTGGGGTCGTCCTCTCTTGCACTGAAAAGCTGAACAGACGCACGGTTCTGCTGCGGCCGCTCAGCAAGCAGGAGCCTTACAGCCATTTCAGCTTCTGCCCACCTGTAAGAGCCGCTGCCTCTGATTCACACACATGCCGCTTCTAGACGCCTTTCTTCTGCAGCGGCGCCAGCAACACTCCTATTAGCCACTAGGGTGTAAATTCTGCCATCAGTTACTCTCCCTCATGTCGTTTCAAACCCATAAGACTTTAATTCATCTTCAGATGAGGATATTTCTAATGAAATCGGAGAGATTTCTGTCCCTTCATTGAAAGTCTGTTCACCCAAAACTCTGAGGCTTCAAAATGTTCAATAAGAGATGGTAAAATATGAATGCAGCACTCTAATCAAAGTCTTCTGAAGAGACACGATCGCTTTATACGATCAGCAGATTTAATTTAGGCTTTTATTCACATCAGCGAACATAAACAGAAGCTTGATGCGCGAGAACAAACCTCGCTGGTTCTCGAGATTCCGTTTACCACATTTGAGTCATTGATCAATCCGAACTTTTAAAGGGATAGTTCACCCAAAAAACGAAAACGATCACATGATTTACTCGCCCTAGTGTTGCTGGCAGCGGTGCAGTCGTGTCTCTCTCTGATCACAAGCGTTTTTGATTATGCACTGATGTCGCGTCAGTCTCGGCTCACGCTGTTTTCATGCTGCTTTGAGTTTGTGTGATTGTAGCTGTTGAGTGTCGATCGCTTGAGCCTTAACCGCGACTCACCTCTGACCTCTCTGGTGGTCCGACAGACGGCGGTGAAGGCTCTGGAGGTCTCGCACCAGCAGCATGGCTTCCTGTCGGTGACCTACACGCAGGCCGTGACCCGGAACGTCCGGCACAAGCTGACGGCGCGTCAGGAGCGCGTGCCGCCGTCCCAGAGGCTGTGCGAGGACGGGACGGACGGCTCGCCGCAGTACCTGCACGAGATCCTGCTCACGGCGCAACCCTTCGACCTCGTGCTCTCCTGCCCCCTGCTGGTGACGGTGGCGCGCGTCTTCCACGTGTCCCCTCCGCCGAACCTGCGCCCCCCGATCAGAGAGCGCGTGTCCGCTGGACAGCCGATGAGAGGACGCTCGCTGTCGTCCAGCAGCCTGCCACTCATCTACGTCAACAGCAGCGTGATCCGTGTGTTCTGCCCTCTGGAGGACACGCACAGCAGCACACGTGAGCAGAGTCGCCCTCAGTCACGCTCACACACATGATGATGATGATGATGATGATGATGATGTGTGTTTGTGTTCGTGTTCAGATTCGCAGATGAAGCACAGGAAAGAAGACACAGTTGTGTTGAAGATCGGATCTGTGAGCGTCGCTCCTCAGGCTGATAATCCACTGCCGCGCGCCGTACTGCGCAAAGACATCTACCAGTGAGTCTCCCTGTCTGTCTGACCATCTGTCTGTCTGTATTTTTGTCTGACCATCTGTCTGTCTGTATTTTTGTCTGACCATCTGTCTGTCTGTATTTTTGTCTGACCATCTGTCTGTCTGTATTTTTGTCTGACCGTTTGTCTGTATTTTTGTCTGACCGTCTGTCTGTATTTTTGTCTGACCGTCTGTCTGTCTGTCTGTATTTTTGTCTGACCGTCTGTCTGTATTTTTGTCTGACCGTCTGTCTGTCTGTATTTTTGTCTGACCGTCTGTCTGTCTGTATTTTTGTCTGACCGTCTGTCTGTATTTTTGTCTGACCGTCTGTCTGTCTGTATTTTTGTCTGACCGTCTGTCTGTCTGTATTTTTGTCTGACCGTCTGTCTGTCTGTATTTTTGTCTGACCGTCTGTCTGTCTGTATTTTTGTCTGACCGTCTGTCTGTCTGTCTGTATTTTTGTCTGACCGTCTGTCTGTATTTTTGTCTGACCGTCTGTCTGTATTTTTGTCTGACCGTCTGTCTGTATTTTTGTCTGACCGTCTGTCTGTCTGTATTTTTGTCTGACCGTCTGTCTGTATTTTTGTCTGACCGTCTGTCTGTCTGTCTGTATTTTTGTCTGACCGTCTGTCTGTATTTTTGTCTGACCGTCTGTCTGTATTTTTGTCTGACCGTCTGTCTGTATTTTTGTCTGACCGTCTGTCTGACCGTCTGTATGTCTGTATTTTTGTCTGTCTGTCTTGTGTTTTTCCACTGGTGTTCATGGAACAATTCATTGAAATCTGGTGAAGTTGTGCTGAGACTGATGTCACACGTGTGTGTGTGTGTGTGTGTGTGTGTGTGTGTTTTTGTGTGTGTGTGTGTGTGTGTGTGTGTGAGAATAGTTGTGGTCTCTCTGATGCTATTCTGAGACGCTCCCAACTGTGAGAATCACAACCACAACACTTACATTCACACTTTTTCACACTTTTACACACACACACACACACACACACACACACACACACACACACACACACACACACACACACATCTCTTGTGTTTTTCAGCCTGTTGCTGTCACAATTATTGTTTCTTTGATTCAGAGGAACAAATGGCTGAAAATGCAAGAAAACTACGAGAAAAAGAAAAGCTGCATTAACAGGCCTAATGATCTCTTGAATTCAAGATTATTCTTTCAAGAGGAAATCATTTCTAATGGACGAGCATAAGACAGCGTCTGCTGTAATATTTCTCAGCTGGGTGGATGTTGGAACGAGTGGGTTGGTTATGGTTAGCTCAGGGTAGGGTTAAAGGATTAGTTCACTCCAGAATTAAAATACTCCCTCCATGTCATCCAAGATGTTCATGTCTTTCTTTCTTCAGTGGAAAAGAAATGAAGGAAAACATTCCAGGATTTTTCTCCATATAGTGGACTTCACTGGGGTTCAACGGGTTGAAGGTCCAAATGTCAGTTTCAGTGCAGCTTCAAAGAGCTCTACATGATCCCAGACGAGGAATAAGAGTCTAATCTAGAGAAACCATCACTCATTTTCTAAGAAATAAACATTATATACTTTTAACCACAAATGCTCGTCTTGCACTGCTCTGTGATGCTCCACGCATGACGTAATCATGTTGGAAAGGTCACGCGTGACGTAGGAGGAAGGGTCTTATCTAGAGAAACCGGTTTGCTGTTTGCAAAAATTATGGTGTTTGTACCAAAAATGTGTTGACTGCTTTTTATAATGAATTTGTCAATGTCTACTCGTATTGCTGTTATTTCCTTTGTGTCGTCCTCCCTGTTGTACGTCATTATTGAACAAATCTAAACGTTCAGTTTGTTTATCTGGATATCAGTAAAACAGGCGACACTTTCTTTGGCACAAATGATCAGATCAGTGAGTTGAGTCTGTTGTGAGTGTTTGGGTCGGTCTGCTGGAGTCCATCTGTGTTTTACTGCACTTCATCACAGTGTCAGATCACTGACATCAACATGATTCACGCTGGAGGTCAAAGTTCAACCTCTACCTCAGTGTTCCAGTAAGATAGTGATCTGCTCCTCCCTGACTGTCTCTCTCTCTCTCTCTCTCTGTTGAGCACATGGCTGGTGTCGTCGTGTGTTTACAGGCTGTTTGTGACATATAAACTAGGCGGGAGATAAATGACCGGAGCAATTAAGATGTTGAAATGCGAGTTCAAACACGGTGAGTTTGTCGTTCCCACAGCTCGCTCACAGGGAGCCCGTCCTGCTGTCGACACGCGGCGAGTTACGGCTCTCCGGAGGGCAGTGGAGGCTCTGCGGCGATGATGATGATGATGATGATGATGATGATGTGTGTATGAGGATATTAAACTCTTATCAGTCTAATGGAGAACAGGCGTGCGTTTGGCCTGCAGGAAGGGCTGAATGTCACACCCGAACACGGCCGGCGTGAGTGTGAGAACATGCTCACGGCTCGCCATCACCCTCATCAGCAGCCTTTCATTTCCACCCGCGTCCTCCTGAGCGGCTAGCGCCTCTCTCTCTCCGCTGCTGCTCTCGCCACTAATTACAGTCATTTGAGCTTAAATTAAATGCAATTGAATTTGACTGTGGCAGTAAATCTCGGCTGTGCCGTTACCCAGAATCCTCAGAGCACAGGGCCGTTTAGAGGCGACCGCAGCCAGCGTGAGTCATGATGTCATCGGACGTGTCGTGAATCAGGTGGTGTGAGAATCTCCTCCGGAGCTCGAGAGACAAACACACACATGAGAAGCCAAAGCTCAGCCGAAAATCTTCATTTACTCGTCCTCGTGTCGTTCGATCTTCTGCGAAACACAAAAGAAGATATTTTGATCATGAAGGTCAGTGGGGTCCAGTGTTGTTTGATTCCCAGCATTCTTCAGAATGTCAGAAGAAAGTCATACAGGCTTGAACGACACGAGGGAGAGTAAATGATGACAGAGTGATGATTTCTTGATGAAGTTTCACTTTAAGCTACATTACAGCTCACTCTATACACACACATGAAGCAGACGCGTCCAGATGTGTGTGTGTGTGTGTGTGTTTGTCGTGTGTCGCTTACGCTCCTGTGATGCTGTGAATGTGATTGATCGCTGTCGCCATAGAAACGTCTGAGTGATCAGTGTTGATCGGAGTCTCAGGGAAGATGTTTATGAACGCTGGTGAGAAACATCAGATCTCCTCGAGCTCTCGGCACATCTGGAGGCGTTTAGGAGCGCAGGCCGTGTTTAAAGCAGCAGCGCAGCGGGCCAGTGCAAATAAACACATCACATCACATCACTGCTGATGTCACACACACACACACTCAGTGTGTCTGATGAAAGATACGACAGTAATGTGTGTAAGAGTGTGTGTGTCTGTCCCTCAGCTACTATATTACACAGATCAGTGTGTGTGTGTGTTACTGTCCTTAAAGGGATAGTTCACCCAAAAATGAAAATTATCCCATGATTTGCTCCTTATTTTAGTTCATAAAGTTTTAAATATGGATATTTTTCTAACAAAATCCCATCACTTCACTTCAGAAGGTCTTTATTAACCCCCTGGAGTTTTTCATGATGGATGGATGCATTTTTTAGGCTTCAAAATCGCACCCCCAACTCACTCCCATTATAAATCTTGGAAGAGTCAGGATATTATTTAATATATCTCCAATGGACTATACGCACAGTTACTTCCTGGTTGTGGTTAAGCCAGCTCGGGCGTTTCCGGTGAACTGTTCATTCTGTAGTCGCTGTACATCGACACTAAACCATCAATGGTTGACTTTTTAATGTTGTGTTCATATTTTAATGCAGTTATCACATTTACCTAATTTGCCAATAAATCAGTTTTATTGATTGCAGTAAAGACGAAGCTATTGGGACCGTTTATAAACGCTGTGACTGTAATTAAACACACACTTCAGCACTTCAAATGTTATTTTTAATGTGATGACCACAAACATTATTTGTTCATCCTTCTGAGATTGTCCCCATTGTAAAACCAAATGTTTAAAAATGTAGGAAATTCAACATTTGATAGAAAACACTTAGCACTTTAACCAGCAGGTGGCGGCAAAGTAGCATTTATTTGCGCATATATCAGCCATTTCCTCTAATCGTTTTTCACTTTTTTTCACAATTTTTGACTAAATATTAAACAATATAAAATAACTAGGTTTAAAAATACATTTCATCAATGTGAAGTATGAAGTACTCACAAAATCTCATGAAAAACAATAACTTTTCTTGTGAATGAATGACACAGAAAGCGAGCGCCGCTCTCTCTTTATAATCTCTTTATAATCTGTCAGTCAATGATTTCAGCACACTTGTGAAAACACATTTATTCAATTAATCTAACTAAAGTGCACAATAAATATTTCATTTTTGAAGCTTTTTTTCACATAAAAGTATGAAAACTGATGGTTGAATTGAATTTAGTCGAGGAGGAACACTGAGGAACGTCTTTATTTATGTATTTTTTTATGCCGTCTTACGTTTGAATAACTAAATTAATGCTATGCCTGACTATTTAAGTGACTATATTCTGATTATAAACTAAGTATTACACTACTGATGCTCAACACACCAGCACATGACTCTGGAAGTTCTCCAGCTGGATTATATTAATGCGGAAGTTCTAAAGAACGCTCATATAGTCCATTGTGTTCGTCTGAAAGAAGATAGTCATATACACCTAGGATGGCTTGAGGAGGAGTAAATCATGGGATAATTTTCATTTTTTGGGTGAATTATCCCGTTAAGCACACCTCAACTCTCTCTCTCTCTCAGGCGGGCGTTGAATCTGGGCGTGCTGCGTGACCCGGGGTCAGAGGTCGAAGACCGTCAGTATCAGATTGACCTCCAGTGCATCAACATGGGCACGGCTCACTGGGACGACCTCCGGCCGGAGCGCGAGGGATCGACGGCCGGCTCTCCTGCAGACGCTGAACGCAGTTCCCAGAATCCCGCGCTGGAGTGGAACATGGCCAGCAGGTGAGCGACGATCACAGAACTCTGGGTAATTACTGACGGCGACGAGATTCTTTCACACTGATTCATTCATAGAGATGAAGTGAGACGAAGGCGGGGCAACCTGTCACTCACATGAGATCCACCAATAGCAAACCACAACCATCCAATCAAAATCAAGCCCCGCCCTACATTTGCTCTTGTTTGCGAAGCGTTTCACTCTGATATACGTCACAATAGAGGAGAAAATACGAGCTCAACTTCCCTTTCATGACAAGTTTAAAGACTGTCTGAAAATAAAAGCTTGATTGTTTAATGTTTGAGATTTAAGAAATTAACATTTAAATATTAGTTTTGTAATTTACAGTTGTACTATAAATAATAATAATTATTATTATTATTAAATGCTTATTATTCAGTTAAATTATAAAATTATTTATTTTACAGTAAAACAGTATTATTACAATAGTAATATATTTCTTATTTTGTTAAAAAAATTAATGATAATCATCACAATAAAAAATAATATTTTTATAATATTTTTATAGTTATATATCACATATTATGATTTTAATTAGATTTTTTCCCCAATCCTGCAGTCCTACAAACAAGCACAGCAAATCTGGAGCTCACAATTAAATAAATCACAGTTTTTCCCAAATCATTCTGCCCTGATTTCTCATCCAGTGGGATTTGAGAGCAGAATGATGAATCTAGGGGAAGCTTGTGTGACGTTAGCAAGTGTCTCTCTATGGTCCTGTACTGAGAGTGTTTGAACACTGTATGTGCAGCCCAAAGATCACATGATCCCCTCACATGAACCGTCTGCTAGTACGGGTGGTTTTCAGTGCAGGTCATGTGATCTCTCTGGCACCTGTTCAGGTAACAGGATCCGCTCCCGGCTCTTCATCGGAAACGCTCCAATCGTGTGCCGGCAGTAATCCCAGAGTTCCCTGCGTCTAATCCACTGGCCACCATAAATATTAGAGGCTTCGCTGTTTGATTGTTTTAATAGTAGCAGATGTGGCACCTTATAAAGCGCCGCGTGTTTGTTTTACTGCCCACAAGTGTTCTCAGAGATCCGATCGGAGTTCATGTGTGGGAGCGGGAGCGTGGGAGCCGCGAGTGTGTGTGTGTTCTCTGAAGTGTGTGTGTGTGTGTGTGTAAACACCGTTAATGTTGTTATTCATGTTTTGAGTTTGTAACACATCCTCCTTTGTGTTTGTTTATGAGACGTTTTTGAAGGTTTGATGATACTGTGAGACACACTGATTCACTAAGTGTGTGTGTGTGTGTGTGTGTGTGTGTGTGTGTGTGTGTGTGTGTGTGTGTGTGCAGTATCCGCCGGCAGCAGGAGAAGAGAGTGATCCTGTCGCCGATCATCACGGATTTCTCTGTGCGGATCACGGCAGCTCCAGCTGTAATTTACCGGAAGCCTCTCTCACCGGATCACGGCCCAGCGGAGGTACGTGTGTGTGTGTGTGTGTGTGTGTGTGTGTGATGATTCAGTGATGCACAAACACACACAGCGCTCTGTCCTCCATCAGATGGAAGTGTGTGTGTGTCCAGGAAGCTGCAGGAGTGTTTTGGGAATGTTTGAGCTGCTGCTCAAGCGAAACAAACAGTTTTTCGGTTTTTGCACAGTAATGTTTTGGCCGTGTGTTTGTTTGCTTCAGTGAAGGTTTCTATATTTATACCTTAAATACTGAAAATCTCTAAACAAACAGCCATTGAGTTCACTTTACACAAACCTGGAAAGAAAAGCTGACGTGGGCGTCAGGACAGTGATTCAGTGTCTGCAGCTTTAGATGTCAGTGAAGCAGCTTCGTGTTTGTCGTCAGATGCTTGTTTAAAGTGGATCTATAACGCTCCTTTCACAAGATGTAATATCAGTCTCTTGTGCCTGTGAAGTTTCAGCTCAAAATCCCCCACAGATCATTTATTATAGCTTGTTATAAAAGCCCATTTTGAGTGGAAAGAAAAACATGCTGTTTTCGTGCATGTACCTTTAAATGCAAATGAGCTGCTGCTCCCCGCCCCATTTCCAGAAGAGGGCGGAGCCTTACAGCTCGTGCCTCGGATACTCTGCCAAAAACTAAAACATCTGTTTGGTTTTGATTATCATCTCTATTGCGGTCACATTCACATGACATTGCAGTTCTTCATCATCATGAAAGTTAATTATCTGCTCAAAATTTATAGCCGTATCAGCCTAACTCCTGATGTGTGTTTCTCTGAGCGCACAGAGAGCTGGCTGTCAGACGGCGCGTCACATGACTATTAAACTCGGTTCTCTTCCATGTCTTATTGTGCTTAAACTGTCAAATACACACAGAGTTCACAGAAACACAGTCGGGTATGTATGTAAACATAAACAGCAGGGAAATAAATCACATGTTTATATTAGATCTGTTTTAAAGTGACAGCAGAGTAATATACAATTCCTCCTGCTGTTAATATCAACCAAACAACAAAAGAAAAACAGAAAATCACTCACTGCTTTTGATTAAAAATCTTTAGTAGCTTTAATAAGAATATATTTCTCTGGCGAGAAGATAAACGCGTGTACGGCTCACTCGGGGGAGGAGCTAAGCTAATAGGGCAGATTCTGTCACCAGTTGTGGGCGGAGCTTGTGCATTGTGACATCATATTACGGCTTGTTCTCAGACACTGCTTATGATTTATGGGTATTAAAACAGGAGTAGGTGGATTTTTCTCATTATAGGGTGGTTGTGTACACACACTGCCGACACACATTTATGTTCAAACACCCTGTAAAAGTGAATTTTGCGTAAATAGGTGCCCTTTAATTCATGCAGTAACATTCATGGTTAGTGTTAGCAGATTTAATATTAATTTAAAGAGTTAGTTCACCCAAAAATGAAATTCCTCTCCCTCATGTTGTTCCACACCCGTAATTCATCTTCAGAACACAAATTAAGATATTTTTGATGAAATCCGAGAGTTTTTTCATCTCCCAAAAGCAGTGAAATTACCACTTTCAAGGTCCAGAAAGGTACCAAAGACATAGTTAAAACAGTCATGTGACTGCAGCGGTTCAACCTTAATGTTATGAAGAGACGAGAATACTTTCTGTGCGCAAAAACAAAACAAAAATAACGACTTTATTCAACAGTTTCTTCTCTTCAGTCTCCTACGATGCCGGCGCAGTTCAGCGCTTCCGTGTCTTGTGTCAGAACGCAGACTCATCATTGGCCGGCTCCTGCGTCAGCATCACACGCATGCGTCGTGCTGATCACGTGATCAGAGCCGGCCAATACTGAGCCGGCATTCGGACGTAAACACGGACTGAACCGCGTCCATCATGCTCTCTGTCAGTGTCGTGTCCTGTATTTGATGACCGTCTCTCTGTCTGCAGGAAGTGGTGGTGTGCGGCCACAGTCTGGAGATGAACGTCACGTCCAGTCTGGATCTGTTTCTGAGCGTGACTCAGGTGCAGTTACTGCAGCAGCTCCTGCAGGCCAACGTGGGGCTGACGACCGACGACCAGACCACTGCAGACGTACGGAAACACACACACACACACACGGTCAGGTGTCTCTATCTCTCTCAGGTCTTTCTGTCTGTCTGAATGTCTTCAGGGTGCTGATGCATGTCTGGTCTCTGCTCTTCCCATCATGCTCTAGTGTTTACAGAGGGGAGGGGCTCGGCGCCTCAATAAAAGCCTCTCGCACACACTCTAATGGAACGGCATGTAAAAATATTTACGGCAGCGGCGTGTGTGAGGATGGAGGAGAGCGTGTCTGTCTGACGTGCAGAAGAGCGTCTGATGGCGAGTGCCGCTGACATGCTAGCGCTCAAACGCTGAGTAAACAGCACACGCTCGTCACATAAACACACACACTGAACGCTGATGGAGCGACACACACACACACACCGGTGGAGCGCCTGGGAAGCGCGCGGCGTCTCGTTTCTCGTGTCGTCTCGTGTGTGTCTCGGGGCGGCCGCGGGTTTGTGTGGAGGTGAGACGCATCTGGATCTGATTGTGGGAGTGATGTTGGGCTGAATCATCTCTGCCTCCCTACAGATCCAGAGCGTCACTACCCAGAGTTCACCTGGGTTCAGGACATGATGTTTAACAGCCTTGTGTGTGTGTGTGAAGTGTTTAACTCACGCCAGAGCGCCCTCCAGTGGCCACACGTGACGGAGCAACAGTGTGAAGAGAGTTAGTTGAATAAAACACATCTGATTTAGTGACAGGATGGAGGTGGAAGTCCCCTCGCTCAGTCGAGCTGGAGTGTGTTTCGGAGTCGTGTGATGATGAAACTCTCCCGCCTTCCAGTTGTTTTGATTCCCTGAGGGACGGCGGCCCGCATCGGTTCTCTCCGCAGGCGGGTCGCTGGAGGTCGTGGAGCTGCTGAAGCTCAGATTGGCGTTCTTCAGGGTTGACCTGTGAACCCGCTGTACGAGACCTCTCGCTTACACGCGCCGGGAAGGTCACGTGTGTTTTCTTTCTTTCGCCTGCGTTTGGCTGCTAAACATCTGCGAAGAAGGAGTTTCGCTGCGGCTGATCTCAAATATTTGTTCGCTCTCAGGGTTGGTGTTTTTAGCCTTCCAGTCTGTGTTATGAAACCCAATCGGTCTTTTTTCTCTCGGCGCTCGCTGACCCCTCGTACCAGAATCAACTGATAATTGACAGCCAGTCAAAACAGTTCACCTTTCCCCGTTCAGCGCTGCGCCCGAATCCAGCGGCGTGGCACATTCCCCAATTCACCTCCGAAACCTGATCTATTTGAGATCAGTAGCAGCTGAGGCGTTCGCTCATAACGCTTTGTCAGAATTGGCGTGAAACCCCAGATAAAATCATCAGGCGCAGAATTACATTCAGCAGAAACAAACAGGGGCTGTGAGTCGGGCCGGCTGACCCGCGGCTCTGGTTTCAGCTCAGGTGCCCGAGGGCGAACGGGGTCACGGTTCGAGAAGGGTAACGCGTGTTAACTCGAGCCCGGCCGAGGAGAGAAAACATGTCTTCCACCTGTGTAAGCAAGATCGCACGATTAAAATAACAGGTGAGACGAGCGAGTTCTGCTGCGTACGGGCGTGTTCGGGCTCTCGACCTGATGAAGTTCACTGTAGCTGTTGAGCTCGTCAGGAACGTCCTACTTGTTTAATTATTAAACAGTTTGGCTAATTTGAGGATGCTTTCAGCTACCAATAAGAGTACTATACTTTATGTATTTTTTATATTTATTTTCTTTTCTTTTATATCTATTTTCTTTTATTTTTATATTGTATTTTTTAAAATTTGTAATGATTTTTATTTTATTTTTTGTATTTTTATATGTTGTATTACTCTATTTTATTTTATTATTTTTAATGTTCTTTTTATATTGTATTTTTAAAAGTTGTAATTTTATTTTTTTTATTTTTTACATTTTTATTACTTTATTTCATCTTATTTTATTTTATTCTTTTTTTAAATTTCTTTTCATATTGTATTTTTAAAATTTGTAATTATTTTTATTTTATTTTTTGCATTTTAATATTTATTTTGAGTAATTTGATGATGCTTTCAGCTACCAAAAAGAGTACTATATTCTATGTATTTTTTATATTCATTTTATTCTGTTTTATTGCTATTTTATTTTCTTATATCTATTTTTTTATTACTTCATTTCATTTTATTATTTTATTTTATTTTTTATTGTAGTTTTAAAATTTGTAAGTTGTTTTATTTTATGGCATTTTTTTTTTTTTTTTTTTTACATTTTTCTTACTTTATTTTATTTTATTTTTTAATTTATTTTTTATTGTATCTTTAAAATTTGCAATTATTTTTATTTTTATTCATTTTATTACTTTATTTTTATTTTATTTACTATTTGTATTTTTAACTTTTTATTACTTTATTTTATTATTTTATTTTGTTCTATTTTTCCTTTTTTATTTTGTATTTTTTTATTTTTATCATATTTTTCTTATTTTATTCTATTTTATTTTATTTATTTTTTATTTTTTTAAGATTTATTTTTGCCGTTTTTGCCTTTATTATGATAGGGCAGTGATTAGACAGGAAGCGAAGTGGGAGAGAGAGGGGGGGGGCGGGATCAAGCCGTGACTTGAACTCGGGTCGCCCGAAGCGCATTGGCACTACATGTCGGTGCTACCCATGAGGCCATCAGCGCCGACATTTATTGTATATTTTTAAAGTTGTATTATTTTTATTTTATTAATACATGTCATCTATTCCCAGTAAATGAACTGGTAAATGTTTACCTGAGGAAAAGAGTATCTGGCAAATGCATGAATGTAAAAGTAATGTGAATAATGTGTAGTTTTCATTAATATTCCCTTTATCTCTGTTAATTTTAGTTAAGTTGTCTTTTTTCTCCCGAGTTTTTTTTTGTTTTAGTGTTTTAGGGCTGGCATGATTTCATACCAAGTCATAAAAATGTATTTTAGTTTATTTTCTTTTAATTTTTTATTTCAGCTGTCAGAAATGTTTACATCCATCCACAGAACCGGCTCAGTTCTGGTGGTGCTGATGGGAATGTGATTCATTGCTAGCGCTGGGTTTTGCTCCGTGGTGTAAGTCACGTTTCGAGCGAGCTGCGGCTCTGATGGGGATAAAATGAAATCGTCCGCTCGGTCTCGCTGTAAACATGGTGGCTGCCAGCGGCTTTACGCCTCAGCGGACGGCGAATAACTCAAGCGTTCGGCTGCGGTCGCAGAGTTTCTGAGCGCTGTGGTCTCAGAGAGACACCTGGAGCCCGTCTCACCTCTCGCTCACCCTGGGGTTCCTCGCGTTGCTGTTTCTCCTCGGCGTAACCAAAGCAAAGCGTCACTGGGGCCAGAGAGTGACTTCATGACCTCATGGAGACGCGTGTTTGAAGTTGAGCTCACCGAGGGACACTGCGTTCTGAAGTCACCTCGATGTTTGCTGCAGTGCGCTGGTAAACTTCCTGCACCGCTGATGGTTATCATGAGCTCAGGTTGGTCAGGTTTCCTGAACGCTCCGTTTTGCTCCTCTTACAGGAGTGAACAAGTCATTTAGTCCCAGTGTGACGGTTCAGATGTTCAGCAGAATGTTCTCGCTGCTCTTTCCATACAGTGAAATCAGATCCAGTGTAGAGTCATGTGTGTTGAGCTGATTTGTTCTGTCAGAGTGTGTGAGCGGCTCTCACCTGCTGCTGACCCCTGACCTCTGACCTCTGGAGAGCACCGTGTGGAAGGGTTGTTCGCTCTCACTCTTGGTTTTAGTCATTGGCCGCTACATTCCAGGGTGAATGCAGTGCAGCTCATTGAACATGAATGCTGGGTAAATGATGTCGGATTCCCAGTGTTTTTGCCAGCAGAACCGGCAACAGTGACTCATCGGCCTCGCTGCAGGTCTGTTTGTTGAATCTGCACGACAGAACCGAGCAGTTTTTCTTTACTCTCCGGACGGACCGCAGCGTCCCTGATGTGTGTTTGCTCCTGCAGTGTGAGTTATGCTGCAGAATTAACCCGCTGAGATCCATCGCTCTCTTCCGTCACTGTGGCGGCCCGTTGTTCAGCAGGTCGCGACCCGCCCGGGTCTTTCCTGTGGTCGGGCTGCCGTCACGAGTTTGGGGTCTCTGGGCTTTGATGCGCACGCGGCCGTCACGTCTCTGAGCGAATGCGACTTCACAGGAAGCGTTCCACCCTGCAGACTGAGGCCGCGGCACTCGCTTTTAAGCGCTTTTGTTTTCTTCAAAGGGAGTCTCAGATTTGAGGAGAACATTCTCTGGCGCTGAGCTCTGAACACATGAGGTTTCTCATGAGATGGAACAGAGCGTCAATGCAGCTTCTGAACTGAATCTGACCCTCCATCAGCCGCGTGTGTGTGTGTGTGTGTGTGTGTGTGTGTGTGTGTGTGTGTGTGTGACTGTCACTGAACGCGTCACATTTACATGCCATACCACCAGTGAAGCCCCGCCCTCTGCAGAGCTCAGATATTTTAGCTTGTTTGTTATTTCTTAATTGTTGGTCTGTTTGCTTATGATTACTGTGGCCAGTTGCATAAACTGCTTAGACTAGTCTTACAAGTTAAGGGTCATTCACACAGAACGTTAAAAACACGAGACGCAGGTCAGTGAAACGAAAAAGAGCAAAAAATATGCTTTTTTTAAAAGTTGAACTTGAGCGCTGTGTCATGCATGAGATGCTGCACAAGAAGCAAGACCTCAAACACATTCTAGAGTGTGTTTATGTAGAAAAACAATGGAAAAATAGCACAATGAAATGGAAAAACATGTTCTGTGGGAATGGCCCCATAGCCATCTACATTTTTTCTTTAGGACTGGTCATAATTTTTTATGTCAGTTACAGGAAAAGTAGATTGGTCTAATTTGAATCTGAAAAGTAAGACTGATGATTACCCCTCGACTAACTACTAGTTGGTCGGAGTAGTTCTTAAAGTTCCTAAAAGGAAGTTGCGCTGGACTTTTCTCCCCTATTGTGCTGTATATCCGAGTGAAACAGCATCTGGAACGAGAACAAATATAGAACGGGGATTGATTTTGTCTGTGGGGAATTGATTGGATGGTTTAGGGTTGTCAAAAGTACCAACTTTGTAACCAAGTCAGTACTGAAATTTTGACTATACCAGCATTTCCTCCTAGGATTTTGACACAAAGATGCATGTTTTTGAAGCGTTGATCATTGTAGCCAATCACAGGCATATCTGTTGAGCGCGTGAACACAATGGCCAATCAGAGGTGTTTAAAGGGGACCCTTTTACAAGATGTAATATCAGTCTCTGGTGTCTCCAGAATGTGTGTGTGAAGTTTCAGCTCAAAATACCCCACAGATCATTTATTATAGCTTGTCAAATTTACCCCTATTTGGGTGTGAGCAAAAACACGCCATTTTTGTGTGTGTCCCTTTAAATGCAAATGAGCTGCTGCTTTCCAGAAGAGGGCGGAGCTTTAACAGCTCAACAACAACAAAGCTGGAGAATCTCACGCAGCCAAAATGAGGATTGTCAGTAACGGTGTTCAGCCTTACATTGTTCAAACCGGAGTCGACACTGATGGAGAGACTCAGGAAGAAGTTACAACTTTTAGACGTTTCTGAATGGTTAGTGGATAAATTGATGTAGTTGCTGTGGAGTTGATTCAACTCATCCACTAGCATGTGCCGTCATGTTCATCTTTTGTGTTGAATTGAGCCTCGTTTGGCGTAAAATGACGGCATGTCAACAACACTCTACTACAACAACTCTTCCTCTTCTCTAAAGCAGCCCAACATGGCCCCGCCCCCTTTGTTATGTGTTCTCGGGGGTGGGGTTTATGTACATTTTAGGGTTAGTGATGTCACTAACCTGGGAAGAAGCTCATTGTAGTCCCTACCAGCCGTTTGTTGTAGTCCTTAAAAAG
The DNA here is from genome assembly GCA_036281575.1 of Ancherythroculter nigrocauda. Taxonomy (NCBI): domain Eukaryota; kingdom Metazoa; phylum Chordata; class Actinopteri; order Cypriniformes; family Xenocyprididae; genus Ancherythroculter; species Ancherythroculter nigrocauda. Next base: position 47,618,972 of record VTFQ01000010.1, on the reverse strand, counting down.
AAAATATCTCCCTTTGCATTGAACTTTGAGCAACTTTGCAGATGTTGTTTATGCTCAAACAGCAACATTACACACTAACTAAAGTTAAAAAAGTCAAATCAAAGTCAGTACTTTTGACAACCCTATGATAGTTGTGGTTTGCTATTGGTGGATCTCATGTGAGTGACAGGTTGCCCCGCCCTCGTCATCAGAGTAAATGAGGGAGGGGAAGTTATTCTGATTCAAAATTATGAGGAACATGAATTTAAAACAATGATATGCACTGATAAATCACTTAGAATAAACACTGCAATGTCCCATAAACAAACACTGATTTCATGGTTACTTTAAGGCACATTCTGTGTATATGCAACTGAATAAGTTCAGATTGTAGGTGTGATGTCTGTTATCATCTGGATGTGTGTGTTCAGGTGTGTGGTCGTCCACCACAGGCCGGCACAGTCTCGGGCTCCGTGGAGAGTTTGTGTGGCAGCAGCGCCCCCTGCGGGCAGGACAGTGGCTTCGGCAGCGACAGCGCCCGTCTGCGGATCGTTCAGATCGAGCGGCAGAGCGGCACGGGTCAGCACCGTCTCGCCCGGCCGTCGCAGCAGCCCACCATCACCAAGAACCTCAGCTTCATCCCCTTCGACGTGTTCCTCACTGCCGGCCGCATCTCTCTCATGACGTACGCCACCACGCCCCTGGCCAACCCTCCCGCGCGCGACGTGCCAGAGGACGAGACGACTCGCGGCAGCGCTCTGTCCTCGCTGACGGCCGACGATCTTCTCAACGCTAACACCGCCGTCGTGTCAACAGGGATTCTGGAGGGCATTTCAGCGCCCGGCCGCACGTCTGCGCGACAGGCTCTGGGCGTGACGGTAGTGAGACAGCCGGGCCGCAGAGGAGACAAAGACTGCAGCCTGCAGCCGCTGCTGTTCCTGCAGGTGACGCAGCCGTCCGTCCTCGTCAACTGCCACCATCGCAAACAGAGGCTGGAGCTGTCGCTGTTCGACCTCACGCTGAAGGGAGTCGCAACCGACTACAAGAGTCTCGGTGAGTGACGCTTCACGCGCGCTACAGGTGCGGAGAGAACACACACAACCTTCAACTGTCTCTCTCTCTCTCAGACGCAGGGAAGTCTCTCCCCGAGGCGTTAGACTACAGCGTGTTTTGGCTGCAGACGGTCGCGGGAGAGGCCGACAGCCGGACAGGCATCCCTCCTCCACTCCTGTCTGTGGTCGTCAGAGACTTCCTGAGTGGACCAGGTGAGTTCAGACTGGAGATGTGATCGCAGTGTTTGTCAGGAGACTGTGGAATGTGTTAGTGTGAACGGCACGAAACACTGTATTTAAAGGAGACTTATTATGCCCATTTTCACAAGATGTAATATTGTCAGGTGTTCCCAGAATGTGTCTGTGAAGTTTCCGCTCAAAATACCCCACAGGTCATTTATCATAGCATGTTGTAAATGCCCATTTTTGCACATGATGTTTTCGTGCATGTACCTTTAAATGCAAATTAGCTGCTGCTCCCTGTCCCTCTTTCCAGAAGAGGGCGGAGCCTGTACAGCTTGTGCCTCTGCCAAAAGCTTGTTTTTGATCATCTTCTCTATCTTGGCCACTCTTACGTGACTTTGCAGTTCGTCGTCATCGTAAAAGTTTATTATCTGTATGCGTTTTAAAGCCATATCAGTCTAAACATCTGATATATGGTTTTCTGAGCGCACACATCCGAAGCACATGCACAGAAAGCTGGCCGTCAGACGGAAGATTTGTTTTGCAAAGTTTAGGGTTCATATAAATAAAACTTTTAGAATCTGAAATTGGATTGGATTCATTCAGATTGATGAAAATTAGTTTAAATATACCTAATGTGACATAACTAAAAATATCTTCTTTTGTGTTCTACTGAAGAAAGAGAGTCGTGTGTGTTGCGGTAGTTAGTGTGTGTTCAACAGGTGATTAACTGCAACAAATTAGAAGTGTCATATTTCCGAACAGCTGTATTCAGTCAGATGAGTGTGAGGAAGCTAAAGCTGTCAGCGCTGCAAGCAGATATACACCCGTGTGTGTGTGTGTGTGTGTGTGTGTTCTTGATCCTTACACACGTCTCTCTCTCTCTCTCTCAGAGTTAAAGGTGGACATCAGTCGGCCGCTGCGGGTCAGTCCCACACTGGCTAAAATTGAGCAGGCCAAGGACTTCTGGAAGAGACTCTTTCCTGAGAGGGAGGGCGAATCGCAGCCCAGAACACCCGCAGGCTCCGCCCACCACGGCAGTGACGCCCCGCCCACGGCCGACCAGCTGCTGCGCTCCCTGCAGACGCCCATTCCTTTCCACAAGATGGCGCTGCGCACGGTGCAGATGGTGGTCAGCGTGGAGATGGAGTCACATGCCGCGCGGCCCAGTCTGACTCTGTCTGTGTCGGCCATGACAGGCGCGCTGGCGCTGAAGAACGCCATCAAACCCGCAGGTTAGTCGTGCGCATGTGTGCGAGTGATTCATGTGCTTCTCTTGATTGGGCCTTTAATCCAGTGCAGGGCCCCGTTCCTGTTACCCACAGTGCACTGCGGCAGATAATCAGAGCGTTTGCTTTACTTACGCTGACCGGAAATCCAGTTAATCTCTCTGAGCCTTTAACAGGGCTGAGCGGACCGCAGCAGATCCGCGCAGGAAGGAGGTTCCCATCATGTGCGCTGGTGTGTGTCAGCACCTCCGTCCCGCAGGGCAGCAGATCACATGGCGGGAGAGTCTGTCTCTGTGATCTTCTGCAGTACAGAACACTGCAGACATTACTGTCTTACTGAGTATCTTTGCCTTGTTTTCCAATACAAATATCTAAACACTCTTAAATCGAGAACAGAAAAATAAACTTATTTCAAAGGGAAAACATTTTTCGGACCCCAGTTATCAAAATTTTTTTCTTGTTTTAAGCATAAAAATTGTTTGCATTGTTTACACACTCATCTTTAACACTTGTGATAGAGGCCTGAAAATGACTTTTTAAAATAAGCAGAACAAATAAGCTTATTTTAAACTTTTCTTATTGCAGTTCATTTTTGTCTTTGAAGAACCAGGATTCTTGGAAAACCTAGATAATATAAGGAAGCCTCATTTTAAAAGTGAACATTAATATTTATTTTTATGCCATTTAATCAGGCAGAAATTGTGAGAAAAAATATTTCAGCGAATCAGGAATGACTGGAAAAGTCACGTAAATGAGTTATTTTGGTGTGGGTGTGTTTGATCACATCAGCACTGGTTCTAGTGACCAGCAGTGGAAGTGTGTGTTTTCTCTCTGTGCGGTTCGTCTCTAGATGGGTTTCAGCGAGCCGGAGCTGTTCTCTGAGCGCAGCCGCCCATCTGCTCAACAGATGCTTTCATAGACTTTCTCCAGATAAAGTGATTGTTGAGAATTTTAATTAAAACCTCAACAATTTGCACTTGTTTACTGGATTGGACATAACTGCAGCATGAGACATGCGTCCGGCCGCGAGCCAGACGGACTCTCTCTGCGGGCCGGAGTTTGATGTGCCTTTATTAAACACAGTCGAAACAGAGTTTGGCCAAACACTGGTAAACAGCAGACGAGGATGTGAGCGTTTGTGTTGGTGTGGAAATAACAGAGCGCTGTGAGTTTCTGGAGCCCTGCATGCGTGTGTGTAATGTGTTTAATGTGTGTGTGTGTGTGTGTGTTTGTACATACTTAACCTTATTTTGGGGACAAATTTGTACACAGAAGTGAGCTACACTTGACAAAAACTCATCGTTTGAGGATGTCTTCATTTGTAAAAATGACATAAAAATAAAGTAAATGCAGAACATTTTCAGCAGCTCTTAAAGTAAATGGTGTCAGTATCCATCTTAAGTAAATCAGTATTGATTCATTCCGTTGTAAGAATCAATAGTTATTAATTTAGTTGGTAACACTTTACTTGAAGGGGTGTGCATAAGACTGACATGACACCTTCATAATCTTGACATGACACGTGTCATGAATATGAAGGAGGTTTTATGCATGTTTATGACAACTGTCATTAAATGTCATTCACTCAATTATGTCATTTTTAATGCAAAGATGACATTGTTTGAGATGTCTTTGTTACGACAACTTGACATAAACCAATACATCATAACCTGTCAGTGTCTTTGTCATGACAACTTGACATTAGCAAAACATCATAACCTGTCAGTGTCTTTGTCATGACAACTTGACATTAGCAAAACATCATAACCTGTCATAAACATGACATAGCAGATTAATTATCAAACTTAAAAAAACTATTTAGCTTTATGGGTTAACATTACATTACATTATTTTGGTAACACTTCAGTATAGGGAACACATATATAAACGATTAACTATGACTTTTCCCTCAATAAACTCTTAATTTACTGCTTATTATAGTTAATTGTTAGGTTTAGGTATTGGGTAGGATTAAGAATGTAGAATAAGATCATGCAGAATAAGGCATTAATATGTGCTTTATAAGTACTAATAAATAGCCAATATTTTAGCCATATGAATGCTAATAGTAATAAGCAACTAGTTAAAAGACCCTAAAATAAAGTGTTACCATTATTTTATAACAGTGTCATCTTTTTTAAGAAATTTGAAATTGTCTATTATCTGACCTTCTGTTGGTGGAAACTTAAAAAAAACAAAAAAAAAACATGAAATGAAAAATAGTCATGACGCTGTTATAAAATTATTTGTCAGAATATTGTCACTTAATGACAAGTTCAATTTGTACCACTTTACTTGAGCTCATGATACATATTCATGACACTATTATAATGGCCTCATGACAGCCATTGTCAAAACCAACCACATGACAGTTTAATGTAATGTTAACCCATAAAGCTAAATGATGTCAAGTTGTCATGACAAAGACAGTGACAGGTTATGATGTATTGGTTTATGTAAAGTTGTCATAACGCGGACATCTCAAACAATGTCATCTTTGCATTAAAAATGATATAATTGAGCGAATGACACTTAATGACAGTTGTCATAAACATTCATAAAACCTCCTTCATATTCATGGTGTGTGTCATGTCATGATTATGAAGGTGTCATGTCAGTCTTATGCACACCCCTTCAAGTAAAGTGTTACCAATGGGGTCAATGCAGGCAGATCAAAACACTGTTGAATATCAAATGTCAAGTCAAATGTCAAGTGTCCCCAACTAAGCAAGCCAAAGGCGACAGCGGCAAGGAACCCAAACTCCAACAGGTGACATCAGGTGGCAAACAGGTGTTAAAATGGAGAAAAAAACCTTGGGAGAAACCAGGCTTAGTCGGGGGGCCAGTTCTCCTCTGGCCAACAGTGCTTTGTTATGATTCAGGCAGCTTATCATAAGTCTGATAGGATCACAACAGTCAAAGTATTTATCTCAGTTCCATCCAGTTGAGGATCGTATTCATCACGCCGGTATGGACGGTCTGTTGAGGAGCTGTGGCACTGGCTGTCGTGTCGATGATGTCTTCACAGTGGATGATCTAGTTGACTCGATCTCTGCTGATACTTCAGGGCTGCGTTGTGGTCATGTGAGTGTGTGTGTGTGTGCAAGTGTGTGAGTGTGCAAGTGTGTGTGCATGTGAGTGTGTGTGTGCAAGTGTGTGTGCAAGTGTGTGAGTGTGCAAGTGTGTGTGCATGTGAGTGTGCATGTGAGTGTGTGTGTGTGTGCAAGTGTGTGAGTGTGCAAGTGTGTGTGCATGTGAGTGTGTGTGTGCAAGTGTGTGAGTGTGTGTGTGCAAGTGTGTGAGTGTGCAAGTGTGTGTGCATGTGAGTGTGTGTGTGCAAGTGTGTGAGTGTGCAAGTGTGTGTGCATGTGAGTGTGTGTGTGCAAGTGTGTGAGTGTGTGTGTGCAAGTGTGTGAGTGTGTGTGTGCAAGTGTGTGAGTGTGCAAGTGTGTGTGCATGTGAGTGTGTGTGTGCATGTGAGTGTGTGTGTGCAAGTGTGTGAGTGTGCAAGTGTGTGTGCATGTGAGTGTGTGTGTGCAAGTGTGTGAGTGTGTGTGTGCAAGTGTGTGAGTGTGCAAGTGTGTGTGCATGTGAGTGTGAGTGTGCAAGTGTGTGTGCATGTGAGTGTGTGTGTGCAAGTGTGTGAGTGTGTGTGTGCAAGTGTGTGTGCATGTGAGTGTGTGTGCGAGTATGAGTGTGTGAGAGTGTGCGAGTATGAGTGTGTGAGAGTGTGCGAGTATGTGTGCAAATGTGTGAGTATGAGTGTGTGTGTGTGCAAGTACGAGTGTGTAAGTGTGCAAGTGTGTGAGTGTGCAAGTGTGTGTGCATGTGAGTGTGTGTGTGCAAGTGTGTGAGTGTGCAAGTGTGTGTGCATGTGAGTGTGTGTGTGCAAGTGTGTGAGTGTGTGTGTGCAAGTGTGTGTGCATGTGAGTGTGTGTGCGAGTATGAGTGTGTGAGAGTGTGCGAGTATGAGTGTGTGAGAGTGTGCGAGTATGAGTGTGTGAGAGTGTGCGAGTATGTGTGCAAATGTGTGAGTATGAGTGTGTGTGTGTGCAAGTACGAGTGTGTAAGTGTGCAAGTGTGTGTGCATGTGAGTGTGTGTGTGCAAGTGTGTGAGTGTGCAAGTGTGTGTGCATGTGAGTGTGTGTGTGCAAGTGTGTGAGTGTGCAAGTGTGTGTGCATGTGAGTGTGTGTGTGCAAGTGTGTGAGTGTGCAAGTGTGTGTGCATGTGAGTGTGTGTGTGCAAGTGTGTGAGTGTGTGTGCAAGTGTGTGTGCATGTGAGTGTGTGTGCGAGTATGAGTGTGTGAGAGTGTGCGAGTATGAGTGTGTGAGAGTGTGCGAGTATGTGTGCAAATGTGTGAGTATGAGTGTGTGTGTGTGCAAGTACGAGTGTGTAAGTGTGCAAGTGTGTGTGCATGTGAGTGTGTGTGTGCAAGTGTGTGAGTGTGCAAGTGTGTGTGCATGTGAGTGTGTGTGTGCAAGTGTGTGAGTGTGCAAGTGTGTGTGCATGTGAGTGTGTGTGTGCAAGTGTGTGAGTGTGTGTGTGCAAGTGTGTGTGCATGTGAGTGTGTGTGCGAGTATGAGTGTGTGCAAATGTGTGAGTATGAGTGTGTGTGTGTGCAAGTACGAGTGTGTAAGTGTGCAAGTGTGTGAGTGTGCAAGTGTGTGTGTGTGTGTGTGTGCGAGTGTGTGTGTGCGAGAGTATGAGTGTGCGAGTGTGTGTGTGTGCGAGTGTGTGTGTGTGTGTGTGCAAGTGTGTGAGTGTGCAAGTGTGTGTGCATGTGAGTGTGAGTGTGCAAGTGTGTGTGCATGTGAGTGTGTGTGTGCAAGTGTGTGAGTGTGTGTGTGCAAGTGTGTGTGCATGTGAGTGTGTGTGCGAGTATGAGTGTGTGAGAGTGTGCGAGTATGAGTGTGTGAGAGTGTGCGAGTATGTGTGCAAATGTGTGAGTATGAGTGTGTGTGTGTGCAAGTACGAGTGTGTAAGTGTGCAAGTGTGTGAGTGTGCAAGTGTGTGTGCATGTGAGTGTGTGTGTGCAAGTGTGTGAGTGTGCAAGTGTGTGTGCATGTGAGTGTGTGTGTGCAAGTGTGTGAGTGTGTGTGTGCAAGTGTGTGTGCATGTGAGTGTGTGTGCGAGTATGAGTGTGTGAGAGTGTGCGAGTATGAGTGTGTGAGAGTGTGCGAGTATGAGTGTGTGAGAGTGTGCGAGTATGTGTGCAAATGTGTGAGTATGAGTGTGTGTGTGTGCAAGTGTGTGTGCATGTGAGTGTGTGTGCGAGTATGAGTGTGTGAGAGTGTGCGAGTATGAGTGTGTGAGAGTGTGCGAGTATGAGTGTGTGAGAGTGTGCGAGTATGTGTGCAAATGTGTGAGTATGAGTGTGTGTGTGTGCAAGTACGAGTGTGTAAGTGTGCAAGTGTGTGAGTGTGCAAGTGTGTGTGCATGTGAGTGTGTGTGTGCAAGTGTGTGAGTGTGCAAGTGTGTGTGCATGTGAGTGTGTGTGTGCAAGTGTGTGAGTGTGCAAGTGTGTGTGCATGTGAGTGTGTGTGTGCAAGTGTGTGAGTGTGCAAGTGTGTGTGCATGTGAGTGTGTGTGTGCAAGTGTGTGAGTGTGTGTGCAAGTGTGTGTGCATGTGAGTGTGTGTGCGAGTATGAGTGTGTGAGAGTGTGCGAGTATGAGTGTGTGAGAGTGTGCGAGTATGTGTGCAAATGTGTGAGTATGAGTGTGTGTGTGTGCAAGTACGAGTGTGTAAGTGTGCAAGTGTGTGTGCATGTGAGTGTGTGTGTGCAAGTGTGTGAGTGTGCAAGTGTGTGTGCATGTGAGTGTGTGTGTGCAAGTGTGTGAGTGTGCAAGTGTGTGTGCATGTGAGTGTGTGTGTGCAAGTGTGTGAGTGTGTGTGTGCAAGTGTGTGTGCATGTGAGTGTGTGTGCGAGTATGAGTGTGTGCAAATGTGTGAGTATGAGTGTGTGTGTGTGCAAGTACGAGTGTGTAAGTGTGCAAGTGTGTGAGTGTGCAAGTGTGTGTGTGTGTGTGTGCGAGTGTGTGTGTGCGAGAGTATGAGTGTGCGAGTGTGTGTGTGTGCGAGTGTGTGTGTGAGTGTGTGTGCTCAGTGTTATTTATGAAGGGTCATGCTGCTGCCAGACCAAAACCACACGCTCCTAAATCTCTCCTGTCGATCACTGAGCCAAAGATGAACCACAGAGTGAGTGTCAGTACCAGATGGAGACGTGTGTGTCCGTGGACGATCCATCAGAGGAAGTGGATCTAGTCTGTCTGTAATACGCTCAGATACCTGGACACACAACAGCAGCTACAGACACACGTGAAGTACAGCAGCAGTGCTGTGAAACACATGACCCGTCTGATTGTGCTGCGTTTTGGTCTCCTGCAGAGTGTAATCGAACACGACAGGCCGTTCAAGAATGAACACAGATCTGTGAGTGTGATTTCTGTCTGTTGTTCTCTCTCCAGACGGTTTTAAGGAGGTCTGTCTGTCAGTTCAGTGTGAGGACGTGTTGGTGCGAACGGGTCTGAAGGACAGGAGCTCCGTGTTTGTGGGTCCGTTTTCCTGCAGTGCGGATCTGGAGGCTCATTGGTGCAGACACAGCGGAAGCTCCACCCCCGACTCACCTGGACCCCCGAGAGTGTTGATTGACATGAAGGGAGGACTGCTTCAGGTAACATGACAAATGCCGCTGCTGCTTCTGTTCGCATATCCTCTCACTCTCCACACATGTGTCCTTCCGTTCTATTGAACGTGTCTTAAATGAAATCATGCGCTCATCTCCGTAAACTCTGAGTGCGGCCGCTGAACATGCAGAAATCCCCTAATGTTCCTGTTCACTGTTAGTCAGAGACACACGGAGTCATTCTGAGTCAGAGATTCCAGCTGATTCAGGCCAAGAACTCACACACATTTACTTAGCTATCTAACTGGAGACATTGCATGGACTAGTATTGTTTTTATATACATTTAGTTATAAATTCTGCAACCTAAACCTAACCCACACACTAAACCTCACTGAAAACTTTCTGTCTGTCTGTCACAGGTGTTTTGGGGGCAGCAGCAGTTTAATTGTTTATCTGAGATTCAAGAGCAGCTGCAGAACTACTGGAGTCAGATGAGCAGTACGGAGGCGGAGTCTACCGATAAGCCCCTCCTCTCTACACCCCTGCCCACCACTCGCCCTGCCCAATCAGAACACTCCTCTGATGACCTGCGCACAGGCCTCTTCCAGTACATACAGGACTCAGGTAACACACACACACACACACACACACACGTATGTGTTAGAACTTCATAAAATTTTCATTAAAATTTTCAAGTGTGTGTGATGATCTGATGTCTGTCTCTCAGCGTGTCAGAAGCTGCCGTCGCCTCATGAGGTGGTGTTTTGGAGGGAGACGGATGAGTCTTCAGGTGTAATGCTGTGGCGTTACCCTGAACCGCGCGTGATCACGTTTCTCAGAATCACACCTGTTCCCTTCAACACCACAGACGACCCGGATATCAGCACGGCCGACCTCGGAGACGTGCTGCAGGTGAGCGCTGCATTACTGCTGAATTTGTGCTGTATTACTGCTGCATTAGAGCTGCATTAGTGCTGCAGGTGAACACTGCATTAGTGCTGCATTAGTGCTGCATTACTGATGTATTAGAGCTGCATTAGTGCTGCAGGTGAACACTGCATTAGTCCTGCATTACTGATGTATTAGAGCTGCATTAGTGCTGCAGGTGAACACTGCATTAGTCCTGCATTACTGATGTATTAGAGCTGCATTAGAGCTGCATTAGTGCTGCATTACTGATGTATTAGAGCTGCATTAGAGCTGCATTAGTGCTGCATTACTGATGTATTAGAGCTGCATTAGTGCTGCAGGTGAACACTGCATTAGTGCTGCAGGTGAACACTGCATTAGTGCTGCATTACTGATGTATTAGAGCTGCATTAGTGCTGTATTAGTGCTGCATTAGTGCTGCATTACTGATGTATTAGAGCTGCATTAGTGCTGTATTAGTGCTGCATTAGTGCTGCATTACTGATGTATTAGAGCTGCATTAGTGCTGTATTAGTGCTGCATTAGTTTTTCATTAGGGCTACGTTAGACTGTTAATGCGGCTTTAGTGCTGCTAATGCTAATGACTGCATGAGTCGGTCACTGTCGTCATTGAGCTGAGAGCTGATTGGACCATCACAGACATGCACATGTTCGCTGGATGCATGTCTGCGGCAGTGTGCACATGCACCAGCTCATGATTCATATTTAATTATTTTCAGCTCAGAACTTTATTTTTTCCTTTTATTGCAGCTTCAGAAAGCCTCCATTAATTGATCCTGTGATTTGATTTCTGCAGTTTTACAGGAAACGCTCGTAAAGCAGTGACTGTTGCCATTTGTTAAAGAGAAACAGATTTCACACCCGAGTCAGACAAACAGAGCGAGAGACAGTTTCTCTTTCACTCTTTTGTCTGGATGTCAGTCATTCATGACACACTGAAAGCCTTTCAGTTTGTTTTTGCTCAGTTTTATGATGACAAACACTGTATTTGTGTTTGAGGAGCATTTGTGACTCAAAGAGCTTCTCATGATGATCATTAGTGTTTCATTCATTTGATGGAGCATCAGAAGCTCTTTAAGAGTCATAACCTCATCTGTCTCTGTCTGTAGGTGCCGTGCAGTCTGGAGTACTGGGACGAGCTGCAGCGAGCGTTTGTGCCGTATAGAGAGTTCAGCCTATCAGAGAGCAGCGTATGTGAGCTGACCCTGCCCACTCTGACCCCCGACACACACCAGACTGCCCTGGTGACCTCTGACCTCTGGAGGGTGGTGCTCAACAGCACCAGTGACGGTGGAGAGGAGAGGTGAGTGTGTTTTACTTGAGTTTGTGTTTTAGATGCGAGTGTGCCATTGTGTAATCATGTCTGTGTGTGTGTGTGTAGTTCGGACAGTGAATCGGGTTCTCAGGTGCCCTGTGAGCAGCTGGTGTGTCCTACTGCTCTGGCTGCATGTACTCGAGTGGACTCGTGTTTTGCACCATGGTTCGTGCCGTCAGTCGGCGTCTCCTTACGACTGGCCTTCCTGGAGCTGCACTTCTGCCACAACCTGGATCAGCTGGGCACAGGTGAGAGTGTGTGTGTGTGTGTGTGTGTGTGTGTGTGTGTGTGTGTGTGTGTGTACAATCAAGATAAACACTTAAACACTTTGTCCTGATTTTATTCTCTTCTCTAATTTGGCTCTTTTGCAGTGCCATGCCAGAAGCTCCGCCCCTTCCTCCCAGACAGGAAGTTGCCTCAGGATCAGGAGTTTGCGGTGGTGTGTGTGCGTGAGCCGTGCGTGTTTGTGCGTCAGTGGAGTGACGTGTCTCAGTGCTGTCACGAGCTCAGCTTCTCGTCCACGTTGAGCTGCCGTCTGCTGGAGTACCGTAACCTCACGCAGCTGCCCGTCGTTCAGCCCGTCGGCCTGCAGGGACACGCCACACACAC
>VTFQ01000010.1:47492049-47602049 GCA_036281575.1 Ancherythroculter nigrocauda | reverse complement strand
AGTGAGAGTGTGAGAGTGTGTGAGTGAGAGTGAGTGTGAGTCAGAGACGGATTATCCATAGGCGGGATTGGGCGAGTGCCCTGGGGCACCAGCCAATAGGGGGGCACCAAGTGATTAAGATAATGGCTAGACTTTTTTTTAAAAAATCATGTTTTGTATTATTTAGCTTGAAAGATATGGATACAAAATTAACAGTTACAATATATACAGAGAGAATATAAAGAGCCCTGCCCCTTTGATCGCAAAAGTGAAAGTGCCAAAGTGGTAGAGCACTCCCGCGGGACCCAACGCAACACAGTGCGGCGCGGGACAAGATTTGATGGGCTCGGGTGGTGAGACACTATCGTGTGCGGGTAGCGGGTACAACAAATATATAACAAATTGTTTGCAGTGTTGAGCAATATTAGCCAAACACAGACATATCTGTTGATTTCTGACACGCAATGGAGACGCAACACAATCAGGTGTTTATGTTAGAATCCTCTCAAAACGCCTGAGTTTTTATGCAAACAGTGCTGCATAAAAGAACGGAACTGAATCCTGCGGGAGCGGGCGGGCGCGGGACTGAAAAATCTGTCCCATCTGATGTAGGTCTCTACATCGCGGTGCCCCCGCGTTCCAATTTCTCCTCCCCCAGACGCGATTTTGCCCCTGCCCTTGCGGAGGTATGTGCATGCCACTGCATGGAGGACACCATGGTTTATTCTTGACTATTTATTTTGAAAATCGTATTAGGCCTATGTAGAGTCCCATGCACTTACAACCATACATTCACAGTGCTGGTCCGGTGGCTGACAATTCTGTAATTTCGGTCAAATGCAGACATTTTTCGCTGTGTATAAAACATAGGCTACAATACGCTTCAAATGATTACACATATGTAAATGTTCATGTGCAATGTTTTTTTTTTTACCTAGGAAGCTCGTATTTACCATAATTCCTATTGCACGTGAAGGCAGAATTAATTAACAATTTTGCATGCACAAATTCTAGAAAAAAGATTTTCTGCTTAGGTAAGACTTGTGGGGGGGCACTTCAAATGTGGTCATCCTAGGGCACTACACTGTGTTAATCCGGGCCTGGTGTGACTGAGAGTGTGTGTGTGTGTGTGTGTGTTTTAACTGCTTAAGCTACTGCTCAGCCTCGAGGCGTCAGTAATAGTTTCTGTTTCTCCTCTAGAGGTCGCTCTCGTACTGTATAATGACAGTGGACTGATTGTTCCAGCAATCAGCTATCGATGCCGATTATTTGGCAAAAACAATGAATCGGTCGACCTCTAATGCTGACGCGGCGTGTGTTTCAGCTGCTGCACATCTGCATGGAGGGCTGGGGGAACTGGCGCTGGGCCGAACCCTTCAGCGTGGACGAAGTGGGGACGCTGCTGCGAACCATCCAACATAAAGGACAGACGGCGTCTCTCATCATCAGGGTCAAACAGCTCACCGGAGTCCAGAAACAGGTGCACACACACACACACACAAAGACATTCCCACTTAGCAGATCAATAAATGTCATATGACACGGAGCGTCTCTCTGTCAGGTGATCATCTGCGGCAGACAGGTGATGTGCAGTTACCTCCATCAGCCCATCGAGCTGCGGCTCGTCCAGCACTACACGGCTCAGGACAGTCAGCCCGTGCTGCGCGAGCGCGTCGCCCGTCTGGAGCCGGACAGCAAACCGCCCTCGTTTGTGCTGGAGGACGCGGAGCTGACGGAGCTGTGTGTGCGCGCGTGCGGCGATGACGCCTGGTCTCAGGACGTCTGTCTGGATCACAGCGACAAACACAACAGCTCTGTGGTGCAGGTGAGTCTCGATCAATAATCAGACGGAGGTCTTATAGTCACTTAAATAAACCAATTTACAAGCATCACATGACGTTTGAGCATCTGATCTGGAACACACATCCATGAGCGTGTGTGGCGTGATTCCTCAGCGCTGATCATGTCTGAAGGGATTGTGATTGTTTGTTCTTCCTGTGTCCACCCCTGCACTTCCTGTCCAGAGACTCACTGAATGAGCAACATCAGCTGCTGTGTTCAAGCACAGGAAATGAATGATGAACCATCAGGGTGTCCTATCATGTGTGTGTGTGTGTGTGTGTGTGTGTGTGTGTGTGTGTGTGTGCGCGCAGGTGCCGTGTTCTAATGGATCGCTGCTACATGTCTGGTGCACACGAATCCTGCTGGAGCCAAACACACACATGCAGCAGAGAGTGGTGAGTACACACACACACACTCGAGTGTATTGACGGTGGTCATCAGTTAATGAGACTGCACATGCGTGTTCAGGTTGTGTTCAGTCCTCTCTTCATGATGTGGAGTCACCTGCCGGATCCGGTTCTGGTTCATGTGGAGAAGAGGAGTCTGGGTCACAGAGACACGCAGCTCATTCACGGCCGCGGACACCAGGAGGCGCTGCAGAACGTGGAGGCAGATCTGACACACCACCTCACCTTCCAGGCCAGGTACACACACACTCACACACACACACACACACATGCAGTACAGCAAGACTGATGCTTCAAACTCTCAAACTCTCGTCCTGTAATGACACACAGGAATCTCTCACTGCGTTGAGTGTGTGTGTGTGTGGTCAGACACAGACAGTCATAGCCACACACACTCTCTTGTGTTCGCTGAGTGAACTGCAGACAGGAGCTTGTTCTGTGTGTGTTTGAAACCCACACACTGTTCTTGCTGTTCCACTGAGCCGTTACCCATAATGCAGTGATTGTGTGTTTGTGTTCCAGGGAGGAAGAGGACGCATCTCACTGTGCAGTTCCTGTGTCCACTGCTGTTATTAAACAGATCCTGAGCAGAGCAGCACCAGAACAGAACCAGAACCAGCAGGATGTTCTACAGCACTTCTATGGAGAGAAGACGTCCAGCGATCCGGCCTGGCCCTACAGCAGCCGACAGACAGACAGGTGCGCACACACACATACACTCACACACACTCGCACGTGTCATGTGATGCATTCATTCATGCATTAAAGCCTGTTCACACCAAGAATGATAATTATAACCATAAAGCTGCAATAATCACTCAGAGTCCACAACAAAACTATAACAATAACATCACAGAGGAATAGTTGAAATCACTTAATTTTTTCTAGCTGATGAACGATAAAAACATTGACAGCCAATCAAAATCCTATAGTTATCGTTATCATTTTAGTTAACGTTATAGTTATCACTATAGTTATCATTAGTTATCACTATAGTTATTGTTATCATTATAGTTATCGTTAGTCATCACTATACTTATCGTTATCATTTTAGTTATCATTATAGTTATCACTATAGTTATCGTTATTTTAGTTATCGTTATAGCTATCACTATAGTTATCGATATCATTTTAGTTATCGTTATAGTTATCACTATAGTTATCGTTATCATTATAGTTATTGTTATAGTTATCACTATAGTTATCGTTATTTTAGTTATCGCTATAGCTATCACTATAGTTATCGTTATTGTTATAGTTATCACTATAGTTATCGTTATAGTTATCACTATAGTTATCGTTATTTTAGTTATCGTTATAGTTATCACTATAGTTATCATTATCATTATAGTTATCGTTATAGTTATCACATTAGTTATCGTTATCGTTATAGTTATCACGTTAGTTATCACTATAGTTATCATTATCACTATAGTTATCATTAGTTATCACTATAGTTATTGTTATCATTATAGCTATCGTTATCGTTATCATTTTAGTTATCGTTATAGCTATCACTATAGTTATCGATATCATTTTAGTTATCGTTATAGTTATCACTATAGTTATCGTTATCATTATAGTTATCGTTATAGTTATCACTATAGTTATCATTATTTTAGTTATCGTTATAGCTATCACTATAGTTATCGTTATAGTTATCACTATAGTTATCGTTATAGTTATCATTATTATTATAGTTATCATTAGTTATCACTATAGTTATTGTTATCATTATAGTTATCGTTAGTCATTGTTATACTTATCACTATAGTTAGGGTTATCATTTTAGTTATCATTATAGTACTCACTATAGTTAATCGTACAGTGTGGATGCTAATATGTTATAGTGACAGTTCTTGGTGTGAACGGGCCTGAAACATATACTGCACAGCTGCTCAACATGTCGTTGTCTGTGTGTTCGTGTGTGTGTGTGTTCAGGTGTGCGGTGGAGTCGGTGGCGCAGTGGGACAGTCCGATGCAGGTGCGTCTGAGTGCGTGGCGCTCGGGTCTAAACACGCTGCTGGTGGAGCTGCTGCCGTGGGCTCTTCTGGTGAACCGCTCACACTGGGACCTCTGGATGTTTGAGGCCGAGAGTATCATAGTGCAGATACCAGCCGGGAAAACCATCGTACCGCCTAACTTTAAGGTCTGTCAGACTGTCTGCATCACAACAGTGTTAAGAACAGAATCACTCTGTAACGTCTGTCCTGAACATGTGTGTGACCCACAGGACGCCTTCCAGATTGGCATTTACTGGCCGCACACTAACACGGTACACAAGTCTCCTGCCGTGCGATTGGTCCACGAGGTGTCGTCACCGCGGTGGCCGGAGGGGGGTGGAGCAGACGTCCTGCTGCTGGATGAGGAGGGATACATACACACAGACATCACACTCGGAACACAGCCGGGAAATCTCAAGGTGTGTGTGTGATTGATTGTTTTATCATTGCTGTCTCTGCATTGATGAGTGTAATCTGGAATCAGTAACTCGTCTCTTTCTGTCTATCTTTCGCAGCTCTGTCAGTTTTGTGTGTCGTCTTCAGTGAAATACGGGATTCAGGTTTTGCAGATTGAGGATAAAACTGTCCTGGTGAACAACACGACAAACACCATCAAGTGTAGAGCTGTGATCCAACAACACACAACAGCCACACCTGAGCAGGTACAGCACACACACACACACACATTGAGGTGAATGTCATGAAAAGTCAAAAGAAACTTTAGTAACTCTGTCTCTCTCCGTCTGTCTGTCAGCCCTGTCATATCCCTGAGTCGTCTGGCTTCACTCTGGGTCCTGCGGGTGTGGCCGGAGATCAGGTGTGCTGTGCCGTGCCGTGCTGGGACGTCCTGCGGGACGGTCAGACAGCAGAGGACGTGCAGCTGTCGGTGAAGCAGCTGCTGTTGAGCTGCGAGGCTGCGGTGGCACTGCAGTGGAGTCCTGCGGCTCTTGTGCGAACGGATTTCCCCAGACAGAGCGTTTCTGTGCCCGTGGAGCCGGACACCGACTGGCCCTTCAACACGAGGTGAGACAGAAACTATAATGAATAATGACTCTCCTGTCTTCTGTAGAGCTGCTTTACTCCTGAATCTGAATTTGTCTCATATTTGATGAAGTTTGCATTACTAATTCTGTTATTTTCCTGTTTCTTACTGTGAATTTGCTTTGAAATGATCAGTACTGTAGAGTTGACAGAAACACAGCAAACAATGTACAGCTGCTATAACACCTCAGTCCTCAAGAGGGCGCTAAAGGTTCAAAGCAGCTTCACAGTTATAAACTGGGAAATATGTCTTAATGTTGCAAAATTCATAATTTATAAAACAAGTTTTAAACCGTTATAAGACAATAGAGTTATTTAGCTCAATTTAGTTAAAATCTTCTCATCTGGTAAATCAGTAATATACCTTTAACCCAAACCCTCGGCACAGTGCTGAGTGTGTGTTCATGTTCAGAAACACAATGACTGTGTGTCTCTCTGTTTTTCTGTGAGTCTGGTGTTAATTAATGACGCACCCGGCTGTCTGTGGGTTGAAGGGTCTTCTGTGGTCAGTGAGTGACTCATATGTGTGTGTGTGTGTGTGTTTCAGGCCTCTGGTTCTGACCTGTCAGGAGCATCTGGGCGTCACGTATCTCACAGTGAGCGAAGATCAATGTCCACGGATGCTGATTCACAACCGCTGCCCCAAGAGCCTCTTACTGAAGGAGAACGTCAGGGGTAACACACTCTCACACACTGACACACACATACTCTCTCTCTCACACACACAAACACACACACACACACAGTGTAAAGACCTTACATGTGTGTGTTTCAGAGTCTCTGAGGTCAGAGGTGTTCTGCCGGATGGTTCCTGCGCACTCATCTGTCCATCATGAGCTCTTTCATCAGGCCTCCAGCTTCCCTGAGTGCCGACAGAAAGAGACGCTGCCCACCCTGCAGCTTTGCATCGTTACAGACATGCCCACCATCCCCATAGCCACACCCACCAGCCCAGCAGCCACGCCCACCTCACCCGGCTGGACTGACGCCATTGATATCAGCAGCCCTGGAACACAGGTGAACAACAACACCTGACCTTAGGAGAAAATATTGTGAATTTTCTGATAAAAATGATGATTGTGATTTAAAATGTGTGTCTGTCTGTTTTGTAGGTTATTTTTCTTCCTGGTTTCGGCTGTTTGTACATTGATGTTGTTCAGCAGAGCGGCTCCATCACACTGACACTCGCACCAGAGAGCAGCGCTGCAGACGTCATCTCACGCCACAGGTACAACACACTTCTGCTTCACGCGTGTGTTCAGGTCCTCCACTGGAGGGCAGCGTTTGACACTCACCTCAGTTAATGTCATCATGAAAGGGAAGTTGTGCTCATCTTTTCTTCTGTATTGTGCCGTATATCCGAGTGAAAAGCCTCTCAAACAAGAACAAATGTAGAGTGGGGCTTGATGTTGTCCGTGGGGAATTGATTGGATGGTGGTGGATCTCATGTGAGTGACAGGTTGCCCCGCCCTCATCATCAGAGAAGAGAAGAGATGCTGCAAGAGTTATTCTGATTCAAGATTACGAGACACATGAATTTAAAACAATAACCTATTTTGATGTCATGATGTGTTTCTCGCAGGCTGTCCAATCAGATGCTGTCGTTCAAGATTCTGCTGAACGAGGCGAGCGTGGCACTCTGTGATGACATCACCAGCCCGTCCGGTTCAGTGGAGCTGCTGCGTCTCACTGTCTCCAAACTGCTGCTCCAGCTGCCGCCCTGCGAACCCTCGGCCGACGGCACCGACGCGCCGCCTGTTCACACCGTCCAGATGCACTGCGGCGGCCTGCAGGTGGACAACCAGCTGTACGAGCGCGCCAGCTTCCACTTCCCCGTCATCATGTGTCAGGAGCCTCCGGGCGACCTCGCGCTGACCCCGCAGGACGCCTGCTTCCTGTCTCTGAGCATCACCATCTCCGACTCCGGACACCTAGACCGGCTCGCCTTCAGCATCAGACCGGCGCGCGTCTACCTGGAGGACACCTTCATCTACTACATGAAGACGCTCTTCCACACATACATCCCAGAATGCACCCTGAGTGGGCGGGGCGTTGGCAGAGGGGCGGAGCCGGTGCTCCCGCAGGAGGTTCTGGAGTCCATGCGTGCTCTGGTGACGCCGCTGCGGCTTCAGAAGCTGTCGATCGAGCCGGTTCATCTGCTGGTCAGCATCCACGCGTCTCTGAAGCTCTACATCGCCTCCGATCACACGCCGCTGTCCTTCTCGCTGTTCGAGCGCGGCCCCATCTGCACCACGTCTCGACAGCTGGTTCACACGCTCGCCATGCACTACGCCGCCGGCGCCCTCTTCAGGGCAGGTGAGTCTCACACACAAACACACACCATATGATCCATCAGCTTCCGTTTGTGTTAGAAAGGAGATGCTAAATATTTCCTTGTAATGAAAGAAAATAAACATCTGTTTCTGAAATAAAAACCCAGTTTAAGCTTAGAAAGTTTAGAAAGTAGTTTATCAATATATGGCTTAAAAGTTAATCGACTATCAAATAAAATACCCAGGTACTTATAACTTGCAAAATGTTCTATTTTTGTTCCCTGGGAAGAAATAATATCAGGAAGATTCCTTGGTAGAGCTTTGGAATTTGAAAAAATCATTAATTTAGTTTTGTCTGTATTTAAAACCAGTTTAAGTTGACGTAGACGGGACTGTACAATATCGACGCTGACTGTAAATAATGAAGAGCTTGTAAAGCTGATTAATAGCAGTGTTGTGTGCATAAAGATGGTACATAGCATTGGGAATGTTGTCACAAATATTATTTATGTAGAAGGAAAATTAAATGGGTCCCAAAACAGAGCCCTGTGGGACACCTGTAGAGACAGATGAACCCTTTAAAAACACACACTGTGTTCTCACTGAAGGGTAGTTTGCAAACCATTTGATAGCATTATCTGAGAGACCAAAAATAGCAAGTCTTTTTGAAGGGATGTCATGATCAACTGTGTCAAAAGCCTTTGATAAATCGAGGAAAAGAGCTGAACAGATTTGTTTACAGTCTAGGGCATTAATAATATCACTAAACACTTTCATAGCAGCAGTGACAGTACTACGCTGCTTTCTAAAACCAGACTGAGAAGATTATTTATTTCCAGGAAAGTTTTTAATTGTTCATTCACTAATTTCTTGAAAATATTGGCCTATTCTTCAACTGCAGTGAATCCTCCCTTTAATAAGAGGAGAAACAAACACAGACTTTAACTTTTGATCACAAGTTTTTACAGCTGAAGATGTCCTGATTTTCTTTTTTCTAACAAAAAAAAAAAAATCAACTTTTTTGTTTATTTAACACATCTGTACACATTACAAACACATTTTTGGAAACAGTCTTCCGTAAACGACAGAACAAGACGACATAAACAAAGAACACGCACATCAACGTATAGTAATTTATCTGCTTTATTACAGTGACTGTGTTTATTTAGTACAGAGCAGTCGAATCCTGTCTGGCACTAATGGAAGCTCATAATAATCTGTGTGTAAATCTGTGTTTTGTGTACTTGTGAGAGCCAAATATCATGACAATCAACGGTTGAGGACATTTTATGTGTCTTCACTAGCTAAAAACACTCATAAATCTGCCAAATCATGTTTGTATTGTTTTGCACTGGTTTCTGTGACGGTTACACCAGAGAAAATATCATTAAGCTGATGATACACTCTGTGTGTGTGTGTGTGTGTGTGTGTGTGTGTGTGTGTGTGTGTGTGTGTGCAGGTTGGGTCGTCGGGTCTCTTGAGATTCTCGGCAGTCCCGCCAGTCTCGTGCGGAGTATCGGGAACGGCGTGTCAGATTTCTTCCGGTTGCCGTACGAGGGTTTGACTCGTGGGCCGGGAGCTTTTATCAGCGGCGTCTCTAGAGGAACAAACTCGTTCATCAAACACATTTCTAAAGGTAAAGACACACACACACACACACACACAACACTCTCGACCTGCGATGGTGGCTTTAATTGATGTAATATCAACTACTGCATGATCAAACCCATGTTGCACAGATTACCTGTCAGTGAATGAAAAGTCCAAGGATACACATGACGCTACACATGTGATCCAGCACCATCACGAGTGTAACCGTGTGTTTCGATGCTGACGTGTGTGTGTGTCTACAGGGACTCTGACGTCCATCACGAATCTGGCCACGAGTCTGGCGCGTAACATGGACCGTCTGTCGCTGGACGACGAGCATTACATGCGTCAGGAGGAGTGGAGGCGGCAGCTGCCGGAGACTCTGGGAGACGGACTGAGACAAGGCCTGTCCAGACTGGGCATCAGCCTGCTGGGTGAGACACGTGTCCACGCTTCATTCCACAAACATCCCAAACTCAAATATGAGACGCATTCACTCATGCCGTGTGTGTGTGTGTGTGTGTGTGTGTGTGTGTGTGTGTGTAGGAGCGATCGCAGGAATCGTGGATCAGCCCATGCAGACGTTCACACGGACACTGGATCTGCCGAACTCGGCGAGCAGCACCGCCCGCGGCGTCATCTCAGGGGTGGGGAAAGGCATTGTGGGAGTTTTCACCAAGCCAATAGGAGGAGCAGCTGAGCTGGTGTCGCAGACGGGATATGGTACGAGGACGTTCACGCACACGAGCGCAGGAGAGTGTGTTGATGTGCACGTGTGCAGTGACCGTGTGTGTGTGTGTCGCAGGTCTGCTGCATGGCGCGGGTCTCTGGCAGCTTCCCAAACAGCTGCACCCGCCGACAGACTCCAGATCAGCCGACGCCAACAACAGCCACGTCAAATACGTCTGGTAAACCAACACATTCACTCGGAAAAACCTAGATATATGATTTTAGACCTGGAAAAGTCATGGAAATAAATCAAATATTTAAAAATCATGGAAGTTTGTGTAAGGAATATACATTTTTTTAGTTATGTCAAGCTTTAAAATATTTTATTGGGTAAAAAGTTCTTGTTTGTAAGTAAAAAAAAGTAGTAATATTAATTTAAAAACCTTATCCTTTAATTATGTACGATTAGATGCATCATGTAAATTCAACAGTAATAAAAAGTGTAAACCCTGAAGAACATAAAAACTTAAAAAAGAAAACTAAAACTAAAAAAAAAGACTTTAAAAGATTTTGTTAATTTCAATAATTGAACAAGATATTTGCATGTTCACATTTCTCTGATGTCACTTGATAAACAAGTTACAGATGTTACAGATAAACAAAATATTTTGTTGAGTGTCTTATTTTTTATTTTTATTTTAAAATGATTCATTTTAATTTGCCGTTTTTATGATATAATTAACTTTTTGCATGTTTTATTTTGATATTTTAAAATTAGTTATTTTATTTTACATTTTTATGTTTTATTTAATTTTAGTATGTTTTATTTTGATAGATATTAATTTAAAATTAGTTATTTTAATTAAAATTAATTAATTTTAAAATTAATACTTTTATTTTACATTTTTATGATTTAATTAATTTTTAGTATGTTTTATTTTGATAGATATTAATTTAAAATTTGTTATTTTAATTAAAATTAATTAATTTTAACATTAATAATTTTATTTTACATTTTTATGATTTAATTAATTTTTAGTATGTTTTGAGTTATTATTTTAAAATTTGTTATTTTACATTTTTATGATTTAATTGATTTTTATTGTTTTATTTTTTATTGTTATTATATTAAAATTAATAATTTTATTTTACATTTTTATGATTTAATAAATTTTTAGTATGTTTTATTTTGATAGCTATTATTTTTAAATGAATCATTTCATTTTAGATTTAGTGTTTTATTTTGATAGTTATTTAAAAATTATTTTATTTTACATTTTTATGATTTAATTAAATTTGTGTTTTATTTTGATAGTTATTATTTTAAAATTAAATAATAAAAACAGTAAATTTAAATGATTAATTAATTCTTAGTGTTTTATTTTGATAGTTATTTTATTAAAATTAATCATTTTATTTTGCATTTTTATAATTTAATTAATTTTTAGTGTTTTTTGATAGTTTTTATTTTAAAATTATTTTATTTTACCTTTCTATGCTTTAATTTTAGTATGTTTTATTTTTCACTATTATATAAAAATTAATCATTTTATTGTACATTTTTATGATTTCATTAATTTTTAGTGTTTTTTATAGTTTTTATTTTTAAATTATTTTATTTTACATTTCTATGCTTTAATTTTTTAATATGTTTTATTTTTCATTGTTATTATATTAAAATGAATCATTTTATTTTACATTTTTATGATTTCATTAATTTTTAGTGTTTTTTTGATAGTTTTTATTTTTAAATTATTTTATTTTACATTTCTATGCTTTAATTAATTTTTTAGTATGTTTTATTTTTCATTGTTATTATATTAAAATTAATCATTTTATTTTGCATTTTTATAATTTAATTAATTTTTAGTGTTTTTTGATAGTTTTTATTTTAAAATTATTTTATTTTACATTTCTATGCTTTAATTTTAGTATGTTTTATTTTTCATTATTATATTAAAATTAATCATTTTATTTTACATTTTTATGATTTCATTAATTTTTTTAAACCGATTCTGAGGATGAGCTTTAGTCCGCACGTCTCCTCAGAAGTGTGTGCGGCTGGAATCGATCTCCCATAATCCCCTGCGACTCAGGCCGTGTCTCTGTCTCTGCAGGAAGATGCTGCAGTCTCTGGGCCGTCCTGAGCTGCACATGGCTCTGGAGGTGCGTATGGTGAGCGGATCGGGTCAGGAACACGCGGGCTGTCTGCTACTGAGCGGAGAGGTTCTGTTCGTGGTCAGTGTGTGTGAGGACGCGCAGCAGCAGGCCTTCCCCATCACTGAGATCCAGTGTGAACACGACACACACACGCCTGGACGCATCACACTCACACTGCAGCAGCACCGCATGACCAGTGACGGCGAGGTACACACACACACACACACGTCTGGACGCATCACACTCACACTGCAGCAGCACCGTGTGACCAGTGATGGCGAGGTACACACACACACGTCTGGTTCACTATCCTAATGTAATGGTTTTTAGTAAACATTGAGATGCACTCTTTCCCTGCCATTGATTGAAATTTCTGGCAATCCATGTTTTCACTGTTATATGGTAGGGGGCGCTGTTACGCATCTTCTGAAAGAATACAGAATGTCCAGATCAAAACACAGGCAAGGAAGAAGCAGAAACGAGCAACAGATCGTTGCATTGTTGACGCATATGAAAAATAACACAATCATCAAACATTCAACAGCATATCAATCAAAACTGCCTAACGTTGCTGAATGAAATGAAGAGGAAAGGCCGGTGAAGCTTTGAGGTTGTTGATGGACTCGGATCTACTCCATCTGTGTTTTGATCACGAGGTTGAATACAGTTACTTATTCGTCCCTTGAAATGATGCGACGCTTCCTTAAGCACGCTATGTGCATGGCGCTGGTCACGAGCGCTGTTAGAAATGAATGAATAAATTCAGCATTTCAAAAAATTATTTTAATAAAGGACATATTGATCTTATGAAAAACACATTTTTGGATCATTTTATTGGACCAGTATTTTTTAATTGACTTAAATTTCTCTGTCGGATATGTACTGAGACGCCTATTTGCCATCAGCCCATTTCGCGGTGCTATTTCTTGGCTGACACAGAAGGTGCTTTAAAATGGACATTAGCCCATTATAATAGAGCTACTGCTCTAACAAAATTCAGATTTTCAGCATTTTTACTGTAGAATTATTTTTTTATGAAGCGTTGAACTTGGCACATTACACAATGCCCTTTGAGCCGTATTGCATCTTCAGCCCAATTTGCGGTTCTGTTTCACGCCCCCACTGAGGTTGCCGGTAAAGAGGACATTAGCCCATCATAGTAGAGCTACGGCTCTAACAAAATACAGATTTTTAGAATTTTTTACTATTGAATTACCTTTTTATGAACCATTGAACTTGGCACATGACACAATGCACAAAGAGCCGTATTGCACCTTCAGCCCAATTTGCCGTGCTGTTTCTCGGCCAACACAGAAGGTGCATTAAAGAGGACATTAGCCCATCATAGTAGAGCTACTGCTCTAACAAAATTCAGATTTTCAGCATTTTTTACTGTAGAATTATTTTTTTTATGAAGCGTTGAACTTGGCACATGACACCATGCACAAAGAGCCGTATTGCACCTTCAGCCCAATTTGCCGTGCTGTTTCTCGGCCAACACAGAAGGTGCATTAAAGAGGACATTAGCCCATTATAGTAGAGCTACTGCTCTAACAAAATACAGATTTTCAGCATTTTTTAATGTAGAATTTTTTTTTATGAAGCATTGAACTTGGCACATTACACGCCTTTTGAGCCGTATTGCACCTTCAGCCGGATTTGCAGCGCTGTTTCTCGGCCGACATAGAAGGTGCATTAAAGAGGACATTAGCCCATCATAGTAAAGCTACTGCTCTAACAAAATACAGATTTTTAGCATTTTTTACTGTAGAATAATTTTTTTATGAACCACTGAACTTAGGCACGACACAATGCACAAATAGCCGTATTGCACCTTCAGCCCAATTTGCGGTGCTGTTTCACGCCCCCAACTGAGGTTGCCGGTAAAGAGGACATTAGTCCATTATAGTAGATCTACTACTCTAACAAAATACAGATTTTTAGCATTTTTTACTATTGAATTACCTTTTTATGAAGCGTTGAACTTGGCACATGACACCATGCACAAAGAGCCGTATTGCACCTTCAGCCCAATTTGCCGTGCTGTTTCTCGGCCGACACAGAAGGTGCATTAAAGAGGACATTAGCCCATCATAGTAAAGCTACTGCTCTAACAAAATACAGATTTTCAGCATTTTTTACTGTAGAATTTTTTTTTATGAAGCATTGAACTTGGCACATTACACAATGCCTTTTGAGCCGTATTGCACCTTCAGCCGAATTTGCAGCGCTGTTTCTCGGCCGACACAGAAGGTGCATTAAAGTGGACATTAGCCCATTATAGTAGAGCTACTGCTCTAACAAAATACAGATTTTTAACATTTTTTACTGTAGAATTTTTTTTTATGAAGCATTGAACTTGGCACATTACACAATGCCTTTTGAGCCGTATTGCACCTTCAGCCGAATTTGCAGCGCTGTTTCTCGGCCGACACAGAAGGTGCATTAAAGAGGACATTAGCCCATCATAGTAAAGCTACTGCTCTAACAAAATACAGATTTTCAGCATTTTTTACTGTAGAATGTTTTTTTATGAAGCATTGAACTTGGCACATTACACAATGCCTTTTGAGCCGTATTGCACCTTCAGCCGAATTTGCAGCGCTGTTTCTCGGCCGACACAGAAGGTGCATTAAAGAGGACATTAGCCCATCATAATAAAGCTACTGCTCTAACAAAATAAAGATTTTTAACATTTTTTACTATAGAATTACTTTTTTATGAAGCTTTGAACTTGGCACATGACACCATGCACAAAGAGCCGTATTGCACCTTCAGCCCAATTTGCCGTGCTGTTTCTCGGCCAACACAGAAGGTGCATTAAAGAGGACATAAGCCCATCATAGTAGAGCTACGGCTGTAACAAAATACAGATTTTTAAAATTTTTTACTATAGAATTACTTTTTTATGAAGCTTTGAACTTGGCACATGACACCATGCACAAAGAGCCGTATTGCACCTTCAGCCCAATTTGCGGTGCTGTTTCTCGGCCGACACAGAAAGTGCATTAAAGAGGACATAAGCCCATCATAGTAGAGCTATGGCTCTAACAAAATACAGATTTTTAACATTTTTTACTATAGAATTACTTTTTTATGAAGCTTTGAACTTGGCACATTACACCATGCACAAAGAGCCGTATTGCACCTTCAGCCCAATTTGCCGTGCTGTTTCTCGGCCGACATAGAAGGTGCATTAAAGTGGACATTAGCCCATCATAGTAGAGCTACTGCTCTAACAAAATTCAGATTTTCAGCATTTTTTACTGTAGAATTATTTTTTATGAAGCGTTGAACTTGGCACATGACACCATGCACAAAGAGCCGTATTGCACCTTCAGCCCAATTTGCGGCGCTGTTTCTCGGCCGACACAGAAGGTGCATTAAAGAGGACATTAGCCCATCATAGTAGAGCTACTGCTCTAACAAAATTCAGATTTTTAGCATTTTTTACTGTAGAATTATTTTTTTATGAACCATTGAACTTGGAACAACACAATGCACAAAGAGCCGTATTGCACCTTCAGCCCAATTTGCGGTGCTGTTTCTTGGCCGAAACAGAAAGTGCATTAAAGAGGACATAAGCCCATCATAGTAGAGCTACTGCTCTAACAAAATTCAGATTTTTAGCATTTTTTACTGTAGAATTATTTTTTTATGAACCATTGAACTTGGCACATTACACAGTGCCCTTTGAGCCGTATTGCACCTTCAGCCCAATTTGCGGCGCTGTTTCTCGGCAACCTCAGTGGGGGCGTTAAAGAGGACATTAACCCATTATAGTAGATCTACTACTCTAACAAAATACAGATTTTTAGCATTTTTTACTATTGAATTACCTTTTTATGAAGCATTGAACTTGGCACATTACACAATGCCTTTTGAGCCGTATTGCACCT
Source organism: Ancherythroculter nigrocauda (assembly GCA_036281575.1). NCBI lineage: Eukaryota > Metazoa > Chordata > Actinopteri > Cypriniformes > Xenocyprididae > Ancherythroculter > Ancherythroculter nigrocauda. Next base: position 47,586,186 of record VTFQ01000010.1, on the reverse strand, counting down.
TCAGCCGAATTTGCAGCGCTGTTTCTCGGCCGACACAGAAGGTGCATTAAAGTGGACATTAGCCCATTATAGTAGAGCTACTGCTCTAACAAAATACAGATTTTAACATTTTTTACTGTAGAATTTTTTTTATGAAGCATTGAACTTGGCACATTACACAATGCCTTTTGAGCCGTATTGCACCTTCAGCCGAATTTGCAGCGCTGTTTCTCGGCCGACACAGAAGGTGCATTAAAGAGGACATTAGCCCATCATAGTAAAGCTACTGCTCTAACAAAATACAGATTTTCAGCATTTTTTACTGTAGAATGTTTTTTTATGAAGCATTGAACTTGGCACATTACACAATGCCTTTTGAGCCGTATTGCACCTTCAGCCGAATTTGCAGCGCTGTTTCTCGGCCGACACAGAAGGTGCATTAAAGAGGACATTAGCCCATCATAGTAAAGCTACTGCTCTAACAAAATACAGATTTTTAACATTTTTTACTATAGAATTACTTTTTTATGAAGCTTTGAACTTGGCACATGACACCATGCACAAAGAGCCGTATTGCACCTTCAGCCCAATTTGCCGTGCTGTTTCTCGGCCAACACAGAAGGTGCATTAAAGAGGACATAAGCCCATCATAGTAGAGCTACGGCTGTAACAAAATACAGATTTTTAACATTTTTTACTATAGAATTACTTTTTTATGAAGCTTTGAACTTGGCACATGACACCATGCACAAAGAGCCGTATTGCACCTTCAGCCCAATTTGCGGTGCTGTTTCTCGGCCGACACAGAAAGTGCATTAAAGAGGACATAAGCCCATCATAGTAGAGCTATGGCTCTAACAAAATACAGATTTTTAACATTTTTTACTATAGAATTACTTTTTTATGAAGCTTTGAACTTGGCACATTACACCATGCACAAAGAGCCGTATTGCACCTTCAGCCCAATTTGCCGTGCTGTTTCTCGGCCGACATAGAAGGTGCATTAAAGTGGACATTAGCCCATCATAGTAGAGCTACTGCTCTAACAAAATTCAGATTTTTAGCATTTTTTACTGTAGAATTATTTTTTTATGAACCATTGAACTTGGAACAACACAATGCACAAAGAGCCGTATTGCACCTTCAGCCCAATTTGCGGTGCTGTTTCTTGGCCGAAACAGAAAGTGCATTAAAGAGGACATAAGCCCATCATAGTAGAGCTACTGCTCTAACAAAATTCAGATTTTTAGCATTTTTTACTGTAGAATTATTTTTTTATGAACCATTGAACTTGGCACATTACACAGTGCCCTTTGAGCCGTATTGCACCTTCAGCCCAATTTGCGGCGCTGTTTCTCGGCAACCTCAGTGGGGGCGTTAAAGAGGACATTAACCCATTATAGTAGATCTACTACTCTAACAAAATACAGATTTTTAGCATTTTTTACTATTGAATTACCTTTTTATGAACCATTGAACTTGGCACATTACACAATGCCTTTTGAGCCGTATTGCACCTTCAGCCGAATTTGCAGCGCTGTTTCTCGACCGACACAGAAGGTGCATTAAAGTGGACATTAGCCCATTATAGTAGAGCTACTGCTCTAACAAAATACAGATTTTTAACATTTTTTACTGTAGAATTTTTTTTTATGAAGCATTGAACTTGGCACATTACACAATGCCTTTTGAACCGTATTGCACCTTCAGCCGAATTTGCAGCGCTGTTTCTCGGCCGACACAGAAGGTGCATTAAAGAGGACATTAGCCCATCATAGTAAAGCTACTGCTCTAACAAAATACAGATTTTCAGCATTTTTTACTGTAGAATGTTTTTTTATGAAGCATTGAACTTGGCACATTACACAATGCCTTTTGAGCCGTATTGCACCTTCAGCCGAATTTGCAGCGCTGTTTCTCGGCCGACACAGAAGGTGCATTAAAGAGGACATTAGCCCATCATAGTAAAGCTACTGCTCTAACAAAATACAGATTTTTAACATTTTTTACTATAGAATTACTTTTTTATGAAGCTTTGAACTTGGCACATTACACCATGCACAAAGAGCCGTATTGCACCTTCAGCCCAATTTGCCGTGCTGTTTCTCGGCCAACACAGAAGGTGCATTAAAGAGGACATAAGCCCATCATAGTAGAGCTACGGCTGTAACAAAATACAGATTTTTAACATTTTTTACTATAGAATTACTTTTTTATGAAGCTTTGAACTTGGCACATTACACCATGCACAAAGAGCCGTATTGCACCTTCAGCCCAATTTGCCGTGCTGTTTCTCGGCCAACACAGAAGGTGCATTAAAGAGGACATAAGCCCATCATAGTAGAGCTATGGCTCTAACAAAATACAGATTTTTAACATTTTTTACTATAGAATTACTTTTTTATGAAGCTTTGAACTTGGCACATTACACCATGCACAAAGAGCCGTATTGCACCTTCAGCCCAATTTGCCGTGCTGTTTCTCGGCCGACATAGAAGGTGCATTAAAGTGGACATTAGCCCATCATAGTAGAGCTACTGCTCTAACAAAATTCAGATTTTCAGCATTTTTTACTGTAGAATTATTTTTTTATGAAGCGTTGAACTTGGCACATGACACCATGCACAAAGAGCCGTATTGCACCTTCAGCCCAATTTGCGGCGCTGTTTCTCGGCCGACACAGAAGGTGCATTAAAGAGGACATTAGCCCATCATAGTAGAGCTACTGCTCTAACAAAATTCAGATTTTTAACATTTTTTACTGTAGAATTATTTTTTTATGAACCATTGAACTTGGAACAACACAATGCACAAAGAGCCGTATTGCACCTTCAGCCCAATTTGCGGTGCTGTTTCTTGGCCGAAACAGAAAGTGCATTAAAGAGGACATAAGCCCATCATAGTAGAGCTACTGCTCTAACAAAATTCAGATTTTTAGCATTTTTTACTGTAGAATTATTTTTTTATGAACCATTGAACTTGGCACATTACACAGTGCCCTTTGAGCCGTATTGCACCTTCAGCCCAATTTGCGGCGCTGTTTCTCGGCAACCTCAGTGGGGGCGTTAAAGAGGACATTAACCCATTATAGTAGATCTACTACTCTAACAAAATACAGATTTTTAGCATTTTTTACTATTGAATTACCTTTTTATGAACCATTGAACTTGGCACATGACACAATGCACAAAGAGCCGTATTGCACCTTCAGCCCAATTTTCAGCGCTGTTTCTCGGCCGACATAGAAGGTGCATTAAAGAGGACATTAGCCCATCATAGTAGAGCTACTGCTCTAACAAAATTCAGATTTTTAGCATTTTTTACTGTAGAATTATTTTTTTATGAACCATTGAACTTGGAACAACACAATGCACAAAGAGCCGTATTGCACCTTCAGCCCAATTTGCGGTGCTGTTTCTTGGCCGACACAGAAAGTGCATTAAAGACGACATAAGCCCATCATAGTAGAGCTACTGCTCTAACAAAATTCAGATTTTTAGCATTTTTTACTGTAGAATTATTTTTTTATGAACCATTGAACTTGGCACATTACACAGTGCCCTTTGAGCCGTATTGCACCTTCAGCCCAATTTGCGGCGCTGTTTCTCGGCAACCTCAGTGGGGGCGTTAAAGAGGACATTAGCGTATTATAGTAGATCTACTACTCTAACAAAATACAGATTTTTAGCATTTTTTACTATTGAATTACCTTTTTATGAACCATTGAACTTGGCACATGACACAATGCACAAAGAGCCGTATTGCACCTTCAGCCCAATTTTCAGCGCTGTTTCTCGGCCGACATAGAAGGTGCATTAAAGAGGACATTAGCCCATCATAGTAAAGCTACTGCTCTAACAAAATACAGATTTTTAACATTTTTTACTATAGAATTACTTTTTTATGAAGCTTTGAACTTGGCACATGACACCATGCACAAAGAGCCGTATTGCACCTTCAGCCCAATTTGCCGTGCTGTTTCTCGGCCAACACAGAAGGTGCATTAAAGAGGACATTAGCCCATCATAGTAGAGCTACTGCTGTAACAAAATTCAGATTTTCAGCATTTTTTACTGTAGAATTATTTTTTTTATGAAGCGTTGATCTTGGCACATGACACCATGCACAAAGAGCCGTATTGCACCTTCAGCCCAATTTGCGGTGCTGTTTCTCGGCCGACACAGAAGCTGCATTAAAGTGTACATTAGCCCATTATAGTAGAGCTACTGCTCTAACAAAATACAGATTTTCAGCATTTTTTACTGTAGAATGTTTTTTTATGAAGCATTGAACTTGGCACATTACACAATGCCTTTTGAACCGTATTGCACCTTCAGCCGAATTTGCAGCGCTGTTTCTCGGCCGACATAGAAGGTGCATTAAAGTGGACATTAGCCCATCATAGTAAAGCTACTGCTCTAACAAAATACAGATTTTCAGCATGTTTTACTGTAGAATTATTTTTTTATGAAGCGTTGAACTTGGCACATTACACAATGCCCTTTGAGCCGTATTGCACCTTCAGCCCAATTTGCGGCGCTGTTTCTCGGCCGACACAGAAGGTGCATTAAAGAGGACATTAGCCCATCATAGTAGAGCTACTGCTCTAACAAAATTCAGATTTTTAGCATTTTTTACTGTAGAATTATTTTTTTATGAACCATTGAACTTGGCACATTACACAGTGCCCTTTGAGCCGTATTGCACCTTCAGCCCAATTTGCGGCGCTGTTTCTCGGCAACCTCAGTGGGGGCGTTAAAGAGGACATTAGCCCATTATAGTAGATCTACTACTCTAACAAAATACAGATTTTTAGCATTTTTTACTATTGAATTACCTTTTTATGAACCATTGAACTTGGCACATGACACAATGCACAAAGAGCCGTATTGCACCTTCAGCCCAATTTTCAGCGCTGTTTCTCGGCCGACATAAAAGGTGCATTAAAGAGGACATTGGCCCATCATAGTAGAGCTACTGCTCTAACAAAATACAGATTTTTAGCATTTTTTACTGTAGAATTATTTTTTTATGAACCATTGAACTTGGCACATGACGCAATGCACAAAGAGCCGTATTGCCCAGAGGGTGCATTAAAGGGGACATTTGCCTATTATAGTATAGTACTACTCCTCTAATGAATTACTGTAGAATTCTTTATTTTTTTTTTTATTAATATGAATAAAATCCTGTTAATATTGTTCACACACTCTCTCTCTCTCTCTCTCAGGCCGACGGGTCTCGTGAGCGTCTCTCGGAGCTTCAGTACAGCCGGCTGGTGGATTTTGTCACTGGAGCATCTCAATATTTGTCTCCGTCTCTGTCGTCGCTCCATCAGCATCCGCCCATCACTCCAGCGGAGCCGCCACCCACCGTCTCCAAAACATACCAGTATCACGCAGACCCCGCCTTCGCACACGTGTTCGTCTGCAAGTTCACCATGGTGAAAAACAGAGCGCTGCGCATCGGCTTCCACTGATGCTCATATCCTCAGACTTTATTATTTAAAGAGTGTAAAACACTTTGAGACTTCACTACATCAGCCAGAGCTCGTCTCTAAGCCGCTGCTTTCTGTATGAATGTCATGCTTTAAACCAAATGAAGGCCTTTCGTTTTGTATTTTTATAAATAATGCAAGAAAGATGATTTACTGTTTTTATTGTATTATTTGCTCCTGTATTCTGGTGTAATGAAAATATAAGTGTTGCTTCACAATGAATCTACGTTTTGTAATAAAATAAGGTGTATCATCAGATTGAGGTCAGTGTGTCTGGTGTCTGTCTTCGTTTTCACTCTTTGGCCTGGTTTGATGACGTGAGCGTCTGAGCTGCGGCTGCGTTTGTGACCCGGAGCTTCTGCCTGCAGGGGAAACAGTCACATGTTTGAGTCACTGCAGGATTCACTGCAGATGTTGCTCTAGTTTGTGAGAAAAACTTTGCCTTTTACAATCAGACATATTTTAACAGGAAGTTAAAATATTCGTGAAGGTGCCGCATCATTTACCTGTTCACATTGCTAACTAGCTATTTATAACATTTTAGACCTACAAACACCTACATATATGTGCATGTGCTTGACCTGTCTTACATGATGATGATGATGATGATGATGATGTCACTTCCGCAGTGTTTCCATGCTCCAGCATCGCCATGTGTTTCCAGTAGGACCAGGAGATCTGACGAGATCAACAATCAATCATCACAAACATGTTTTCATTTGCTGTGTGGAAAGAGTTCATCCATCATTCTAAAGATCATTTCAGACTTTCCGAGTCAATTATTTTGTTAATTATATGCAAAATGCAAGACATTAAACGAGGTCAGTGAGACACTACTGTGTGGATGAAAGTTTCTACATGAGTTTAGTTCTGGAAAAATAATCACTTTCCATTTAACATTAACTTCCTTAGTTAACATGAACAATGCTTTTATTAGGGTACGTTTACATGACAACGCTGTCAAAATGATCCCGTTCACACGGATTCATGAAAAACGACTAAAAACGTTGTACATTTATGCATGCCAGGTCAGTAGTTGTCATGGCGATGGCGAGATATCATGAACTAATGATGTTATAGCCTTTTATTCATCTCTAGCTAAATTAATTACATTACTAATATATTTTTTACATTTTTTTTCTTTTTTTCAAAGTTAAAATTCCAACATTAATTTCAAACTGGGAAACTCCGACTTGGAATTTCCGACTAGGAAACTCCAACTTGGAATTCCCGACTAGGAAACTCCAACTTGGAATTTCCGACTAGGAAACTCCAACTTGGAATTTCCGACTAGGAAACTCCAACTTGGAATTTCCGACTAGGAAACTCCAACTTGGAATTTCCGACTAGGAAACTCCAACTTGGAATTCCTGACTAGGAAACTCCAACTAGGAATTTCCAACTAGGAAACTCCAACTTGGAATTTCCGACTAGGAAATTCAATGCCCTCTCAAGTCATATTTACTACTGGGAAACTCGAGAGATAATTTTTATAGTAAAAATAGCCTCTATTTGACCAGAATTCCAGAATTGTCAGCAAGCTGAGTCAGGCTTCAAAATGATCAAAATGATTTTTCACTAAAAAACTCCTAGTCAGAAATTGGACATGAATGCCCTCTCAAGTCATATTACTACTGGAAAATAATGTATTATTTTTGCTATAAAAATAATCTTAACTAATTAATGCACTTTGAACTGATCAATAAACCATATTAATGATTAATAAATGCTATAAAACTATATATTGCACATTATTAAAGCATTACTGCTTTGTTTCTTAACACTGGTTAATTCATTAGATACCATGAACTCATGATACGCTTTATTCATCTCTAGCATTACTAATATGTTTTTGACATTACAAACTGTTTCAAGTTTAAAATTCCGACTTGGAATTTCGTACTAGAAATATCTGACTTGGAATTTCCAACTAGGAAACTCCAACTTGGATTTTCCGACTAGGAAACTCAGATTAGAAAACTACTAGTCGGAAATTCCTAGTCGGAATTTGGATATGACTGCCATCACAAGTCATATTTACTACTGGGAAACTCTGACTCGGAATTTCCAACTAGAAAATTCCTATTTGGAAATTGGATATGACTGCCGTCACAAGTCATATTTACTCTTAAGACAATTTTTATAATGAAAATAGCCTGTATTTGACCATAATTGTTGCGACGTGAATGTTTATATGGTTGTCAGTGAATGGGATGCTACATTTTATTCAAAATTAAATATCTTAAATACACTTTGCCTTTAATAAGATTTTCCCAAAGAAACAGGAAAGAATCAGCCTGCTGTCCTCCATGATTCCTATTCTTTCTGATATCAAAGCGCTTGAACATGACGAGAGTTTAAAGTGTTTAAATAATTTCCCTCACAGTAACAGTGAACACAAATTAAGCATAAATGAAAACTTTATTTTAATAAATACTTATTCGAACAAAAACAGTGATAACAGTTCTGGTCAATTTTAGAACAAAGGCTAAAAACATTTTGCAATAATGAAGAGCAGAATAATAAATGGACAGCGATCATTCACACAGAATACATGTCCTAATATAATCATAAGATGTTCCATTAATACACAAACAATCCTTTAATACAGAACCAACAGGCGTCCAGTATCATCAGAGACACACATGCACACACACACACACACACACACACACACTGAAGGTTTGGAGAGACAGCAGCAGATGAATCTGGTTTCACTCAGTGAACAGAAGAACGGTGGCAGTGAGATGATTAACTGGCCAATGTCCTTCATGTGTGGCATCAGTGCTTCCAGTCTGAGGAGAGAAGACAACGGTGACCTTTAACCTTAAGCATATCATGAAAAACTTTCACACACAATGTTGGAAACCAAACAACATTGAACCCCACTGTCACACAGTCATACAGATTTGAACGACATGATGGAGAGTAAATGATGATTGTTGTGAGTGTTTCTTTGGGCAGATCCAGACAGAATCCATGAGAACAGAGTTAATGCTTCAGTTCAGCCGTGCTCCTGATCACAGAAACAGTGTCTTTTCTGAAATAACCATAAATCAAAGAGAATGAAGTCTTACTGTCATGGTGAGCTGAAGATGAAGATCCAGCATCTCCTCATGTGAAGTCCTTCATGAATCCGTGTGACGCTCTCGTGTGTGAACAGACACTCATCTGACTGGATCATTTATGAAAACCAGGACAGTGACAGATGATCTTCTCCTGATCCACTAGAACAGACTCGATTCACACGGGCGAACGTGGCTTTTCTTCAAAAACTTAAATCATTTTATAACTTTTAAAAAATATGAATATTGTTGTACCCGTCATTTTCATTGTAAATAGATTAATCTTTCACTAATTTTGACTTTTGCCTTTGAAAACTGAGCTGAAGAACACGACGGATCTGCGAAAGCATTGATGATGAAGAGCTCCTGCTACTGTGAAATAGATGAAGAACAGTGTGACCTCTGACCTTATATGTGGCCACTTTCATGCCGTCACTCCCAGAGTTCTGCTGCTGCTCTTCATCAGCGCCTGCGTGAGCCTCGTCCTCCTCCTGCTGCTCTTCATCACACACACAGTGTCAATAAAATCTTTTTTTCTTTCATTTGAATTAATTAAAGCATGAAGGCTGATCGCAACAAGCTGAAGTAAAAATATCCTCTCCAATCACAAACACATTTCCAGCCGGACTATAGAAGATGATCAATCATAATACAACATTACTGTAGCCGAGGAGAGGACAGACGTATGATTATTGATGGAGTAATGAGTGTTTAAATGTGCATTTAAGATCTCGTTCTCCAGATCCCACTGGCACAGATTTGATCAATAACGCTAAAAGAATGAAATAAAATAATATTTGTTGTTTAAAACTCTCTTCTGTGATGGGACTTCATGTGCCGGCTTTATATTCCAAAAAATCTCATCTTTTTGAACAATGTATTTTAATAAAATTAGGTGTTCACGTATCAAATGCATCTTGCATCAATGAAGTTAATATTGTTTGTAGGTAATTGTTAAAAAAGTACTATGATTAAAAGAGAGTTCTGAGGTAAAAATATATCTACTGTCATTGACCTAAAACAGGTTAAAATCAGCCCCTTTAGCAAGACCCTGTGCTGTAAATACACTATAGAGAAAATAGAGAAAAAAGAAAGAAAGAACTGAATGCTTTAGATGTGTTGCAGAGAAAAACAGCAAAAACTCCAAAGTTCTTCTGTGGGTCGTGTTTGTGTCGCAGTGCTGATCTGGACTGTACCTGAGAGCTGCTGTCGTCCGGCTCATCTGTCTGTCTGCTCCTCTGTCTCTCCCTCCACGACTTCTGATCCAGCATTCGCAGAAGATCGTCCTCCCCGACGGCTGAACGCAACGCCATGAACTCCGGCCAGTGCTTGAGCAGCTCGCTGAACACACACACCTGATACACAGACAGACAAACGGGTCAGACAGACAGACGGGGATCAGACAGACAGACAGACGGGGGTTAGACAGACAGACAGGCGGGGGTCAGACAGACAGACGGAGATCAGACAGACAGACGGGGTCAGACAGACAGACAGATGGGGATCAGACAGACAGACAGACGGAGATCAGACAGACAGACAGACAGACGGGGTCAGACAGACAGACAGATGGGGTCAGACAGACAGACGGAGATCAGACAGACAGACAGACAGACGGGGGTTAGACAGACAGACGGGGTCAGACAGACAGACAGATGGGGATCAGACAGACAGACAGACGGAGATCAGACAGACAGACGGGGTCAGACAGACAGACAGATGGGGATCAGACAGACAGACAGACGGAGATCAGACAGACAGACAGACGGGGGTTAGACAGACAGACAGACGGGGATCAGACAGACGGAGATCAGACAGACAGACAGATGGGGATCAGACAGACAGACAGACGGAGATCAGACAGACAGACAGACAGACGGGGTCAGACAGACAGACAGGGGTTAGACAGACAGACAGGCGGGGTCAGACAGACAGACGGGGGTCAGACAGACAGACGGGGGTCAGACAGACAGACAGACGGGGGTCAGACAGACAGACGGGGGTCAGACAGACAGACAGGCGGGGGTCAGACAGACAGACAGGGGTTAGACAGACAGACAGACGGGGTCAGACAGACAGACAGGGGTTAGACAGACAGACAGGCGGGGGTCAGACAGACAGACGGGGGTCAGACAGACAGACGGGGGTCAGACAGACAGACAGGCGGGGGTCAGACAGACAGACAGGGGTTAGACAGACAGACAGACGGTCAGACAGACAGGGGTTAGACAGACAGACAGGCGGGGGTCAGACAGACAGACGGGGGTCAGACAGACAGACGGGGGTCAGACAGACAGACAGACGGGGGTCAGACAGACAGACGGGGGTCAGACAGACAGACAGGCGGGGGTCAGACAGACAGACAGGGGTTAGACAGACAGACAGACGGGGTCAGACAGACAGGGGTTAGACAGACAGACAGGCGGGGGTCAGACAGACAGACGGGGGTCAGACAGACAGACGGGGGTCAGACAGACAGACGGGGGTCAGACAGACAGACAGGGGGTCAGACAGACAGACGGGGGTCAGACAGACAGACAGGCGGGGGTCAGACAGACAGACAGGGGTTAGACAGACAGACAGACGGGGTCAGACAGACAGGGGTTAGACAGACAGACAGGCGGGGGTCAGACAGACAGACGGGGGTCAGACAGACAGACGGGGGTCAGACAGACAGACAGACGGGGGTCAGACAGACAGACGGGGGTCAGACAGACAGACAGGCGGGGGTCAGACAGACAGACGGGGATCAGACAGACAGACAGACGGGGTCAGACAGACAGACAGACAGACGGGGTCAGACAGACAGACAGGCGGGGGTCAGACAGACAGACAGGGGTTAGACAGACAGACAGACAGGCGGGGGTCAGACAGACAGACAGACAGACGGGGGTTAGACAGACAGACAGACAGACAGACGGAGATCAGACAGACAGACAGATGGGGATCAGACAGACAGACAGACGGAGATCAGACAGACAGACGGGGGTCAGACAGACAGACAGACGGGGTCAGACAGACAGACGGGGATCAGACAGACAGACGGGGGTCAGACAGACAGACAGACAGACAGACGGGGATCAGACAGACAGACAGACAGACAGACGGGGGTTAGACAGACAGACAGACGGGGGTTAGACAGACAGACAGACAGACAGACGGGGTCAGACAGACAGACGGGGATCAGACAGACAGACAGACGGGGTCAGACAGACAGACAGACAGACGGGGTCAGACAGACAGACAGACAGACGGGGGTCAGACAGACAGACAGACAGACAGACAGAGGGATCAGACAGACAGACGGGGGTCAGACAGACAGACAGACAGACAGACGGGGATCAGACAGACAGACAGACAGACAGACGGGGGTCAGACAGACAGACGGGGGTCAGACAGACAGACGGGGGTCAGACAGACAGACAGACAGACGGGGTCAGACAGACAGACAGACAGACGGGGGTCAGACAGACAGACAGACAGACAGACGGGGGTCAGACAGACAGACAGACAGACAGACGGGGATCAGACAGACAGACAGACAGACAGACGGGGGTCAGACAGACAGACGGGGGTCAGACAGACAGACGGGGTCAGACAGACAGACAGGCGGGGGTCAGACAGACAGACAGGGGTCAGACAGACAGACGGGGGTCAGACAGACAGACAGACAGACGGGGGTCAGACAGACAGACAGGCGGGGGTCAGACAGACAGACAGGGGTTAGACAGACAGACAGACAGACAGGGGGGTCAGACAGACAGACAGACAGACGGGGTTAGACAGACAGACAGACAGACAGACGGAGATCAGACAGACAGACAGATGGGGATCAGACAGACAGACAGACGGAGATCAGACAGACAGACGGGGGTCAGACAGACAGACAGACGGGGTCAGACAGACAGACGGGGATCAGACAGACAGACGGGGGTCAGACAGACAGACAGACAGACAGACGGGGATCAGACAGACAGACAGACAGGGGTTAGACAGACAGACAGACGGGGGTTAGACAGACAGACAGACAGACGGGGTCAGACAGACAGACGGGGATCAGACAGACAGACAGACGGGGTCAGACAGACAGACAGACGGGGTCAGACAGACAGACAGACAGACGGGGGTCAGACAGACAGACAGACAGACAGACGGGGATCAGACAGACAGACGGGGGTCAGACAGACAGACAGACAGACAGACGGGGATCAGACAGACAGACAGACAGACAGACGGGGTCAGACAGACAGACGGGGGTCAGACAGACAGACGGGGGTCAGACAGACAGACGGGGGTCAGACAGACAGACAGACAGACGGGGTCAGACAGACAGACAGACAGACGGGGGTCAGACAGACAGACAGACAGACAGACACGGGGGTCAGACAGACAGACAGACAGACAGGGGATCAGACAGACAGACAGACAGACAGACGGGGGTCAGACAGACAGACGGGGGTCAGACAGACAGACAGACAGACGGGGGTCAGACAGACAGACAGACAGACAGACGGGGATCAGACAGACAGGCGGGGGTCAGACAGACAGACAGGCGGGGGTCAGACAGACAGACGGAGATCAGACAGACAGGCGGGGGTCAGACAGACAGACAGACGGGGGTCAGACAGACAGACGGGGTCAGACAGACAGACGGGGGTCAGACAGACAGACGGGGGTCAGACAGACAGACAGGCGGGGGTCAGACAGACAGACAGACAGACAGACGGGGGTCAGACAGACAGACAGGCGGGGGTCAGACAGACAGACAGACAGACAGACGGGGGTCAGACAGACAGACAGACAGACGGGGTCAGACAGACAGACAGACAGACAGGGGTTAGACAGACAGACAGACAGGGGTTAGACAGACAGACAGACAGGCGGGGGTCAGACAGACAGACAGGGGTCAGACAGACAGACAGGCGGGGGTCAGACAGACAGACAGGGGTCAGACAGACAGGCGGGGTCAGACAGACAGACAGGGGTCAGACAGACAGGCGGGGGTCAGACAGACAGACAGGGGTCAGACAGACAGACAGGCGGGGGTCAGACAGACAGACAGGGGTCAGACAGACAGGCGGGGGTCAGACAGACAGACAGGGGTCAGACAGACAGGTGGGGGTCAGACAGACAGACGGGGGTCAGACAGACAGACGGGGGTCAGACAGACAGACAGGTGGGGGTCAGACAGACAGGCGGGGGTCAGACAGACAGGCGGGGGTCAGACAGACGGGGGTCAGACAGACAGACAGACGGGGGTCAGACAGACAGACAGGCGGGGGTCAGACAGACAGACAGGCGGGGGTCAGACAGACAGACAGACAGACAGACGGGGGTCAGACAGACAGACAGACAGACGGGGGTCAGACAGACAGACAGACGGGGGTCAGACAGACAGACAGGCGGGGGTCAGACAGACAGACAGGCGGGGGTCAGACAGACAGACAGACAGACAGACGGGGGTCAGACAGACAGACAGACAGACGGGGGTCAGACAGACAGACAGGGGTCAGACAGACAGACAGACAGATGGGGGTCAGACAGACAGATGGGGGTCAGGCAGACAGACAGGGGTCAGACAGGTGCACAAGCTGTCTGTCTGAAGATGAAGTGACAGTCACAGGCGTCTGCAGACCTGCGTCTCTCTGAAGACGTACGGACCGAGCGCTCGCTGCTGACTCACGACCCGCTGCGCCGCTTCAGGAGGAACGTGGATCTGCAGCGCCGGCGGGACGGACGAACTGATGAAGCGGCTGATGATGATGGACACCTTCCTCTGGAGCGTGACGTCATCACAGCGGGAGTGACACAGATCCTGCACACACACACACACACACACACAAAATAAAATAAATCTGAAGAAAATTGATTAAAATAAAATATAAATGTAAATAAATAAATAATATAGCTAAAAGTACAGTACTATAGTGAGTAGAAAAATTTAACATAATAGAAACTAAATATATTTTTTCAAATGTATTTAATTTTTCACAGCATAAATTGGGTCTTTATACATGAAAACATGAAACCTTTTCATTTTTAAGGTCCCTCGCATGAGAATGATTATATTTGGGGGGTTGTGGGTATAAAACCTGGTATAAAGTGCATGTTTACATAAAAACAATGGAAAATGGAATAAAAAAACATGTTCTGTGTGAAGACAGACAGAAGAAGCTTCTCTACACGAGTCTGTGGAGCGTCTCGTCTCACCTTGTACCTCTGAACCTCCAACCAGAACAGCAGATCGTTTTCCAGCAGATCATCACGGGCAGACAGGAACTTCTGGAACTGCAGACGGGTGACGGGATTCAACAGAGCTCTGCGCAGACACACCGACTCCTGAGAGCAGCTCATCGAACCTGCAGACACCTGCTGAAAGACAGATGGACGGACGGATGGACAGACAGACAGAGAGAGAGAGAAAGACATTTGTTAATGGATCACTTTTGGTCAAATGAGAAGATCATGTCAGAATAAACACAGACTCACCTTCCATACGTGTCTCTTCCTGCGCTGACGGACAACCGGCTGCTTCTCACACACTTCTGTTACCTGCACACACACACACACACACACACACCTGTCTGTCTCTCTGGATGTGTGTCAATACACTGCATACTTCAGCATCGAGTACACTGAGACATTACTAGTGGACTGGAACAGTTTCTCTCCCATATCATCAGATGAAGCCGCATGAAGGAAAACAAACCCTGTATATTAATTAATTTGTTCTCCAGTGTTCTTTTTATGATATTCATTATGCATGTACATGTCCAGGCAGATTTTAATATCATCATCATCATCAGTGTGTAGTGGATGCAGGACAGGAGCAGAATGAGATGGATCCTCAGGTGTCTCATGATCTGATGTAATTAGTGTAATTAGTGTAATTAGGAAACCGGAGGTGTAATTTGCTAACAGGTAACTCGAGGAGAGACGGACTGGAGAACATCAGTGATCCTTCAGAGCATCTCTGAAACACCGACAGACCGAGCAGCACAATATATTCATGATAAAACTCAAGCACACACTGCTTTAGCAATACAAGCGTACGATCAGAGGTGCAGTGACAGTGTTTCTCCACTCGAGGAAACAATGGGGTTTAAAAGACACTTAATATTCAGGAATATTATTGATTTGACTGCACTGACACTATCAGATAAGAACAAAACTTCTGCAATCCAGAAACTTTTAAATTATTTTAGTTACTTATTTTAATTTCTGGACACTCTTTAATGCATGTTTAAGGTCTGTCTGTGTTGAAGATGATGGTGTGAGCGTGAGGATGTTATTCTACCTTCCGCCGCTGCTGCTGACGCGAGATGAACTCTGAGCTGGAGAGAAACAGCGGCAGCCATCGGGTCTCTAGACGATTGTGAAGAAGAGACTGAAGCTCAGTGAGAACAGAGAGAGAGACCAACTCATGCTGGAGACGCTGCCAACCACCGCACATCTGCAACAGCTGCACACACACACACACACACACACACACACTCATCGTGAGTCACATCACTCATAAACTCTCACTGTCGAACTCAAGCAGATCGAGGTTCTGTGAGGATCTGTGAGGATCTCGTACCCTCATCTGCTGTTCTTCAGTGGCTGGGCTGCCGGCTCCAAACAGGAAGTTGCTGCTGAGATATTTGTCTCTGATGTTTGTGATTCTCTCCTCCAGTAGCTCCGCATCACTGTTCTTCAGCTGCTCCACGTCCAGCCAGCACTGCAGATCCAGACTACACACACACACACACACACACACAATTCCACCAAAATCTGAAGCAGCACAACTGTTTTCAACATTGATAATAATCATAAATGTTTCTTGAGCAGCAAATCGTCATATTAGAATGATTTTTGAAGGATCATGTGACACTGAAGACTGCCGAAAATTCAGCTTTGATCACAGGAATAAATTACACTTTACTATATATTCACATAGAAAACAGATATCTTATATTGTAAAAATATTTCACAATTTTGATCAAATAAACACAGCCTTGGTGGGCAGATGAGACTCTTTCAGAAACATTAAAACATCTTAATTATTCCAAATGTTTGTGTAAATGTGACTCGACTTGACATCAGTCCTGCTGTGCTTCATTCACCTGGCCGAATTCTCCTCCAGGAAGGACAGGAAGTGCTGGAGCTCCAGGTGGTTCTGGAGCAGAGAATCCAGACGGAACCGGCGAAACTCCCGCGGAACCTTCGACCAGAGATCCGGCGCCGGAGCCGGTGGAGTTTGGCGCTCCTGCAGCACAACATACAGAACCAGCAGCAGCTTGAGTATGTACTAACAGTGTATACTGCTCTCTGTGTGTGTGAATTTACCATTTAATTTATTTATTCTCATAACCAAACACTAACCCTTGTATCTTATTTGATTCAATAATATGAACCCCTTTATTCTGGTTTTAAATTCAGTTATTTATTTATTTATGTCTGTCTGTCTACAAAGTCAAGCACAACCTGCACAAAAAACTGCATCCCACAATGCAATGTGTCTGACCAGATAAAAAAACAAATATGGTTGTGTGATCATAGCAGTGTTTGAACTGTTTATCACTGCACACTACGTCTCATACACAGTGTGCACTGCATACACAGGTCACGTGACTGGAAACAGCATCCGGTGTGTGATGGTGAATTACCTGCTGCCGTCGGCTCTGTGTGTGTGTGTAGAGAGTCTGCAGTGCCTGGAAGAGCTCGACCTCGGCGTATCGCACCTCCTCCCACAGCGCCACCTACAGACACAGTTGAATTAAAATGAGGTCATGTGACAGCAACGTCACACAGTACTGGATGAGATGGTTTTCACATACTGTCGTAACAACGGTATGAAAGCTTGTTTGTGGGATATAAACACGTATTTGGAAGAAGAAAAATCAGAATTGTGAGATAATGTTTACCTGGATATGGTAAAACACATTGCAGAAACTAATAAAACATGATATATCTGAAGCTGATAAATCTCACGGTGTGGAGCGCGTCTCTGAGTGTCTGTGATAGGAGAGTCCAGGGCTCCAGCAGGACGTTCAGAGCGTGTTCCTCCGCCGGATCAAACAGATCCTCAAACGCAGGACTCAGACGCAGCAGGACGGCTCTCCGGCGCTCCTCGCTCAAACACACGCTCATCTGAGCTCCGCTGCTCAGGAACGAGGCGTACAGGAGCTGAGACCAGACAGAGACGGACACTGGATCATACAGGAAGAGCTTCTCGAGAGAGTCCCAAAGATACTGTTAGACCCCTGAACAGATGTGTGTGTGTGTGTGTGTGTGTGTGTGTGTGTGTGTGTACCTGAGCGGTGCGCTGAACTCTGTACGGATCAAACCTGCTCTGGCAGAAGAGCTGACGGTACTGCAGCAGCTCTAAGCAGAAATACACAGTGTTTTCCCACAACTAACACACACACACACACACACACACACAGACAAAAACAGCATCAGTTTACTGTCGGGAATTTGTTGCGTTGCATCCAGTGTAGACAGCATCACTGATTATAATGGGTTCTATTTGCTTTTGTTGCACCATGTTAACACAGTGTAGACCTGCTGCAATTCACACAATCTCTCTCACACACACACACACACACACACACACACACACAGCCTTTAATCTCTCTCACACACACACAAAAAAACACACAAAACAAATGCAAGAGTAATCTAGAAACATTTAGAAAGCTTGTGTTTAAAGTTTAAAAAAACAAGTATTTATTTGGTCAAGAGAACTGAATCTCACGTCCAGCTTATATTTTCCCACCATGCATTTGTGTTTATGAACTGAACTGATGTACCTGCTGCCCTGAGTTCTGACAGAAATGAGTGAAAAAGAAACCAGATCTGGATTCAGTGTGCAGAACCTCCAGTAGAGTCTGAATCTCACTGCCGTCCAGCTCGACCTACACACACACACACACAGATCAAACACACACATATCAAACACACACAGAGACCATCAGAAGCTCTACAGAGGCCGGTGGATCATCCAGTACCTTCATATCACTGCAGGCGCAGATGGACTGCGGTTCTGCATCTGCGCAGACGGAGGAGACGCTGTGGACGCAGACAGGAGAACTCAACACATGCTCTGAGGTCTGCCACTGACCAGACGGAAACAAGCAGAAACGCTGACCCCTGAAACACACACAATTAAAAGACACTTAATATTCAAGAATATTATCAATTTGACCGCACTGACATTATCAGATGAGAACAAAACTCGATCATATTCACATAGAAAACAATTATTTTATATTGTAATAATATTTTAAAATATTACTGTTTTTACTGTGTTCTTGATCAGATAAATGCAGTGTTACATGCGTGTGATTTCAAGCGTGTTACATGCGTGTGATCTGAAACGTGTTACATGTGTGTGATTTAAAGTGCGTTAAGTCGTGTGATTTAAAGCGTTACATACATGATTTAAAACGTTACATACGTGTGATTTAAGTTGTTACATGCGTGTGATTTAAAGCGTTACATGCGTGATTTAAAGCATGTTACATGTGTGTGATTTAAAGCGTTACATGCGTGATTTAAAGCATGTTACATGTGTGTGATTTAAAGTGTTACATGTATGTGATTTAAAGCATGTTACGTGTGTGATTTGAAGCATGTTACATGCGTGTGATTTAAGTTGCTACATGCGTGTGATTTAAAGCATTACATGCATGATTTAAAGCATGTTACATGTGTGTGATTTGAAGCATTACATGCATGATTTAAAGCATGTTACATGTGTGTGATTTGAAGCATGTTACGTGCGTGTGATTTAAAGTGTTACATGTGTGTGATTTGAAGCATGTTACGTGCATGTGATTTAAAGCGTGTTACATGTGTGTGATTTAAAGTGTTACATGCATGATTTAAAGCATGTTACATGTGCGTGATTTAAAGCGTTACATGCATGATTTAAAGCATGTTACATGTGTGATTTAAAGCGTTACATGCATGATTTAAAGCATGTTACATGTGCGATTTAAAGTGTTACATGCATGATTTAAAGCATGTTACATGTGTGTGATTTAAAGCGTTACATGCGTGATTTAAAGCATGTTACGTGTGTGATTTAAAGCGTTACATGCGTGATTTGAAGCATGTTACATGTGTGATTTAAAGTGTTACATGCATGATTTAAAGCATGTTACATGTGCGTGATTTAAAGCGTTACATGCATGATTTAAAGCATGTTACATGTATGTGATTTAAAGTGTTACATGTGTGTGATTTGAAGCATGTTACATGTGTGTGATTTAAAGTGTTACATGTGTGTGATTTGAAGCATGTTACATGCGTGTAATTTAAAGCGTTACATGCGTGTGATTAAAAAGGTATTACATACAGGTGATTTAAAGCGTTACATGCGTGTGATTAAAAAGGTGTTACATGCTTGTGATTTAAAGCATGCACACTGACCAGTACAGCAGCAGGATCTCTGACAGACGGGGCTGAATGTCACACAGTTGCTCCTCCTGCCAGCAGATGGTGCTATTTAATCCCAATCGAGAGAGCAGCTGTTCGCTCAGAGCCGCTGGGCTGCTGCTGACCACATACTGACACTTCATCCACCCTAAAAACCTGCACACAGCACACAGCTGTTAGTGCGCACTACATTCGTACTGCACTATTAGGCCAGAAACAGACTCTACATGAGAACACAGACGCTTCGTCCCAGTATACATACTCGACACTGGCGTCCTGATGCTTTGGCACATGAATTACGTGGCTAGAAGCGTTTGTGTTCTCATACTTGCTCTTGTTGGCCTGTGAGTGTTATAGTTATTTCACCAAGTACAACATGTTCCTGGATCAACATCTTTGGCTGACTGGAATGTTGTTCCAGGATCAACAATCAGATTTGAGGGACAAGTTTACAGTTTATGTCAAGTTTAGTCTTACAACCAGGGTTAGGTGCTTCTACATCAGGGTTATTCACCTATCATTTCCCTCGGATTTTAGGGATAAGTTATGGGTAGGGTAAAATTTAGGGGCAGTAATTGGTTTAGGACTAAATTTTTTAGACAGGAATTTTGTTCCAGGATCAATAAAATATCTCTTACTTGGCAAAATCATAGTGACCAGTTACAGTAATACTGATGGTTGATTTAGTTAGAGAGTTTGTCACCTGCTCCTGGTCTTTGCGCTGAGAGTCTTCAGTCGCTCCATATCCATCCACAGATGTAGGATATTCTCTCCCGGCCCACCGACCAGAGACCTCTTAAAGTCCAGAAAGTTTTGTCTGGCACCGGCTTCACAGCTGCGTCCCGCTGATTGGGAACAAGCCGCCTCTCCGACCGCCGTCCGTCCTGTGACGAAACAATCCGAGAGCTTCACTGGACGCCTGTTTCACCTGATCAAGGCAGCTTTATTTCGACAGCGCTTTATACAATGCAGATTGTTTCAAATCAGCTTAAGAAATAAACAGGACAATAACAGAATCAATGATGAACTTTTAACTAAAAATTATGACTTTCTGTCATAATTGTTTTAAGTCAAAACTGTGATGTTTTATTGTTAGAACCTAATTTTAATTTAGTATGTAATAATTTCAATTTTCTGTGTCTTAATTATGATTTACCAAAGCATTGTTTTCCCCCTTATGTAGCAGAAATGGACTTCCATTAAAAAAGTTCATCAATTTTAAAACTAATTGGATTCAGCTAAAGCCTGTGTCTCCAGTATAACAGATTGAGTGTGTTTAGATGTTTCTGTCCATCTTTAAGAGGGCGTGTGAATCTGTCCCACCGTTGGCCGTTCTGTGGTCGGCCGTCTTCGGAGCGCTGAATCTGCTGCTCATCTTCTCTGAAAAACTGCAAAAGCTCCAACCAGACCGAAGACAGTGCTGCAAACCCATCAGAGGTCAAGTCAGCTTTATTGACACAACACAGATGTTTTCAAAGCAGTGACAACAGGAGTATAATGATGCAAAGATGCAAACAGAAGGGGTCTGTAGTGCGCACTAGAAGCACAAGGTTATGACCTTCATCAAACGCACCTCATCACACACATGAGAGGACGAAGCGTCGACAGGCACCGGACGCCCAGATCTCCACGGGCCGCTGAGCTGAGACAGACATTTGGTCAGCCTGTGCATGAAAACATCAGAGAATAAAAACTTCATCCTCATCCTGAGAGAGAAGAACACTGTTAAACCACAGTCACTTCATCGCAGGATCATGTTCGATACCTGAACTCAAAGTAGCAGTCGCTCTGCAGGAAAAACGGCAGTCTGTCTCTCTTCAGCCACTGGAGGCTCTGATCTCGCTCCAGACACTGCAGAGCAAGAGTATGAACTCCAGTAAATGCATCTGAGATATCTGTGCTGGAAACCAGACAATCACTGAGGAAGAACATCATGTTTGGTGTCGTATCTCGTGCACACATACGGTGACGGTGTAGCTGTTGTCAGGGATCCAGTTCAGGTCCGACAGCGGTTTGGACCGGATCTGGTGTAGAGCGGTTCTGATCCGGCGGGACAGATCCTCAGCTGTGTGATCCAGCAGCTCAAAGCCTGCAGAGATCCCATCATACCTCACAGCCGGTCCAAACACCTGATGACCACAGAAACACGTGATGAAGCACACTATCAGTAATAACTTTAATCTTTACTCAGAAGAAGTGTTTTTGTTTTTAATCTCCTGAAGGACACTTTTGTTTGTGTTCAAATGTTATTTCTGACACACAAGAGGAAATAAATCATGGTTTGATCAATCTTTTATCTTAAATTATGACATAACAAGTAACTTAAAGGATTAGTTCACTTTCAAATTAAAATTTTCTGATAATTTACTCTCCTCCATGTCATCCAAGATGTTCATGTCTTTCTTTCTTCAGTGGAAAACAAATGAAGGTTTTTGATGAAAACATTCCAGGATTTTTCTCCATATAGTGGACTTCACTGGGGTTCAACAGGTTGAAGGTCCAAATGTCAGTTTCAGTGCAGCTTCAAAGAGCTCTACATGATCCCAGACGAGGAATAAGAGTCTAATCTAGAGAAACCATCAGACATTTTCTAAAAAAAATTAACATTTTATACATCTTAACCACAAATGCTCATCTTGAACTAGCTCTCAGGTCAAAGTTTGAACTAAATTGTCATATTCAATATGTTAGTGCAAGTATATAACAATTAGTTCAAACTTTAACCTGTGGAGGGCAGTAATACACTTAGCAGTGTCCACACTGCTGGAATTCTAATAGAGAAGAAGAAGAGAGCTAGTTCAAGACGAGCATTTGTGGTTAAAAAGTATATAATGTTTATTTTTTTAGAAAATGTCTGATGGTTTCTCTAGATAAGACTCTTATTCCTCGTCTGGGATCATGTAGAGCTCTTTGAAGCTGCACTGAAACTGACATTTGGACCTTCAACCCGTTGAACCCCAGTGAAGTCCACTATATGGAGAAAAATCCTGGAATGATTTCCTCAAAAACCTTCATTTATTTTCCACTGAAGAAAGAAAGACATGAATATGGATGACATGGGGGTGAGTAAATTATCAGGAAATTTTAATTTGAAAGTGAACTAATCCTTTAATGACATGAAAAAGTCATGAGAATTAAAAAAAAAAAAAATCGACATTATGACGTCATAATTATGAGAATAAAAAGTTGAAATTATAGAATTATGACATAATTTTGAGTAGTATGTCAATTTCTACTTTTAATGTTTTTTATTATGATTTTAAAAGGAAATAATTTAGACTTTTCATCTCATATGACAGTATGTAAATTCTAAAGAGTCTAAATTTATAAATTCAACATGTCATAATTGACTTTTTAATGTCATAATTTCGACTTTTGTTGTCATAGATTGTGTCATGACATGATTTACACAAGCATGTTTTTCTCAGGTGGAAATGTGCTTCAATAAAAACTGTGATGTTTATCAGTTATTAGCCGAAAATCTGCCCTTCTCTTCATCTCTTCACTCTGTACCTTATGTTACAGTCACGTGTGTTTGTTTACTGTGATTTACTACAGTTTTCTCACAGGCAGCTGCAGGAAGGCGTTGAAGAACTCGACGAAGATCTGATCAGAGAGACTCTGTTCCTGTTCAATCACATGATCAATCAGACACATTAATGATTCATTCACGTTAATAATACACGATCCGATCCTGTCATTCCGATACTCACAAAGTTCTCGCTGGTTATTTCCGGTAAATCTGAGGAGAAGAGCAGAATCTCATCAGACGCAGTTAAGCTACAAACCGCTGATAAATCTGCGCGAACTCACCTGGAAATGCCCGAGACATGATTCTGAGGAGTTCGGTTCGGATCCGGAACCTGTGGAGAATTCCGAGCGAAACTTTAACCGCGCGTCTGATCGCGTTGCCATGGAGATCAAACTGAAACGCGAGAACAGACGCGCCGCGGGGATTCAGACGCGACGCGACAAGAAGAAAAAGAGGAGAGTCAAGCTTTGGTAAATTTTAGTCGAAATTACGACAGTCAAAATCACGACATAGTACGCAGAAACTGAGATTTAAAAAGTCAAAATTAAGACAAATTCTACTTTTTCCTCTACTTTTATCGTCATTACCATGATGTAGCAGAAATGAGCATAAATCTGCTCGAGTTTAACTCCCATAATGATAAAACATGTCTAAAGAGTCACAAGAAATAAAAGACCCATGAAAACAGAAATTCACATAATTATATATATATATAGGTCATTCTACAGAATTGATTCAAAGTAGAAAAATATTGAAAAAAATTTTGTCTTTTTCCACAAATTTTGTAGGCCTATGTATGCAAATTATATAATATCCAAGCTACACATTTCTAGTAATTGTGCATTTAATTATCATATTGTATTTTTAGAAAGTTTTGGAATATTTTTCCTCTCTTCAAATTTGTCACTACCGAAACACAATAATAAATCATTTAATAAGAAGAGTCACATTGACCTATTAAGATTTTATTTACATCTACCTTGTGAATATATTTTTTGCTATTTTTAAAAAAGTTTTCACAGGTAAATCAATAACAATTACAATTTTAACAATATTTCAAGTGTGATTTATGAGATTTGTTGTATTTTGAATCCGTTTTTTCTTTGTAAAAGTCAAAGTTTATCAAACTGATTTCAAAGTGAAGGATTCATTAGTTTGAACCAAACACTATAATAACATCTTAGTTGATCATTCAATATACTTCATTTCTGACAAATCATCCCATGTTTCAGTTGTGACAGTAATGTGTTGGTAGTGACCACATCACATGACACAATTTAACTCTCATACTAAAACATATTAAAATACTAATGATTTGCATAACTGTACTAAAATTGTGTTTATTTCCCCCAAATAAATGATTGTGTTTCCTTTTATCACTACCAAAACAATGATGTCACTACCGAAACACTGACGTCACGAAACAATGATGTCACTACCGAAACAGTCACAACTTAAACATGTGGAGAAGTTTCGGTACCAATTTTTCGATATTTTTGAGCTCAAAGATGATGATCAGCACATGGTTATCTAGCACAGTTCTGAACACACATAAAAACTAAATTTTATGGAATAACAGCCAGAAAAGTTTGCTTAATTGCAGAAAAAGGTGTTTGTTAGTGACGTTCCTTGAAGCTCCACACAGATTTTCAGGCTTCTGAACACATTTAGCTCAGAATGATGATCTATCTGCTGTGAAAGAGAGGCTGTGAGAGGAGGAACACAGGAATATCTCCTGATCAGAAATGTAGAAGTGTGTTAAAATCAGTCTCAGATCAATGGAGTAAAACACACACTGTTTCTGTAGTGACATGAACATGAGGGACACTTTTTTTTTTAAATCATGAAACAAAGTTTCATGATTTAAAAAATATAAATATTTTTTAACTTTGCTTTTAGACTCCTCCCAATTGAAAGTACCCAATAAATGATGATTTTATATATATTAATCTTACTTATGTTTTAAACATTATTGTGGGATTTAATTGAAGGATCTTAGTAAACATCTAAAATTTGAATACTTAAATGCTTTTAAATGTTTTCTGGTTGTGGGACAGCAGTTTACACCAGTTCTGCAGAATGACCCATATTTATACACACTTCAGAGAGATCTCACACTCTTCTCTAAAGTGTTCTGCTCATTCCTCATCATAAGATGACAGCGTTCGGTTAAAACATGAAGCATTTTTAGGTAAAAAATGGGCTTTATTTAAAACAATGTATAAAAACAAGCATGTAAAGAGCAATATGTACACACATGCAGATACACAGGACCGAAACGACCGCTGTACATAAGTGCAAAACTCATGAGAAGTTCATAATTAAAAACAAACGCACACATACAGGAGTGCAACACACACACACACTCTCTCTCTCTCACACACACACTCTCAGAGCCGCCTCACGTTGCGTTTGCTCTGAGCGCTGCCCGGCAGCACGTCTCTCTTGCTCCTGCGTTTGGCAGACAGGTGCGCGCAGTCTTTGGATCCGTGGAAGCCGCACAAACACGAGGTGCAGAAGCGGAAGCGGCAGTCGCTCCAGCTGCACAGACCTTCGCCCCGCAGCGAGTGACAGCGCGCCGGATGCTGACAGCGCGGACACGGCTTCAAGTACTCGTCACTGAACAGGGTTTCAGCCACCTGAGGGTCCAGACAGAGAGACGTTAGTACCAGCTGACAGGAAACGTTCTCTTAAAGTTATGAACAAACGTTCTTCCAGTACGTTATTATGCAGCCAAAAGATGACAGAATAACTTTTTAAACCTCTAGATGGCTGAGTACGTAATTTGGGACACAACAAAAGGTGAAGAAGTCTTTCATGATCAGGACAGGTGAGTTCTCATGTGCACCTGCAGGAACTGCATGCGTTTGGAGCTGCAGTGGCGGCCGGAGCCGTGGGTCGGAGTGCAGGGCGGGTGTGTGTGGGGTGTTCTGGCCTGAGCCTGTACGCTGCCCAGAGCAGATCTACACGCCAGCGCCGCCCTGGTGTCCGCATCTGGAACATGGGCCGGTTTACCACCCTACAGACAGAGACACCGTCAGAGAAAAGCCCAGCATACGACGACACTTCTGCACTGCATACTGTGAGGAAAAGTGCAGATTTGACAGCATTTCCAAGATGATAACTGGAAGCCACTCGCATTCAACATGAGGTCATGTGACAATGCAGCATTGTACTGTTTGAAACATTTAACATGGCTGGAGTTTACCTAGTTCACCTCAGAATTAAAATGTCCTGATAATTTACTCTCCTCCATGTCATCCAAGATGTTCATGTCTTTCTTTCTTCAGTGGAAAAGAAATGAAGGAAAACATTCCAGGATTTTTCTCCATATAGTGGACTTCACTGGGGTTCAACGGGTTGAAGGTCCAAATGTCAGTTTCAGTGCAGCTTCAAAGAGCTCTACATGATCCCAGACGAGGAATAAGAGTCTCATCTAGAGAAACCATCGGACATTTTCTAAAAAAAATTAAAAAAATTATATACTTTTTAACCACAAATGCTCATCTTGCACTGCTCTGTGATGCTCCACGCATGACGTAATCATGTTGGAAAGATCACGCGTCACGTAGGCGGAGCTACCGATCCAGTGTTTACAAAATGAACGTACAAAGACTAAGTAAAAAAAAAAATGAAAAGAAAAAGTGAAACAACGATGTAGAACAATTCTGAAGTTTTTCGCTGTACTTCATCCTACGTCACGCGTGATCTTTCCAACATGATTACGTCATGCGTGGAGCATCACAGAGCAGTGCAAGATGAACATTTGTGGTTAAAAAGTATATAATGTTTATTTTTTTAGAAAATGTCTGATGGTTTCTCTAGATAAGACTCTTATTCCTCGTCTGGGATCATGTAGAGCTCTTTGAAGCTGCACTGAAACTGACATTTGGACCTTCAACCCGTTGAACCCCAGTGAAGTCCACTATATGGAGAAAAATCCTGGAATGTTTTCATCAAAAACCTTCATTTCTTTTCCACTGAAGAAAGAAAGACATGAACATCTTGGATGACATTGAGGAGAGTAAATTATCAGGACATTTTAATTCTGAGGTGAACTAATCCTCATAATAATTGTAATGCACACATCACCTCCAGTGCGATCTTGAGCTCTCTGATGTGGCTTCTCCTCCTGTGAGCGGCTTTCTTGTCTTCTGTGATAACGTCGTTCCAGTCATCAGACACTTGGCCAAACCTGCCATCAACCGCACGCTTTATTATCATTGAGCTTCAAACATCAAAACGATGATGAATATCTGACCATAACTGACCTGTAGATGTCAGCTGCGGACAGAAGACTCAAGATAACAGCTAGCACGTGTCTCAGGTTTCTCATCCTCAGTTCTGAGATCACGTCCACCTTGTCCAGACCCATCTTGCGGCCGATGAGTCCTGACAGAGGCAGTCTGGTTCTGATGGGTCCGTCACGCAGCAGCTCCTCCAGACTGGTCTGCTGCTGCAGGTCACGAGCGCCGCGGCGGCTGATGGCGTGTACGGCCTGCAGCGCTGGCGTCAGAGACAGATCCTGCATCTTCAGCGTGGCGGCGCTCAGCGGGGTCCCGTCTAAAAACACCTCGTCTTTGTGCGGTTCGCCGCTCGTCCGCAGCTCTCTGGACCCGTCCTCCGACTGCGAGCCTCCCTCTCGGAGCGTGGACAGTCTCCGCTGTCTCTCCAGCCGCGAGCGTCTCTTGTCTCGGCCGCACGAGCCCGTCGGCAGCACCAGCTCCTGGAAAGACCCGTCATGATCCACCGAGGAGTCGTGCGATTTATCCAGACCGAGAGAGCTGAAGCCGCTGTCCTCCAGTGCGGGCGTGAGCGAGGGCGTGTCCAGGATGAGCTTTCCCGCTCTCACGGGCGACTGGAAGTTCAAGTCATTAGTTTGTGGCGAGTTAGGAAGACCAGCTATGATGCTTTCGTCGAGATCGGGTTCAGCGAGGGCGTCAGCGGGGCTCACATGGACGCCATTCCTGCCCGTCTCCAGAGTTGACGTAATGGCTTGGGCGAACAGAAGACGCCGCTTCCGACAGGAGAAAACAAAGTCGTCGGCGTTTAAAGTGCTGTAAGACAAAGGCCCGGTCGGGCTGATGTCTGGAGAGTCGAAGCTCTCGCGGGTCAGGTGATCTTTAGCGATTTCACCAGGTGTCCCCTCAGATGAGGAGCGGGACACGAGCAGACGCCTGCGGAGCGTCGCGTCCTTTCTGATCAACTTTGGGGTCTCGCACCAGGCTGACGGTTCCCTCTTTGGCTCTTTAATCGAGTCCTTGGACCAGCTCTGGTCTTTTCTGTGTAGAAGAACGGTGGCCTTGGTGCCGTTAGGATGCCGGTCTTTCCTGGGCGTATAGACCCGGTCCATGCGGCCGCTGACGTTTACCTGTGCGCCCTCCATTATCTTCAGCCGGCCTTCAACAAACACTCGGTGGACCCACGAGTACTGTCAATCAACAAGACGGTGAATTAAAGGTTAATTTGAGCATGTCATACATTATTTTACAGATATTTATAATTATTAGGGCTGGGTAAAAAAATATTGATTTCTCGATTTTAATCGATTCTCATTTTTACGAACTGATATCGATTCTTAAATCGATTAGTCTGGTCTGTTTTCAGTTGATGAATGAGCAGAATATGTAGCTCCTCCCATACAATAAATCACAATAATCTTTGTGCTTTGTTAATTTTGATATGAAGCAAAGTCTCAGATTTCAAATGACGTCCATCTCATTATGAGATTCAAAAAATAAATGCCGTTTTGGCGCTGTTTAATGTGGCGTGACGGATCGCTTTAGCGCCTCAGTTAAAGAGAAGCATGTGATCATCCTCTCCTCCGCTTTAATACCAGTTACAGCGCGAAATAAACATGAACATCTGAAGGTATATTAAAAGTACAACTTACTGAAATCCGTATCATGTCTCGTGTAATCGCTCAATCAGTGCTTCAACCTCGGAAAGACGTCAATAAAACAGCTTCAGTGTCACATGACGTCACATTTACCTCAGAAAAACATATTCAGTGACCATAAACTCATTAGTCAGCTAGAAAAGTGAACTCTAGAAAGCAGCATTCTGATAAATATAGCTATGCACCATTACATATTCATTATCATTTTTAATGTTCTTCAATATTTAATGCATGTTTGAATAAATCAGTTATGACAGCCGCCATTTAATGTTTATATTTTAAAAAAAAAATGAATTGGAGTAGAAATATGATTATGTAATTCTAAACTTTATAATG
Source organism: Ancherythroculter nigrocauda (assembly GCA_036281575.1). Classification (NCBI taxonomy): domain Eukaryota; kingdom Metazoa; phylum Chordata; class Actinopteri; order Cypriniformes; family Xenocyprididae; genus Ancherythroculter; species Ancherythroculter nigrocauda. Next base: position 47,556,454 of record VTFQ01000010.1, on the reverse strand, counting down.
AAACATCATTGAGTGTAATTTAAGTGTTTGTGTATAAAATAAGTTAATTTAAGCTTCAATATTACAGTAGCACCAGCTGACTCTCATGTGTAGTTTACAGCATTAGTTGAGAGATTTTTTTCCTCTAGAAAATTTGCCATGTGCTGAAACTGAAACACTACATCCAAAATAATCGATATCAAATCAAAAGCATGTGAATCGAATCGAATCAAATCGTGAAAACTTTGTCAATACCCAGCCCTAATAATTATAAAACATTTTTATAATGATAAGGATTGTTGCAACATACTATGTTCTGTAAAAGTAATTTAATATTAATTTTACACAATAACAACAATGTGGTATAGTATATAATATTACCAATATAAATTTTGAATAAATTGTCATGTTAAGTACACACAAACATCATTAACTTTAAACGTGTAATTGGAAACTATATTGGAAGCAAAAAAAAAAAAAAACATACCTAATATAATATAAACTAAGTTAGCAGGCTAATCGGGTAGATGCATGCTATGCTAGTACATAAGCAAACTTTATAAAATAAATAAATAAATAATAAAAAAAAACAAACAAAAAAAAAACTGTAAGAACGAGAAATGCTTGATTTCACAACCTATAGCTTCAGTTATATATTAGTATATGAACCATGACATTAATGTTCATTATAACACCTTTTAAACTATATAAATCATGACGTGATTTTGCAGGAATTATAATCAGGCGCTAAAAATACTATCAATTAAAAGTCTGTTGCTGGGATCACTCGGGGTTCTAAAGACGCGATTCTCACCCCAGTTCAGATATACATCACAATAAGAATACCAGCCAAGCTTAATTTTTATTACGACTTTAAGGTGTCTTCAAGTTTAAGTTTTTGCTGGATCCAGTTTTTAGTGTTAAACACTTAATTCAAACCTTGAACATTTTAAAGAGAATTTAAATGGAAGCTTGTTTCTGCCAGAATAGAGGAAAAAAAGGTATAAGGGGGGAAAAAGGTCAGAATTGCTCAATTTAAACTAGCAATTGCGAAATAAAGTCGCGATTACATTTTTATATTTCTATTATGTGGCGGACAGGCTTTCATATAACGTTACATTAGGAAGAATATCATCAGTCAGAAATTAGTTCATCAAAGTAATGTCCATATGACAGTGATATACAGCTATAAAATAAGTATCGTCGTGTATTCAGACACAATGAACGTTATGCAGCTTGAGCTAATAATGATTACAATGTGAGGATAATAAACATTGTTTGAAGATACCAGTGTGGAAAGTTTCTGTCAGAAAAGCCTGGAGAAATTCAGCGTTCAGGTTTAAACATCTTCCGCCGTTCAGACTGTGTGAAATTAGACCGTTTCGTTAATTGGCTTTACATTCGGTTCTGGAGGAGTCGGTTACGGTTGTCATGGCGACGCGCTGAGCGGTTTCCCTCCTGCAGATTCAAACTTTGCGCCGCTTGAAGTGCGCGTGCACGATAGCGCTCGCACCTTGCAGCCAAACACACACACACACACACACACACACACACGCTACTTTAAAGCATTTATAAGAAGCACAATTCGTTTTAAACAGTTTTTGTGAGTGAACACGAGATTTAAGCATCACAGCTGACTGAAAGATGCCAGAATAAGACAAAAACAAACTACACACACACAGTCTCGTCAGCTGCAGCTCATCACGCGCGCGTTCAACACACACACACACACACACACACACACACACACACACACACACACACATGAAGAGCTGTGACACATTAATACTTTTTTAGAAAGACGAACTTAATTCATGATAATGACAGACTGTGTTACTCACGCGTGTTTGATCAGTTTCCGCTCAGAGAGAGAGAGAGAGGCGGTGAGCAGCAGGTCAATGAGGCTCCACCTTTCAAATTTCGAGCCCATTTCACTGATTGGTCGAGGATTTAAAGAGACTCATTTATGTCACGGAATCATTTTTCCAACTATTAAACATACAAAATATTTAGTACAAAATTAGATTTATTAATGAGTTATCATGGATTTCGGAAATGTTACAAATAATCATGACATCAGTACTCGTTTTCTCTTTTTTTTTCTTTTTTTACAAAATAAAATTGTAATTATATAATTTTAACCATTGGCATTTTGAATAAAGAAACTTCCATAAATAATTAGAAAAAGTTACTATGTGGCCAAATTAAATACATGTTTTTCTGTGAATGTAACTGAAAATTCATATCTTCGTTAGTTTTGTCATTGTGAATCGCATAATTAAAGCACAAATATCGCAAAAAGTCTCACAATATTAAAGTACAGCTGTAAGATTATATTCAACAGTGTCTGTCGTGAAGCGATTGGTCTATCAGCGCTGAGAAATGTATCGGGAATCACGTGACGCGAAGGCAGCCCTATGATGTACACGTTTCTTGTCTTTAATTTGTTTTATTAAAATGTATCTGTTATCTTCATGAATGTCTGAATATATTTATGAATATAAAGAGATAGAAAGTCGAAAGTTAATAGAAAGTTTAAAAGAACAGCATTTATCTGAAATAGAAAGGTTTTTAACATTATACACTAGTGTTCAAAAGTTTGTTGTCACTAAGAATGTTTTATTTTTTGGACATAAATTAATATTTTTATTCAGCAAGGATATATTAAATTGATCAAAACTGACAGTAAAGACATTTATAATGTTACAAAATATTTTTACTTCAGATAAATGCTTTTCTTTCTATTCATCAAAGAATCCTGAATAAAATGTTTTTACACTTTTGAGTTTAAAATGATAAAATGCCCATGAGAAGGATGCAATACTAATGCAATGTTAAGGCATGACCATTGGACAGTGAAATGCTCATTAGGTCAGACAAAAACAGGTGAAGGAAAGACACGTTAACTGCAAAAGAATTAGAGTCTAAAGAAATGCAATGTGTCAGGATCTTAAAGGAACACTCCACTTTTTTTGAAAATAGGCTCATTTTCCAACTCCCCTAGAGTTAAACAGTTGAGTTTTACCGTTTTCGAATCCATTCAGCCGATCTCCACTTTTAGCATAGCTTAGCATAGTTCATTGAATCTGATTAGACCGTTAGCATCGCGCTTAAAAATGACCAAAGAGTTTAGATATTTTTCCTATTTAAAACTTGACTCTTCTGTAGTTAAATCGTGTACTAAGACCGACGGAAAATAAAAAGTTGTGATTTTCTAGGCTGATATGGCTAGGAACTATACTCTCATTCCGGCGTAATAATCAAGGAACTTTGCTGCCGTTCCATGGCTGCAGCAGTGCAATGATATTACGCAGCGCCCGTGAGCCCCTGCTTGCACAGGGAACGTGCCTTGCAACCATGGAGACGTTTGTGAGAGACGCTGCTTAATATCATTGCGCCTGCTGCAGCCATGATACGGCAGCAAAATTCCTTGATTATTACGCCGGAATGAGAGTATAGTTCCTAGCCATATCAGCCTAGAAAATCGCAACTTTTCATTTTCCGTCGGTCTTAGTACACGATTTAACTAGAGAAGAGTCAAGTTTTAAATAGGAAAAATATCAAAACTCTTTGGTCATTTTTAAGCGCGATGCTAACGGTCTAATCAGATTCAATGAACTATGCTAAGCTATGCTAAAAGTGGTACCGCCAGAACCGGAGATCGGCTGAATGGATTCGAAAACGGTAAAACTCAACTGTTTAACTCTAGGCGAGTTGGAAAATGAGCCTATTTTCAAAAAAAGTGGAGTGTTCCTTTAAGTTAGGGAAAGAATCCTGAAATATGACCCACACTTCATAAGAATCACAAGCTGAAGTGTTGTGACATACATGAAGACTGGTTTTATAGGCTTTATAGATTGAGAATGACTCTTGAAGGACCGGCACCACATCCTCTTGTCCCACCGTTTGAAGAATTTAGGCATTTGCTAGACACCGTGTGGAGTGGAGTAGTTACTACACATACCCAGCAAAGTTTTATAAAATAAGCATGCAGCTACAAAAATGTAATAATTTATTGATAACAAAATTATTCCTTCAAGCAATGTACTCTTTTTACAGATTACTGTTGTAGCAAATTTGCTCAAAAGGAAAATATGATAATTAATCATAACTCATTATAATTATAAATATTTGAATCAGTTAATCAAATTAACTTGATGTAGCTGAATTAATATTACAATCAATTAATCTGTTCGGCCAGCGAACACTCAGTATTAATTGTCTATCAATTCTTCAATTTTTTCAGCATGTAGCTGTGATCGTAATCGTTATCAGTGACATTGGCTTTTAAGCAGATCAGAATCAACTCGCAAGAATGTGCACAAAAGTTTTAAGTAAATCACGAACACATAGCTAAACACACACAGACAGACAAATCATGCATACATACAAAATGAGAGAGTGGAAATGAATTGAACCGTAGCATAACAGGGGAGTGGAGCAATGAAAAGAGTCATTTAACCAACTGGAAGAACCATCAGTTTCTCACTATAAAGCACCTTTGTTAACAAAGGGGTTCACAAACTTAATACTAAATCGCTGTTTAGTGTTGTACGATACTTGCAAATGCCTTTGCTGTTGAGGAGCGTCCGGATCTGCAGTCTCAGGAGAAATTCTTGATGGTGCGGTCCGATGGTGCTGAAGTTGTAATCAATATCTTCTGCGATGAATGAAGAAATGAGGATGAACTTGTGTAGTTAATTTGACTCTGTGGTTGAGGAGGTTGCGAACAGCTCGAGGTGAAGGAGGCCTGCCAGCGCTGTATGACAGATGTACCACTTTATTGTTTTTCCTTTTTTATTCAAAATATTCACAAACTTGTTGGCTGTCATCAACTATCTGATATTCGATTCTCAAATACATGTAAGTGATGTTGAAACAACTTTGTTGTTGAAACAATTTTATAATGATCATCTTGGTTGATCTATAATGTGTGATGGGTGCCGCCCATCAGAGAGTCAGATCTGTCAGATTTACAACACATGAATTCATCCACTTCTCCTGAAATACAGGAAGGTAAGTGGCCAGTAAAGTGGAAGAAGAATAAACTTTATAGTTACTTACACAATGTGTATCTGATATGAATAAAACACCTTGTCGATTTATATTTGAATGGATTGCTATTGCACTGTACATGTGCCAGCCAGATACTTAATAATAATACTTGATAATAGATACTTGATTTTTGTTTTTTTTGTTTTTTTTAAATGTACACCAAATACAAATTTATATTATTTTGCCTTGCATGCATTTAAAATCATTCCAAAGAGTAAAGTAAGTAAAGAGTGAACATCGTAATAAATAATGGTTTGGTATACATGAATCAATGAAACTGCAGGTTTCTACAGTAGACAATTTCAGCAAATTTGCTACACTCTGTCAGAGCTCGCTCCACTGTAACAGCAGTTTCCAGAAGTGTTTCGAAAGACTCATAATCTACCATATGGACTTCAGGAAATGTTATGGTATTAGTGCAAGCGCTGACAGTTGGGTAACACAGTGTGGTTTGGCATGTGCTGAAGACAGCAGTGGTCAAATTTAATAACTCAATTTCTCCCTTTCTGATCCAAGCAGATGCCATTCACTGCATTATCTTCAGGACAGACAAGGTTTCTCCTGCTGCCCCATCTTCTGGTTGTGTATCTTCAGAAGAAATAAAGAGATAAATTAGAATTAATGTTTTAGTTTATTTATACCCTTTTAAATGGGAACTGCAGCAGCATATTTACGCCTGGATATCAAATAACAGCTTATACTATTTTTTACTCCATACCTTCAAGCTCAAGTATCTCAAGCTCAAAATCTTTCTTGATTTTTGACTCTTTCACTTGTTTAATCGAACCATTTGGGCTCATCTCTGGGGCCAGGTGGGATAAAATGTAATGGGAGTCAACCTAAACACCAAAAAGAAAAGCATAAAAATAGATTTTAATATTTGTAACTTGTGCCATACTAAAAAGAAACAAAAAAACTACAAAATAAATAAATGCTCAAAACAGTATTTCTACATACACTGTCACGACGAAGAGATTGTGACACTCCTGCATGACTTTGGTAAGATCGTATCAAGGCCGTCTCGCAGCTGTTGCAGCACTGAGATGAGTTTTGTTGAAATATGTCAAGCAAGAGCTCTGGCAAAACAAAGATAAAGACAATAAAAAGCTTCATATTTAAAAGCAGGGCATTCAAAATCACAAAGCAGATAATACTATTAAATAATCGTATGTCGGCAGGACGGGAGGATGAAGGCCGAGGAGGGAGACAGTCGGTTCAGCCCCATTCCACCAATCACAGCGGATTATCAGTGAATCCCAGCTGTCCTGATGAAAGTTTGTAAAACTATCCGGTGTAAAATGATCACTGCAGAGGCGGGTGTTGGTGGCTCTTCACAAAATGTATCTACCTCTTCTCCATAATCATCGTTTTTAGGAAATTTAAATAAGGAGACTGAGCTGTTGTGTATGTTATCGCAACCAGGAAATATGCATTTGAGTGACGAAGGCATAGCTAGAAAAATGTAGGCTGTATAACTAACGTTAATGACAGTAAGGGATTGTGTTGTGTTAGCGTCATGCAGCACGTCCTGATATTGCTGAGTTAGATGCGTTTCTGGGTTAACATATTTTGTTGATCCTGGAACAACATTCTAGTCTTAACCCTATTCCTACCCCTAAACCTAACCCTACCCATAACTTATCCCAAAAATCAGAGGGAAATGATAGATGAATAACGCTGATGTAGAAGCACCAATTCATGATTTTAAGCCTAAACTTGACATAATCTGTAAACTTGTCCCTCAAATCTGATTGGTTGATTTGAATGTTGTTCCAGGATCAACAAAAATGTTGACCCAGGAACATGTTGAACTCAGCAATATCAGGTTATGCTTAGTGTCATCGAGCCACCGTTTTAGCCCCGCCCAAAAAATCCTGAACACAGAATTGATGAAAAACTGTTTAACGCTCTAACTCCACAATTCAGTACTACTGGTTCACAGTCTTTGTAATGTGTTTCAGCAATACATTTCTAACATTTATAATGTGTTTAGAAACAATTCTCAGAATTGACTTTACAGGCACTTTAAGTATTCTGTGTAACACCTGAACTGGCCCTTTTAAATGTGCTTTCTCCTACCTAGCCATTTCCTGTTCCACGGGAAGACTTTCTGACTGCTGGATCTGGCTCTGAGTCTGATCCCGCCTCGAATCTTCTTCAGGGATTACTCCAGACACCAGGGACATAAAGTGTTGTGCTGCTTCAGTTACAGCATGTTGATCATACTGGGGAAAAAAAGATGCAAAATACTACTATGATAATAATGAACAAATCATAAACTGTCATCTGATTAATTAGTAGAAATATCTTATAACTTACCTGTGGTTGTGATCTGCCTTGTTGGGTTCGATTCTGCCATTAAAGAAAAAGAAAAACTAAAAGTCAAATGTAAAACATTTACAATCACTATACATTAACACCCCACATGGTTTGTATTTTTGGTTTTAACAGTGTTAATGTCAATTTGCACACACACACACACACATATCTCAGTGGCCTGCAGTAGTTTTCTGAAATGAGAGGCAAAGTCCTCATAGTTTTTTCATGTTTTGTTTTATAAATTAATAATAATAATCAATATAAATTCATGTCCCTGTTACACTCAATGTTGTCACATACACTTAATGGTTTCGGCGGGAGAAAGCTGGATAAAAACTAATCATGACAATACATTTTCAGACAATCACGCTTCCGGAATAATAGTCTAAAGCAAAGCATTTAAAAAAAGGAAAGAAAAGAAAATATTTTTTAAAAAAATTTGCAGGATTTACGATATTGATGATCGTTAAAACGCGTCATCACAGTCAGTGAAAAGGGTCGAAGCAGGCTGCGTCCTCCGGAGGTCGCACTTGTAGGCCACATACGTCATCGAGGATGTCTTATTTAAGAAAAGTAACTGTAATAATTCATCGTGATGTGTAAAATACTGTAATTTCTTTTTTACTTTGCACTCTTACGGATAACGTAATTTTCTGAAATGAATGTCCGCCTCGATGACGTATGCGGCCGACAAATGCGGCCATCTTAGAAACGCCTCTCGGGCTTGCAGCTCCTATATTTGAATGGGGAAACATCAAATTCTCTAAAGCTGTGAGCCAAGCTTTCGATTAAATTTCATATTTGAAATCACCAATGAAATCTGACAACAACTGTCTCATAAATTTCTAAACGCTCGAATCATGACAAAAAACGGTATTTTTCAGGCTGGATCCAGCTAATGCGCATGCGCAGTCCTAAATGCGCGTCTCTTGTGTCTCGAGTCGCGAGTCTGACTGTTTCTATAGAAACTGGAGCTTCTAACGGCCGCTGCAGGGACGCGATGACTTTACCAATCAGCGATTGGCTCTTATTTAGAAGGCGGGACTTATTCCGCCGCACTTTTTCCCATTCAAAACAATACGAGTGACGCGTCTTTGGGAAAACGTAGTGGGCGTGGTCAACCTGTCACTTAAATCGAGAGTGACCAATAGAAAAAGGCTGGTGGGTAGAGACCGCCCACTGAGATTCAGCTTCACTCGCAAGCTAAAGATTTAGAGCAACATTCGTGGTTTTGTGATGAAAAGTGTTTGACAAAGAAAAATAAAGATTTTGAAAGATTTCCACACACTGCAAAGACTTTTTTTGATCAATTTCTTTATTTTTGAGCCGCCTTAATATGACTTTTTTGCAATCTTTTATCTTTTTTAATTACAAAATAATTACTTTTACTCTCAAACACAGCTATTATTGATTGAATAAAAAGACACACACACAAAAAAAAACCTCCATAATAAAGTAGATCCACACTGGCTGAAACACCAAAAACATCTTAATTGTATTTCACTGAAAATCATTTAACCTACTTTTTGGACTGATTGTGCCATCACTCTTGTCCTTTGTTGATCTTTTGACCTTGAGAGATAGTTATCTTTATACATGACACAGAACTTTCTCAGGAAATACTGCAACACGACGATCAACTGATAAATGATTCAGCTTGGCTAGAATCTAGATATTCATCTTCATTTTCCCTATAAAAGACCCAAATCAGACTGTTAACAGCAAACGCTCAGGTAGTGTCATATTGACCAGAACATTTTAAATAGCATAAAACAACTTATTCAATAATACAGGACAAAATAATACGCTATATTTCTGTTTTGACATTTATATGTTTTGTCTGCAGTGCTTGATTTGAGTAAGAATGGCAGTCTGGACTGTTTACCTGTCGATCTGTCTTCTCTTTCCTCTGGCTGCTTCAGGTAATTTCAGTTTGACTGCTAGTTTGTGTTTGGATCTAAACTTTTAATCTGATTGATTATTCATTTAAATGAGATTTCAGGTGTAAAATGTATATTCACGTTTTTGTGTGTGTGTGTGTGTGTGTGTTTTAAAGAGATACCTATTCCCAACAAGTGCAAAGGTAAGATCTTGGTGCTTCTCTTGTCAGTGTTATATTTGTTATTTGTAGTTAAAGACGAGTGAGTGAGACAGAATGTGTGTTGATCATATTTGTCCAGAATAAATCGGTTTAATTAAATTAAACAGTAATAAAAATAAACAAATGATCCATACAGACACCTGTGACAGTGGCTGGGCTGCACACGGATGCAGATGCTTCAAATTTTTCAACACTCCCAAAACCTGGATTGAAGCAGAGGTACGAGACGGCAGCTCTAGTAAGGATTCCTTTATCTGAAAGAGTTTCAGTTTGCTAACTGTCGGTCTTCTGTCCGCAGAAAACGTGTTTGGCCTATAATGGGAACCTGGCGTCTGTCCACACCCATTCGGAGTACACTTTCATACAGAACCTGATCCGAAATACAAATTATGCTTTAACAGAGGCCTGGATTGGAGGATCCGATGCGGTTTTGGTATATTTTAATTTTTTTATATGTTGTTCATCATGTTATCAAAAAGCCTTAATTTTAATTTGTCACTTGTCACAGATGGACATTAACAAGTTTATAGTATTTTGCACATATTCTTAAAATGGCCATGTTTTTTCTCTTGTATACTGTACTTGTTTTTGGGTTTAGAAAAGCAGGTTGTTTGTAGACACATGTTGTATTGGTCAATATCTATAGATAAACAAACATATTTTAGATGCAAAACATAAATGCATCTGTGATCCAAGTGGTTAGTGAGGCTCAGCGCACATTTTAGATTTATTAGCAAATATGAAATATTATAATGCCGTGATCTCCGGTGTTCTGATGGCAGGAGGGAACGTGGCTCTGGAGCGACGGGAGCAGAATGAACCTCGAACTTTGGGCTCCTGGACAACCGGATTATTCTAACAGTCCTCGCGAGGACTGCCTTGGGATGAACTTTGGAAGTAAGGGCCGTATTTTAATAATCTAAGCTCATGGTATAAAGCGCACGGCGCAAGTGCACTTAGGGCAAGTGCACGAATCTACGTAGTTTAACGACAGAAAAAATGGTCGGCGTACCCGCCGCATGGTCTGACAGAGCGAGGAAACAGATCTGCTTGTTGCATGAGCAGTGGCGCCCCCAGAAAATTTTAATAGGGGTGGCCAGACAAGGCCACAGCAATTCTTGGGGTGGCAAAAAAAAAAAAAAAAAAAAAAAAAAAAAAAAAAAATATATATATATATATATATATATATATATATATATATATATATATATATATATAGGCCTATATGTATATACATATACATATATGCAAAATCAATTCGTAGTCATTAATAGAATAATGAGGACACAAACCTTTACATTCAGTCGCGTTCGGTCCCATTTATTTGCATACACATACCTACATCGTTTTAGTCCAAAAGTGTGCACATTTGTAGAAATACACATTTACCTCAGATTTCATTATGGTTTCATATTTACCGAGGTCATAAAATATAGTTTGCTAGGGGGGTTCGGGGGCATGCTCCCCCGAGAAAATTTAGATTTCTCTGGTGTACATATGTGCATTTTTAAGACGTTTTAAGGCCAACAAATTGGATAACAATAGCTTTAAAACCATGTTAACAAATACATGCATGCACAGTTTTGAGGCAGCTTTAATCGCATGTGTGGTAATATCATGCCTTAACTTACAACAGAGCAACGACGGTCATTGCTCGTATTCTTTTGGGCTTTATTTAAGCTATAATAAAGTAATTATGCAGCGCGCGCCGGCGCATTTGCGCATGCAATTCTTGAGTGCGCGCCGCGAGCACAGAATAACGGCTGATTGGACCTGTTCATTTTTCTGAATTTTACTTAGTCTGACAACATCTCAGTTGACCGCAGTTCACTGTTGTTCAACTGAAGCTCCCTCGTCGTCACTTGTAGCCTATCTTTTCCAATTTTCATTGATTCAACTTATTGATTCAAAAAGCTGATTCATTCAGTAAAGAAACAGCGGCATTTGTTGCTCAGGGACGCAATACAATGCTCTGGATTTGATCTGAACTATATTCGTTGGCGAAATTGTGCAAAAACAGGCAATGATGTCTAAAATGTAAACATGAATAAAATTTATATAACATTTGTTATGCTGATATCTGGAGAAAAACGGCACTCTTCATGTGATATTTATTAACACAGTGAAAGCGTGCACTCTAAATGCGCACCGACACTGTCTAATCTACAAGACAACATCACATACAGGGATGTCAGATCGATTGTGCATCGTTTAAACAACAATTATGATAAAATCGTAGACTAAACATATCGCACACCCCTACCCTACCCTCTTCACAGTATAAATAACATTTGAAATTCAGGTCTGTAGACATTTCTATTTAGACTCTTTGTGGCAGTGAAACAGCTACTCTGGTGGCGTCAGTCAATCTATCTTTTTTGGTGGCATTTTATTTTCTTTCATGAACTTGTGAATTTACATTATGCATTTAAATTAATAGTACCCAATGCAAAATCATACTGGGGTGGCCACAGGGGTGGCCAGAGTTTATGCAGGGGTGGCCGTGGCCACCCCTGGCCACCCCTTGGGGGCGCCCCTGTGCATGAGGTTAAAACGCGAGCAGACCATCTACGGCAGGGGTTCCCAAACTTTTCAGCCCACGACCCCCAAAATAACGATGCCAGTGACTCGCGACCCCCACTATCCTCGGAGGTGGTTTAAGTATACAAATGTTGTGCGCAATGGCGCACACGCACTAACGCCTGTTTCACACATACTCTGTTTGCAGTGCGCATTGTTCTGTGCCCATATTAACGGATTCCACACTGCACGCGGATGCGGTCCGACAGTGCGTTCCAGGAGCGGTGCGTCTGCAGCAGTGCAGCGATCATTTACGCGCCGAGTCTACTTTTGCTGTGCTGCACAGCGCTGAATTAAAACGACAGCGCACTGTTCGCATTAAACATGTATTGACGCGAAAAACTAGCAATTTCACCATAGATACATATAATTTAAAGGCTCTGTTACACAGTCAACATATGGCTTTTTTTTGCCTCGGATAAAGCAAGAAAATGGCACCTTACCAGGCATTTAGGTGAACAAGGAGACATAAACGATAGCACTCGTCTCTTCGTAAAGGTGAAAAAAGTTCTTTATGACTTGAGGGATTTCTTGTCTATTTTAAGTTTTAATTTAAAATATTTTTGATTTTAACATAAAGCTTACGTTTAAATGTTTTGCCACTTCCGTGAGGAACATAATATATCAATCTAAACTATTACTTCATATAAAGTAATGAAATGAATAAAACGTTTAAATGTAGTGCGTTTAAACGTGACATCTATGAAATATAGTGTAGGCTATAGCCTATACAAAGAGAATCGCAATGCTGACAAGCCATATTCAGTAACAACTTTTGGATTTGAAATAAAAATAAGTAAATGTTGTGTTTGTGATATACAGCCATGGATCATTGGCGCACTGCAAACGCATCATATGTGAAAACACAATAGCGTGTGCTGCATATGAACTGCCAAGGCATGACGGTGGTGCTTCTCCGCTCTCCTCCGCTGGTCTCCCGTTGTCTTTGGTCAATATTAACCAACATTTCATTTCGACAAAAATAACATCCAGAGCTTAAAGCCTGAATTACCTACGTGCACATGTCTGAATGTTTAACATGGTGCTGTAAAATGACCTGCTGCAACTGATGCTGTTGTTAATATGTCGTTAATCTGTCGTAATCAAACAAGAGAGATAACAGCGCGCACTCCGATGTCACTGGCCAAAATCTGGTTTCACCGTTTACACGACAACGCTGTGACCGAAGTTTCTAAAGATCTGGCCGGAGTTTTCAAAAAAGTTCGGTTTCAGTTCCCGGATACTGTGTTTGTGTGTGGATGAACGGTCAAACAGCATAGAAAAATCTGCGGTTTTGAAAATACCCGTGTTCTTGTGGACCGGGACAACGGGGCGCAGGACGTGAAAAGGATAACTGCGTCGGGCTGAAACTAGGAAAAAAACACTTGGCATTACGCCAGGTATAAGGCCCAGTGTTTTTAATGTTCACAAAATATTATGACAAATATTTCCTCAGTCTTGTAGGAACATTTTACCGTAGCAAGAGTGCATCGATTCAGCAGAGAATGTGGAGTGATAGTTAACATTGAAATAACTGCATCAAGGACTGGAACTGTGCATGAATTATATGATATAACAATAAAACACTTTTGTCTTTCATAGGCTCAGGCAACTGGAATGACTACATCTGTGACTGGAACATGGCTTTTGTGTGTGTCAAGAAATAAACACCAGCATTTATGTCTGAGTTTAAATTTTCAATCTGTTATTCTCTAATTACTTATTCTTCACTCTGTCTTTCTTTACATTGGGCTACTTACTTACATTTCTTTACATGTAATGTGCAAGTAAAACTCAATAAATGTGAAGCAAACTGCATTCAGTTGTTGTTTCTCTGCCACAAAATCAGATTTAATTCCTGACAGAAACACCTGAAGGTCAGACATTTTAAGGGACAGAAAAAATGGGGCACTAAAGGGACGGGAGGATATTGAGGGGTGGGGTGCTTGTTAATACAAATGATTAATTTGTTACAAATATCCAATTAAAAGAGAAGACAGCACCTTCACTTTGACTCTTTTTAGTTGACTCTTGGCAATATCATCTTAATATATAGAATGAATAACAAAACGTTTACAATCAATCATATTAAGATTAGTGCTAATTCAATTAATTGATTTTAAGTTATTCTTCCACTCACATAATTTATTGTCTGTCTTTAGCATATTTCTAGCAGATCCCTTTACTCTGATTTGCCTGCCTAGCTTCATCTTGAATGGAAGTATAATACATTTAATTTAATATTATAAAGCATAAATCTATACATTGTGTTCCAAATTATTATCCAAATGAGATATTTAAATAAAAATAATTTGTCATATCTTTTTAGATAACTGTATCAGTCTCAATAGTTTGCCTGGTCTTAAAACCTAGCCTACTTAAATAAGTTGTTGCACATTATTAAGCAAGTCAGAGTTCTTGTGCAGTATGAAGAAGAAGAAAGATCTTTCTGAAGATGAAAGCATGAAACAGTGCAATGCCTTGAAAAGTCATGAAAACAACTTCTATTCTGCAATCATTGAATAGAGATTATTGAACTGTTAAAGGATTTGTGAGTGATTCAGAGCACAGAAGAACTCAGATAAAGGGTTATTAAGGAAAGTTTCTGTCAAATTAATTGTATTAGGAGCGCAGCATAAAGCCAGTGTTGAGCAGCAAACACACATTTAAAGCTGCTGAGTCTTAAGAAACTCTCCATACAGGCTGGGTTGATTTCCATTTACCTAAGAAGAGCTGGCAAACTATTCATCAAACCTGTCTGAGAAGAAAGATATGAATAATAAAACAAACAATTTCTTTGAAAAACTAAAACCTGAATTTGTATTTTGCTAAAATCCCACTGATATGACATTTGAATAATGATCTGGAACTCATTTAGAACATGTATATCATAATATATAATATTATAAATGTTTTGTTATAGATTAGTATAATAATGGGAAATATTCTTTACAGGAGTTAAAGTGTGACTGCCTGCTGAAAGTGATGATTTAGTCTCCCTCCCTCACGAAAATTAACCATGTTTCACTATAGCAAATCCATGGTTTCTGGCGTATTGATTACCATTCGTATAACCACACACAAATGCCATATTTAAACTATGGATTTTGTAGCAGAATGAATTAATTTGTGGTTATAACTATACAATAACCATGTTTGTTTGTTTTATTCGTAGTAAAACCCTGGTTAATTGTTGTAAGGGTTTATGTTTGCAGGAATGATGAATGGCCTTTAGCCTCCCTTCGCTATGTCTCGGTCTTCTTTTTGTGAAGGCATTGTTTTTTGTCTACCAAGTGTAACAACATTAAATTTGGTGTTATGTTATATAAGATCGGGTAAAATAATTTGATTAGACACAAATTGAGAAGGTGGATGTTTTGTAAGTTTTTAGCACTATAGGACCAGGAGTAAAACGTTTTTATTTATTTATTTATTTATTTTTAGAAAGATTTATTTCCGGCTGATGAACGATAAATCGACAGCCAATCAGAATCCTTCCTGCTTTAAAGAGCGCGGGCATTTAATTTTTTTTTTTTTTTTTTTTTTTTTAAATTTAACAATCGCTAGCCAAGGACAAATTTCTCAATACTTGGGTAATTTTTTCCGAACTCTTCACAGTTCTCTTTAACTTTCCGCTTCACAGCTGTTAATTTCACATTAAAAACGCACTAAAACTCCAAAACACTTAATTTATGTCTCAAATCAACTCATATTTGTGTTTGTTTGAGAAATTAATTAATGTAAATTGAAAGATGTCGGCATTGAATGTATTTTGTGTCAAAGTTATGATAAATGAGTTTATCCCACAGAGACTGACCTAAGTATTGAGAAATGTGTCCTAGCGACTGTATAAAACACTTATAATAAAAAAAACGATATCGTCCGCTAATAAAGCTAGTTATCGTTATTAAAGTTATCTTTATCATTCGAACTGGCCTGTGTTTTGGGGTGTGACGTCACGCCTCCTGCAGCAGTCTAAGCCACGCCCTCTCTATGTTTGTGTTGCCATGGGAACCTGACACGCGGCTCCTCGAGCTAACAGAGAAACAGCAGAACTCTAATCTGGTGAGTTTAAGAGTCTCAGATATTATCTGTGTGTGTGTGTGTGTGTGTGTGTGTGTGTGTGTGTGTGTGTGTGTGTGTGTGTGTGTAGTCTGGGGACAGAAATGTGACGTCTAAAGAGTCATAAAGTACATCATGTTTTATTGTTGGCGACGTTTAGCTTTGTGTTTGAATACAGTCATTATATTGGAAAATATGAGGTGTTCCCTCATTTCGACAGGTAAAAGTGTGTGTGTGTGTGTGTGTGTGTATTTAAAGATATTTTGAGGACAAATTTGTACACAGAAGTGAGCTAAACCTGACAAAAACTCCTTTTGGGGACGTCCTCACTGTAAAAACGGTATAAAAATAAAGTAAATAAAGTTTTTTTTATTGTAAAAATGCAGAAAGTTTTCTTTTAGGCTCAGTGTGTGTGTATGTTAGGGTTACAGTTTTTATAACTATCTGTATATAAAAACAATAGAAGTCTATGCAGTGTCTCCATTTACAGTAGATAGCTGAGTGTGTGTGTGTGTGTGTGTGTGTGTGTGTGTGTGTGTCGCAGGTGTCATGAGTGCTCCAGACTCCAGCTGCAGGTCAGTTCCTGTGGAGCATCTGGACTACAGCTTCATCCAGAGCTGCTCTGACCTCAAACATCTGGAGCAGATCCTGAGAGTTCTGCGGTGAGACCCGTCTGTCTGTCTGTGTCTGTCTGACTGTCTGTCTGTGTCTGTCTGACCGTCTGCTGTCTGTCTCCACTCACATGTGCTGCTGGTGTTTCTCAGGTCTGGTCAGGAGGGTTTTTACCCTCATCTGATTGAGTTCTGTGAGAGACACATAGAGAAACTGGACCCAAAGTCTCGAGTCCTCAGGAAAGAGAATCGCGCCGCAACCGCTTCCTGTTTCTCAGCAGAGGAATGGAGGAACATCTCTGAAGACCTGCAGGTGCTGGAGACAGAGATAAAAACCCTCAAACAGAACATCAACCCTCACAGATCAACTCTATATTCATTTAGTTCAGAAATACTTTGGATAACTTTTCATTTTCTCAAAGCATGCTGGGAACTAGGAATCTGCTGTAACTTCAGGAGAGTTCTGATGTAATGTGAATCTGACTGTTTGATGCTGCAGAACATCCTCTAAACAAGAACATTTACCTGAAAAGGAAAATCTGATCAAATAATTAAGACTTGTTTTCAGAAAACGTGCTATCACAACATCCTTTAAACAAGGTGCATTTCATTTGTTTTTAACTAAACTTAATGAGGTTTATGTTTAAAACAATTTAAAATATACATTAGTATCTGAGATATATTCTCTGAAAACAAGTTTTCATTTTAAGAAGATAAGCCAAGATAATCTGCTAATATATAATCATGATTGTTAATAATCAGTGTGTTCTCACTCTGATCAGAGTTTTGTGGTGTTTCACAGATGTGGGAGAGAAACATCAGAACAGATGAAGCGGAGCTGAAGCGAAGCGCCATATTCAGTGATGCTGGAAACGTGCCGCCTGTTCGTTCCTCAAACGGCCTCGTTCAGGTAAAGGTTTTTACGCTGGAGCAGATCTGACGCTCTCAGACTCCATCATGAAACGCTTCTTATCTGCTCAAACATTCCTGTAGAGAAGCAGCGCTACAGTGAAGACTGTGAGAGAGTCCTGCGGCCCGCGCTCCTACAGAGACTGGGACAGGTGTGTGTGTGACTGTGTGTGTGTGTGTGTATGTGTGTGTGAGTGTGTGTATGTATGTGTGTGTGTATAACTGTATATATCTGTAACAGTTTGTAACTGTGTGATTGTGTTACTGTGTGTGTGTGTGTGTGTGTGTGTAACTGTGCTGTGCGTGTAACCGTCTGTAACTGTGTGTGTGTAATTGCGTTTGTAACTGTGTGTGTGTGTGTGTGTAATTGTGTGTATAACAGTGTGTCATTGCGTTTGTAACTGTGTGTTTGTAACTGTGTGTATAACAGTGTATAATTGCGTGTGTAACTGTGTGTAATTGCGTTTGTAACTGTGTGTAATTGCGTTTGTAACTGTGTGTAACTGTGTGTGTATAACTGTATAATTGCGTGTGTAACTGTGTGTATAACAGTGTATAACCGTGCGTGTAACTGTGTGTAAGTTTGTAACGGTGTGTGTGTGTGTGTGTGTGTGTGTAATTGTGAGTAACTGTGTGTGTGTGTGTGTGTAACTGTGTAACAATATGTTACTATGTGTGTAATTGTCTGCAATTGTGTGTGTGATTGTGTCTAACTGAGTGTGTGTAACTGTGTGTAACAATGTGTGTGTGTGTGTGTGTGTGTGTGTGTGTGTGTGTGTGTGTGTGTGTGTGTGTAACTGTGGGTGTGTTTGTGTGACTATGTGTGTAACTGTGTATAACAGTGTATAATTGCGTGTATAACAGTGTATAATTGTGTAACTGTGTAACAATATGTAACTAACCGTGCGTGTAACTGTTTGTAAGTTTGTAACGGTGTGTGTGTGTGTGTGTGTGTGTGTGTGTGTGTAATTGTGTGTATGACAGCGTTTGTAACTGTGTGTGTGTAACTGTGTGTATAACAGTGTATAATTGCGTGTGTAACTGTGTAACAATATGTAACTGTGTAACCATGCGTGTAACTGTTTGTAAGTTTGTAATGGTGTGTGTGTAATTGCGTGTAACTGTGTAATTGTGTGTGTGTGTGTGTGTGTGTATAACTGTGTGTAACAATGTGTGTATCTGTATGTGTGTGTGTGTGACTATGTGTGTAACTGTGTGTGTTTGTAACTGTGTGTGTGTGTGTGTGTGTGTGTGTGTGTAACTGTGTAACAATATGTTACTATGTGTGTAACTGTCTGTAATTGTGTGTGTGATTGTGTCTGAGTGTGTATAACTGTGTGTAACAATGTGTGTATCTGTATGTGTGTTTGTGTGACTATGTGTGTAACTGTGTGTTTGTAACTTTGTGTGTGTGTGTGTGTGTTGTGGCTGCAGGTTTGATGTGGAAGCAGAGGTCAGTAAGATCGACGAGAGCCACACAAACACTCTCCGTCCAGATCCTCCTTCAGTCCAGCAGACGGTCAGCAGCAGCTCAGGTCAATCCTCATCAGCAAACACTGCAGCTGCTGCGTCACTTCAGACACTCGCTCTGCAACAACACAAAACTTTTGTTTTATTTCTAAAATTATTCATTTTAATATGACATTTTAATTATTCAGTTAAGTGTAAGAAAGTGTTTTTATTGTTTTTAGATTAAAATGATTCATTATTCATAAACATTCAGTTTATCTGAATATCAGTAACGTTCACTGAGAGCAGAAACTAATAAAGCATAAATCTGAGCTGAACACACACACACACACAGATGTATGTAGAAAGCCGACGGACGCCGCAGTAAGTGTGTTTCACTGATGGAGGTGTGTGTCCTGCTCTCTTCAGCTCTGACAGCGCAGGAGAAAGACGTTCTCGCCCGCCGGGAGAAAGACAAAGGCAACGAAGCTTTCAGAAGTGGAGATTACGAGGAGGCCGTGGCGTATTACAGCAGGTGAGCAGAGGAGTGTGTGAGAGCCTGAGCGCCGCTGCCGAGCTGCTGTGACGCGTGTGTGTGTGTGTGTGTGTGTTTCTGCAGGAGTCTGTCTCTCGCGTCTTCAGCCGCTGCATTCAATAACCGCGCGCAGGCTCACATCAGACTACAGCGCTGGAGCGCGGCCCTGAGCGACTGTGAGGCGGTGTTACAGCTGGAGCCAGAGAACATCAAGGGTGAGGAAAACACCACCTGTGTGTGTGTGTGTGTGTGTGTGATCAAGCCTTGTCACATTCACTGCAAAAAATGCTGTTCTTACTTAGAATTTTTGTCTTGTTTCCAGTCCAAATATCTAAAAATTCTTAGATCAAGAAGCATTTTCTAGACAAGTAAAAATTATTTTCTTGTTTTCAGGAAAAATAAATCAAAATTAAGTGAGTTTTTCCCTTAGAACAAGCAAAATAATCTTAATCCAAACTGAAAACAAGATTATATAGCTTATTCTTGAAATAAGATTGATTGTTTTTAGGAAAAACTTACTTAATTTTGACTTATTTATCCTGAAAACAAGAAAATAATTTTTGCTTGTCTAGAAAATGCTTCTTGATTTAAGAACTTTCAGATATTTTGACTAGAAACAAGTAAGAACAGCATTTTTTGCAGTTTTGACACTGACTGTAAATCACAATTATGACATAAAAAGTCAAAATTACAAAGAAAGACACAATTTAGACATTTTATATCAAATTTTTAATCTTTTATGTCATAATTATAATTTACTAAAGCATGATCTTTTTTCTTTTGCGGCTGTAATGGGCTTCCATATACATCCCAGTGAAACACACATTCTGATTAAACATTATGAGGTCAATTTTTTTTAGAATTAACATTAATTTTAAAAATATGCACCAATGAATTGTTCACAATAACATGCATTTAGAAAATAAACAGACTGACTTTACATTTCATACCGACTGTAACTACTGTATGCTTTAATAACGTGTGTGTGTGTGTGTGTGTGTGTGTGTGTGTGTGTAGCTCTCCTGCGTCGTGCCACTGTGCACAAACATCTGGGTCACCTGCAGGAATCACATGATGACCTGAGAGCCGTTCTTCTGATGGAGCCGCACAACACCACAGCACTGGTACAGACGCACGCCTCACACTGACCACCTGATGGCGCTGTTACACAAGACACAAACTGTACATGAGAGAGACGTTCAACCAAAAATCATCATTTACTCGCCCTCATGTGGTTCAGATCTGTCTTCTGTCTTCTGGTGTTATGAAGAACATTAGACCCCATCGACTTTCTTCATATGGACAAAAACACTCAAAACATCTTCTTTTGTGACTTACAGAAGGAAGTCTTACAGGTTTGAGTGACATGACGGAGAGTAAATGACGACAGAGTGATTATTTTTATCCCTATAAACATAACGTGACCTCTGACCTTCAGAAGCTCCTGACGGAAGAGACGGAGCAGCATCAGGAGAGACGCAGCACAGGCAGGAAGATCCTCATTCAGGAAGTGGATGAAGGTGAGGATGAGTGTCTGTGGAAAGAGAGAGAAACAGAGTTTCTCATTG
Organism: Ancherythroculter nigrocauda; assembly: GCA_036281575.1. Lineage (NCBI taxonomy): Eukaryota > Metazoa > Chordata > Actinopteri > Cypriniformes > Xenocyprididae > Ancherythroculter > Ancherythroculter nigrocauda. Next base: position 47,535,286 of record VTFQ01000010.1, on the reverse strand, counting down.
ATCATGAATTGTGGGAAATCAGAGAGCAGCTGTGTTTCGTTCAGACGATGAAGACAGACAGAAGCGGGACGTTAGTGAGGGGGAGAGTGGAATCATGGGAAATACAAACAAGACGCCCAGCTGCTCCAACCTGCAGACAGACGGGCCGAACGGACTGACAGACATCAGCAGCGATGACACCCAAGCTGGAGCTCCGCCCCCTGGACACGCCCACCTGAAGAATGAGGAAAACACTCTCCTTGAGATCAGAGAGGCTGCAGCAGGTACACACACACACACACACACACACACACACACACACACAGTTGATTGGATGTTGAGATGTGGGCGTGGCTCTTAGGGCTGGGTAAAAAATATTGATTTCTCGATTTTAATCATTCTCATTTTTATGAACCGATATTGATTGTTAAATCCCAAGAATCGATTAGTCTAGTCTGTTTTCAGTTGATGAATGAGCAGAATATGTAGCACCTCCCATCCAATAAATCGCAATAATCTGTTACTTTTGATATGAAGCAAAGTCTCAGATTTCAAATGACGTCCATCTCATTATGAGATTCAAAAAATAAATACCGTTTTGGCGCTGTTTAATGTGGCGTGACGGATCGCTTTAGCGCCTCAGTTAAAGAGAAGCATGTGATCATCCTCTCCTCCGCTTTAATACCAGTTACAAAGAAATAAACATGAACATCTGAAGGTATATTAAAAGTACAACTTACTGAAATCCGTATCATGTCTCGTGTAATCGCTCAATCAGTGCTTCAACCTCGGAAAGACTCAATAAAACAGCTTGTAAACAATGTCATGTGACGTCACATTTACCTCAGAAAAACACATTCAGTGACCATAAACTCATTAGTCAGATAGAAAAGTGAACTCTAGAAAGCAGCATTCTGATAAATATAGCTATGCACCGTTACATATTCATTATAATCTTTAATGTTCTTCAATATTTAATGCATGTTTGAATAAATCAGTTATGACAGCCGCGATTTAATGTTTATATTTCAAAAAAACGAATTGGAGTAGAAATATGATTATGTAATTCTAAACTTTATTTATAATAAAAACATCATTGAGTGTAATTTAAGTGTTTGTATATAAATAAGTTAATTTAACCTTCAGTATTATTATAGTAGCACCAGCTGACTCCCATGTGTAGTTTACAGCATTAGCTGAGAGATTTTATTCCTCTAGAAAATTTGCCATGTGCTGAAACTGAAATACTACATCCAAAATAATCGAATCGAACTGAATAGAATCGAAAGCATGTGAATAGTAATCGAATCGAATTGTGAAAATTATGTCGATACCCAGCCCTAGTGTCTCTCAAAAGTGGAGGCGGGTCTGAATATGAGTTTGCAGTGGATTGTAAGAAAGGGGCGGAGCTTAAGCTAACTAAATGATTGGAGGAGACCAGCATACATCATCAGAGAGAAGTCTGATGTTTTCTCTTCAGTGATGACATTCTGATTAAACATTATGAGGTCAAAAAACTGAAAAATTAAACATGTACAATAAGATTAATGCGTTTTCATCTAGTGGCGTCTGTAATAAATAGAGTTGTTCATTTTTGTTGGTCAGATCACACTGATTGATATGAACAGATATTTGATCTGAACATGCGTTAGTAAATGTTGAACTGGTTGTTGTTCAGAGTTTGAGCGGCTGAAGGACGAGGGCAGCGGGTTGTTCCGGAGCGGCTGCTATCAGGACGCAGCGGAGAGATACACGGAATGTCTTCAGCTGAAACCACACGAATGTGCCGTTTACACCAACAGGTGTGTGTGTGTGTGTGTGTGTGTGTGTGTGTATGTGTGTGTGTGTGTGTGTATGTGTGTGTGTGTGTGTGGCGGAACGACAGGCAGACAGGTAACACGTGTGTGTGTGTTTCAGAGCGCTCTGCTACATCAAACTCCAGCGCTTCACTGAAGCCCAGCAGGACTGTGACTCCGCCCTTCAGCTCCAACCCACCAATAAGAAAGCTTTCTACAGACGTGCACTGGCCAATAAGGGCCTGAAGGTCAGTGTGTCACTGTGATCGCCCAATCGTCTTAATTCAAGCAGCAACGGGAATATCGGAATTGTTTTAAAGTCGGCATTTCTTCCCTATTGTGACGGATATCAGACAGAAACCACTTCTGGAACAAGAACAAATGTGTTTATTATAAATGATTTATAGGTGCACATCATTATTGTTTTAAATTCATGTTCCTGGTAATCTTGAATCAGCATCTCTTCTCTGATGACGAGGGCGGGGCAACCTGTCACTCACATGAGATCCACCAATAGCAAACCACAACCATCCAATCAATTCCCCACAGACAAAATCAAGCCCCGCCCTACATTTGTTCTTGTTTGCGAAGCGTTTCACTCAGATATATGACACCATAGAGAAGAAAAGACGAGCGCAAGTTAATTTTTCTGCAGACGTTGAATACGATCCTCTCGTGTGTGTAGGATTACCTGGCGTGTCGTTCAGACCTGCAGCAGGTGTTGCGATTGGACGCGAGCGTGACGGAGGCAGAGCAGCTCCTGATGGAGGTCACACACCTGATGAAGGACAGACATCCGTCAGGAGCGCGCAGGAGCGTCCACATCACTGAGGTCAGCACACACACACACACACACACACACACACACACACACACACTCTCACAGTACAGGTCTGAGATCAGCTCTCTGTGCAGGTGGATGATGATGAAGATGAAGATCAGGTCAGCAGTGCAGACGGCCGGTCCATCATCCCTCAGCCCTGTAACGCGTATGAGTTTGGTCAGGCTCTGAACGCGGCTCGCTCTCAGGATGACCTGCTGACCTGCGCTGAGCTCCTGCGCTCCGTCGCATCAGACCGTCTGCCGCGGTTCATGGGCTCGCAGCTGGACGCACACACCCTGAGCTTCGTCACTCGAGCGCTGAACACACACCTGCTGCACACACACCCTGAGCTGGTGTACACACACCTGCAGCAGCTGCACAACACACACAGACTCACGGTGAGACCCGCATCAGCACCGCAAGCTCCTTTCTGCCACAGAACAGAGAACAATCATGCTTTTGTAAATCATAATTATGATATACCAAGTCATTTATGAGATAAACAGTCATGTTTGTGTGTGTGTGTGTGTGTGTGTGTGTGTGTAGATGGTGTTGATGATGCTGGGCCGGGACGAGCGCTCACAGCTCTCTCAGCTTTTCCAGAACCTGCGCTCAGTGCAGACTGAAGCCTTCTCACAGAATGACATCACTAACCTGGCCAACAAATACTTGTGATGCTCCTCCCACCGCACGTCCTTCCCATGATTCCACACTCCAGCTGATCTCAATAATATAGGCATGATTTATGCTGTCAGTGTTTCAGAGAGAATGTATGATTCACTTTGTTCAGTGTGAGATGATTTTATTTCTGTTTATAAATGAATGTTTTCTGCTGGAGTATAAACTGCTTTCTCAGAGGTCCTGTGGGTTACAGCAGCACTTCTCAACCGTCTGCAGAATGAATAAAAGTGCTAAAATAACACATTATTATTATTAATATTATATTAAAATAATCTGATTTGAATATAAATGAAGTCAAACACACGAAATAAAGATATAAACCAATTATATCTCATTCATGTCTTGATTCAGTGACCATCTTTGAGTCAGAAAGTTTAAGAGCCGCTGACAGACAAGAAAAAAATATCACACTTTTAATGAGATTAAAAAAAAAAAAATTAGAAAAAAAAAGAAAGAAATGACAGCCTACTAAGTCAAAATTATGACAAAAAGATCTGTCATTTATGGCACATACATCATAAAAAGTCGAATTTTTCATAAAAAGTAGAAATTATGACAAAAAGTCGAATTTCTAAGGTAAAAAAATCTAAATTATGACAAAAAGTGGAAATTCTGAGGTAAAAAAAAAGTCGAAATTATGACAAAAAGTTGAATTTCTGAGGTAAAAAAGTCGAAATTATGACAAAAAGTCGAATTTCTGAGATAAAATTAGAAATTATGATAAAAGGTTGAATTTCTGAGGTAAAAAAGTTGAAATTATGACAAAAAGTCAAAATTCTGAGGTAAAAAAAAGTCGAAATTATGACAAAGTCGAATTTCTGAGGTAAAAAAGTCGAAATTATGACAAAGTCGAATTTTTGAGGTAAAAAAGTCGAAATTATGACAAAGTCGAATTTTTGAGGTAAAAAAGTCGCAATTATGATAAAAAGTTGAATTTCTGAGATAAAAAAGTCGAAATTATAACAAAGTCGAAATTCTGAGGTAAAAAAGTAGAAATTATGATAAAAAGTTGAATTTCTGAGGTAAAAAAGTCGAAATTATGACAAAGTCGAATTTTTGAGGTAAAAAAGTCGAAATTATGACAAAGTCGAATTTTTGAGGTAAAAAAGTCGCAATTATGATAAAAGGTTGAATTTCTGAGATAAAAAAGTCGAAATTATAACAAAGTCGAAATTCTGAGGTAAAAAAGTAGAAATTATGATAAAAGGTTGAATTTCTGAGGTAAAAAAAGTCGAAATTATGACGAAGTCGAATTTTTGAGGTAAAAAAGTAGAAATTATGATAAAAGGTTGAATTTCTGAGGTAAAAAAAGTCGAAATTATGACAAAAAGTCGAATTTCTGAGGTAAAAAAAAGTTGAAATTATGACAAAGTCGAATTTATGACAAAATTATGACAAAAAGATCTGTCATTTATGGCACATGGCAGAATTTCTGTCGAATTTCTGAGGTAAAAAAAAGTCGAAATTATAACAAAAAGTCAAATTTCTGAGGTAAAAACGTAGAAATTATGACAAAAAGTAGAAATTATGATAAAAGGTTGAATTTCTGAGGTAAAAAGTCAAAATTATGACAAAGTCGAATTTTTGAGGTAAAAAAGTAGAAATTATGATAAAAGGTTGAATTTCTGAGGTAAAAAAGTCGAAATTATGACAAAGTCGAAATTCTGAGGTAAAAAAAGTAGAAATTATGATAAAAGGTTGAATTTCTGAGGTAAAAAAAGTAGAAATTATGACAAAAAGTCGAATTTCTGAGGTAAAAAAAAGTAGAAATTATGACAAAGTCGAATTTCTGAGGTAAAAAAGTAGAAATTATGATAAAAGGTTGAATTTCTGAGGTAAAAAAAAAATGTAGAAATTATGACAAAAAGTCGAATTTCTGAGGTAAAAAAGTAGAAATTATGACAAAGTCGAATTTCTGAGGTAAGAAAGTCGAAATTATGACAAAAAGTCGAAACTCTGAGATAAAAAGTCAAAATGATGACATAGTAATTCATAATTAGGAGATAAAACGTCGATATCATAACAGAATAAAAAGACTAAACTAATCATATGCACGTCATCCAGGCCGGCAGGAGGCGCCGCTGCGTCACACGCGCGCAGCCGCAGAAGGAGACCGAGGGACAACGGATCGCGAGGATCTCAGATGTTCTTCCAAACATAAAGTCCATCTAATCCTCGCACAGAATGATCGCAGCGCGCTGTCTGCTGTCTAAAGCGCCGCACAGGACGGTGTTGAGAGCAGCAGGGTCGCGCTGTTATCGGGCTTTACAACAGAAGGACACACATGCTGTAAACCACAGAAGAACACAAAACCTCACAATCACAGCTCGAGACATCACAACTCCCGCTGAACACCCGACAGCCAGCTCAACACAAGGTGAGGCTCTCATTAACAATCTTCTCATTCATTAGGCTCATTAACTACACAATCAGGCGTGTCTGGGGCATATTTGACCCCGATATCAAAAGATTCATCATTAATCTCATATAGTCCATGAACTGTAGACTGTTTAAAGACAATTAACATCTCATCTTAATTCTCACAATCATTCATATGGCACGGTGCTGAAATATGCATGGTATTAAAAATAGGTTTAATTTTTATGCAATTTTTTTTATTTTTTCCTATTAATTTTGTGGTGAAATGAAGCTTATTTAAAGATTGGTAACACTTGTTTTACAATGCCTTTGTTACATGTACTGTAGTAATAATAAATAATGCATAATTACATGCAATTAACCTAAACCAAACCCTATAGTAAGTACATGTTAATTATTCTTACTCAGGAGTACTTAAATATATAATTACACTGTAAAAAAGGACAGCTTAAAATAAAGCGACATTATTTTCATCACAATTAAGCACATTTAATCTTAGAATTGTCATTAATGCAATGCAATAATGAAAAAAGTGATTAATTAAAAGTGCCTAATTGTCATGAATATGTAACGTCAAAATCTGAATGTTTTCAAATAGGTTTCATTTTTATGCATATGTTTTTCCTGTTAATTTTGTGGTGATATTAAGATTCCATTAGTTAACATGAGAATGAATGGAAAAGAATGAAAAATACTTCTGAAACATCTATTAATCTATGTTAATTTTAACATCTACAAATACATTATTAAAATCTGTTATAAATATAATTTAGTAGACCTGAACTAACATGAGTTAACAAATATGAATGTATTCTTTACTGTTAGTGTAATTATTGTGTTGTTCTGCTGATGTTGCGGAGATGAGCCGGATGTGTGGTTGTGTTCAGGGTTCGACGTGGCTCTGCTGGTGTCGCTCCTGAGGCAGGAGAACGGCACAGACATCTGCGTCATAAGAGTCCCACCAGAGCTCAAATACACCGATCACATGATCATCGTGAGCGGATCGTCTCCACGACACCTCAACGCCATGGCAGAGTTTGTGCTCAAAGCGGTAATGACTCGAGCTTACACCACTGTTCCAAACAAATCAAATGTCTAAATGTAAATTGAATCAAGGTCTGTGGAAGCTTGTTTGTGTCTAATAAAACACAAAAAAGGTCATTGTGATTTTTATCTCAAAATCCTGAGAAATAAACTCGGAATTGTGAGAAATAGTTAGAATTGCAATATGTAAACTCGGAATTGCGAGAAATAAATTCTGAATTTGGAAGTTATAAACTTGGAATAGCTGGAAATAAAGTCCAAATTGCAACATATGAACTTAGAAATGCGAGAAATAAAGTTAGAATTGCGAGAAAGTCTGAATTTGCGAGTTATAAACTCGGAATTTTGTGAGAAATAAAGTCCGACTTGCACGATAAACTTGGAATTGCGAGAAATAAAGTCCACATTGCGAGAAATAAACTTGGAAGTTGCAATTACCTTTTTATTCCAAGGCAGAATACTAGAACTAAAGACCAAATAAAATCTCAGAGTTTGATTCGGTTAAAGACTCATTTCACTCTTTATATTTGCAGTTCAAGTTTCTGCGGAAGGACGAGGAGCGGCACGTTCGGCTGGAGGGCAGAGACTGTGACGACTGGAAGTGCATCGACTTCGGTTTGTAGCGGGTTTGAGTTTGAGCTCAGAATGACACGCGATTGGCTGATTGTGTTCTGATGGAGCCGCTTTTGTCCCGCAGGACCCATGGTGCTTCACTTCATGCTGCCGGACACCAGAGACACGTATGAACTGGAGAAACTCTGGACCCTGCGCTCGTATGACGAGCAGCTCAACCGCATCCCACGAGAAACGCTTCCCTCGGACTTCATTTATGATATGAAGCACAAATGATGCTCGCGGACGACTGAATCACGAACTGTTCAAAATCACAGCGAGATTCTCAGTCAGTGCCGTACGTCACCTCTGCGTTCTTCTGTGGGAAACCAGCTTTTGTGAATGTAAATGCTGTAAAAATATCAACAGTGACTTCATTAAAAAAGACAAATCATCAGAAATATTGTTTTGAGTTGCTAATTTTGAATAAAAGGATTTAATTCACAAATACTGCGAGTCGACTATGAATGTGTTAATAACTTCTGCTTGATGAATCAAAGATGCTTATGCAAATCCTAAAACATTTTATATATATGTACAGTATATAATAACTAATAGGTATAACAATAGCACTAATGATAGTGATAACTAACAATGAGTATAATGATAACAGCGAGTGTAACGATAACGAAAACTAAGAACTAATAATAATGATAACGATACTAACAATTTCAATAACTAACAATGAGTATAATACAACGATGATGCGTGTAACGATACTAACAATAATAATTAGGAGTATAACAATACTAACTAACAATAACTATAATGATGAGTATAATACTAACAACGATAAGGATGAGTATAATGATCACAAACAATAATGATAATGAGTATAACGATAACAATAACGATAACTATAACAATAACTATAATAATGAGTATAACAATAATAACTATAACAATGAGTATAACGATAATGTGTGTAACGATACTAACAATAACGACAACTAACGAGTATAACGATACTAACAATAACGACAACTAACGAGTATAACGATACTAACAATAACGATAACTATAACAATAACTATGAGTATAACAATAATAACTATAACAATGAGTATAACGATAATGATGTGTGTAACGATACTAACAATAACGACAACTAATGAGTATAACGATACTAACAATAACGATAACTGAGTATAACAATAACTATAACAATGAGTATAACGATAATGTGTGTAACGATACTAACGATAATGAGTATAACGATAATAACAATAACGATAATGAGTATAACGATACTAACAATAACGATAACTATCTAGTATAACAATACTAACAATAACGATAATGAGTATAACGATACTAACAATAACGATAATGATGAGTATAACTAACAATAACGATAATGAGTATGATACTAACAATAACTATAATAACGATAATGATGAGTATAACAATGCTAACAATGACGATAAATAATAACGATGCGTATAACAATACTAACAATAACGATAACAATAACGATGAGTATAATGATACTAACAATAATAACTAACAATGAGTATAACGATAATAACTAATATGTAATGATAAGAACAATATGACCTATAATGGTGAGTATAATGATAACTATGTAATAACTAATGATAACTGTAATAACGATAATATAACTAAAATGATAACGAACAGTAACTATAACAAGAGCGATAACTATATTGATTATGACAGTAATAATAATATCAATATCTATAACAGAAATTATAACAACTATAATAACAAGTATAACGATAACAATAGCGATAATTAACTATAACAATAACTACAATCTATAACCGTTAGTTATATTGTAGTTGTTATTATTACTGTTATAGTTTTTATAATTAACTATAACAAGAACTATAATGACAAACATATTCACATCCACACCAGAACAGATGATACCATTCTGTTTATTATAAGCGCTGCAGTTTTATTATAAGCAGGATGGATTCTGATTGGCTGTCAATGTTTTTACCATTCATCAGCTGGAAAACGATCGTTCCTCTGTGCCGTTATCACTATAGATATTAGACTCTGATATTCTCTTAGAACTGTTACAGCTTTACAGCTATAAAAGATTAACCAGGAGATGAACGCTCTGTGAATAAATGTGTTTATTTGTCAAGAGAATCACAGTAACATTACAAATCAAAGTGATGAAGAGAAACTAAAACAGCCGCTTTTAAAAGTGATGCGCGACACGCGATCCTCCAGCGTCACATGAGCTGTCATCAGTCACATGCTGATTTCTGCGGCTCCTCATTCCGTATTTGACCCATAATCCCCACGGAGAGTCTTTAGGAGCGGATGAGGCCGTTCCTGCGGAGTCATGAATCACGACGCTACCTGTGTGTGTGTGTGTGAGTGTGTGTTTACGGTGCCATCCAGAAGGGCATGGGCTGCTGCTGCTGCTGCTGCTGCGTTTGTGTTTTGTTCCGGTGGGGAGGCGACGGCGGGCAGTGGTACGTCCCGAGCGTCCAGCCGGCTTTAGAGGGTCCGTGATCGTCCTCTTCGTCAGAGGAATCTCCGGCGTACGCCACCAGCCCCGTCCGGACGCGCTTCACCTGCGGCTCTGATGGACAGACCAGAAACCAGAGAGAAACACACAAAAACAACACCACGTACCAGCAATGAAGGAAACAGGAAGTTAAACGCATGTGGTGGGTGACAACCGCATGTCATTGGACGAGTCCAATCAGGAGGCGGAAGGGAACGAGGCCCCGCCCATCAGGCATCCCCCCGGAGGGACATGAAAGAGAGAGGAAAAAACACAGAGAAAGAGAGAGAACACAGAACACAAGAGAGACGCCCGTTAGTGCGGCAGTCACACGGCACGGCAGACGCGCAGGGGAGGAGCCTCATTCTAACCAATGACGGCCGTCAAGCTGAAGCGTGTCATTTCCTGCAGGATCACATGTTGGTAAAGATGCTGAAATGACACGCTTCAGCTTTACCTTTACTCTACTGATACGGTCCGCCGCTGCTGCAGCCTCATATCTGCATGCAGAAAGCAGTCAGTGTGATTTACAGCGATCATCGAGGGTGTGTGTGGCGTCTGTCTTACCCAGAAGGCTCGGCGCTGCCGTCTTCTCGTCTGCTTTCGGAGGTCTCAGTCCGTTGACCGGCGCTGACGCACACGGAGGCGGCATGAGCTGTCTGCTGCTGCGCAAACAACACCACATACAATCAATCATCGTGATCAGCTGATCAACGCTGTCAGTGTTCTTTGAATAGAAAATCATCATGTTGATGTTTATAATATTAAATCTAAGAGTTCATTTATACGCTCATCATTACGCGTTATTCCTCCACTAGAGCTCGAGCGACAAAACTGCAACGCACTAATAATAAAAAGAACAATATCATCCGTTGGTGTGGACGCCAATATAGTTATTACTATAGTTATTGTTATCATTACAGTTATTGTTATTATCATTATAGATTAAAGCAGTAAGACTCAAGAAGCCGTGGTTTACAGTCAATTTAGAACAGTTATCGTTATCATCATTATATTTACTGGTATAGTTGACACTAATATAGTTATTGTAGTTATCGTTACATTTATCGTTGCTATCATTATAGTTATCGTTATAGTTGATGCTAATATAGTTATCCTTATAGTTACTGTTATTATCATAGTTAGCATTATAGTTGACACTAATATAGTTATCGTTTTCATTATAGTTATCGTTACAGTTATCGTTATAGTTAGCGCTAATATATAGTTATCATTAGTTATTACAGTTATAATTTTTATCATTATAGTTATTAAAGTTGACACTAATATAGTTATAAATATTATCATAGTTACCTTATAGTTGACGTTAATAGTTATCGTTATCATTAGTTATTACAGTTATCATTAGTTATAGTTTACGCTAATATAGTTATCGTTATCATAGTTATCGTTACAGTTACTGTTATTATAATTTACGCCAATATAGTTATCGTTATTATAGTTAGTTATCGTTATTATCGTTATAGTTATTGCTATAGTTATTATAATTATAATTATCATAGTTATTGTTATAGTTTGCATTAATATAGTTATCGTTATCAGAGTTTTCGTTAGTTATTGTTATTATCGTTACAGTTACCATTATAGTTGATGCTAATATTATAATTATTAGTTATCGTTATTATCATTATAGTTATCGTTATTATCATTAAAATTACCGTTATAGTTGATGCTAATATAGTTATCATTATAGTTATCGTTAGTTATCATTATAGTTAGCATTATAGTTGACGCTAATAGTTATCCTTATCATAAGTTATTACAGTTATCGTTATTATTGATATAGTTATTAAAGTTGACACTAATATAGTGATTGTTATCATTATAGTTATTATAGTTGACGTTAATAGTTATCGCTATCATTAGTTATTACAGTTATTGTTATAGTTATTATAGTTGACGCTTATATAGTTATCGTTATCATTATAGTTGTTACAGTTATTGTTACAGTTACTGTTATCATAGTTATTATAGTTTACGCTAATAGTTATCATAGTTATAGTTACAGTTATTGTTATTATAGTTGATGCTAATACAGTTATTATTATAGTTATAGTTATCGTTATCAGTTATAGTTGACGTTAATATAGTTATCGTTATTACAGTTATCATTAGTTATTATAGTTTACGCTAATATAGTTATCGTTATCATAGATATATAGTTGATGCTAATATAGTTATTATAATTATAGTTATAGTTATCGTTATCATTATAGTTATCATTATGGTTGACGTTACTGTAGTTATCGTTATTAGTTATTACAGTTATCGTTATAGTTTACACTAATATAGTTATCATTATCATTACACTAATATAGTTGTCGTTATCATTAGTTATTACAGTTATTGTTATAGTTATTATAGTTGACGCTTATATAGTTATCGTTATCATTATAGTTATTGTTAGTTATTGTTACAGTTACTGTTATTATCATAGTTATTATAGTTTACGCTAAGTTATCATTATAGTTATAGTTACAGTTATTGTTATTATAGTTGATGCTAATACAGTTATTATTATTATTATTAATTATCGTTATCATCATAGTTATTATAGTTGACGTTAATATCGTTATCAGTTATTACAGTTATCATTATAGTTATTATAGTTTACGCTAATATAGTTATCGTTATCATAGTTATATAGTTGATGCTAATATAGTTATTATAATTATAGTTATCGTTATCATTATAGTTATCATTATGGTTGACGTTACTGTAGTTATCGTTATTAGTTATTACAGTTATCGTTATAGTTATTATAGTTTACACTAATATAGTTATCATTATCATTACACTAATATAGTTGTCGTTATCATTAGTTATTACAGTATCGTTATTATAGTTGATGCTAATATAGTTTTCGTTATCATTAGTTATCGTTACAGTTATTGTTATTATCATAGTTATTATAGTTTACGCCAATATAGTTATCGTTATCATTATAGTTATAGTTACAGATATCGTTATTATCATTATAGTTATTATAGTTGATGCTTATATAGTTATAATTATAGTTATCATTATCATCATTATAGTTATTGTTATAGTTTACGCTAATATAGTTATCGTTATTATAGTTATAGTTACAGATATTGTTATCATTAGTTATTATAACTGATGCTCATATAGTTATTATAATTACAGTTATCGTTATCATTATAGTTATAGTTACAGTTATTGTTATTATCGTTATAGTTACCATTATAGTTGATGCTAATATAATTATTATTAGTTAGCATTATTATCATTATAGTTATCATTAGTTTACGCCAATATAGTTATTATAGTTATCGTTACAGTTATCGTTATTATCATTATAGGTATCGTTATAGTTGACGCTAACATAGTTATCATAGTTATTGTTATCATTAGTTATTGATATAGTTTACACCAATATAGGGTTACACTTTATTTTTCAGTGCTGTAGTTACATTGTAATTACTCAAATAAGTACTGAGTACTATTAATTAACTAAATGTACTTACTATAGTGTTACAGTTATGGTTTGGTTTTGGTTTAGGGTTAGTTACTTGTAATTATGCATAATTTACTGTTATTACTATAGTAATTAGAGCTTCAATCTACACCAAGAAGCAGCTCAAATAGAAGAGTTTTCATGTGTCACATGTTTTGATCACATCATTCACAGACTTACATTAGTGTGATTCAGCGTTTCATCACTGCACTGTTATTTAAAACAGTCCTGAACGCAGCATGTGCAGAGGTGTGTGTGTGTGTGTGTGTGTGTGTGTTGAAGCGTCTGACCTGTCTCTCTCTCTCACAGGCCCTGAGGAAGCAGCAGACGGGGGTCCTGACGCCTCTGAGCTGCCCACAGACATGCCTGCACCTAAATTAGTCATATGAATGGGTCCATGCTATGAGCAGAAAAACACAACAGCATTAACACACACCCTCATTTACAGACACACACACATCACTGACTGATCATCACACACACACACACACACACACACACTATCACATCAAATCACTCTTATACAGAAGAGGAAAAAATCACATTTATAGTCAAACATGTGAGCATTTCCCATCATTCACCACAAAAACACAAACCCTGCTGAGCTGCTGTGTGCTGACCGGCACAAACTGGTTCAGTGTTTTATTGATGTATTTTTCTCTTTCAGACAGTATTACTCTAATGATGCGGTCTAGTTAGGCGGCTCACTAGGGTTTGAGTTTTTATCTGCTGTCATTCATTACAAATAAACAGCCAAATACTCTCAGGTCCTCGTGACCCCACAGGTCACTTCATTACAGGCTCCACCCACAAAATGTCTGTCACCATGGCGACAGGACGCTGACATCACACGCACCTGCAGAAAGGGAGCAAAGCCATACGGTGATCGGCGTAGCGTCCGGCATGTGCCGACAGCTCACCTGGTATCCCAGAAGGCCTCTGTCCGTCTCGTCCGGCACCTCCTCCGTGAAGCGGCGTTTCTGTGGCGGGTTGGGCGGGGCCGTGGGTTTGGGCGGAGCCACTGCAGCGGGCGGGAAAGGAGCGGGAGGAAGAGTCTGGAGACAGAGAGCAACGTTTCAAGAGACGGGAGACGGATGGAGACACACAGACGGAGAAGGTGTGAGCGCGTTACCTGTGGCGGGACGTTTGCAGGCGCGGGTGTGATGGGATACTGTGCGGTCGGGGGGGGCACGGGGGCCGGGGCCACAGGAGCCACCGGATACGGAGGAGCGACGGGCTGCGGTGGCGGCGGGACGGGCGCGGGATAGGAGGGCTGGAATCCGGCGGGAGGGTAATACGGAGGCTGCGGCGGGATTCCATTAATGACAGGAGGCTGAATGAAACCTGCTGACAGACACACACACACACACACACACCACTGTGATGAACACAATCAAAACATGTGATCATACAATTACTGAACTGGATTGAGCTGAATAATGATGCTGCTGTCTTTATAGATGAATTTGAGTGTGTGTAAATGTGCGCATGCATGTGTGTGAATGAGTGTGTGATTTTTTGTGAGTGTGTGAGTGAGAGAGTGTGTGTGTGTGTGTGTGCAAGTATGTGTGTGATTGTGTCTGTGAGTGTGAATGTGTGTGTGTTTACCCTGTGTGGGCATCACACTGCTCATCTGATTCAGGAATCTAGAATACTCAGCATGAACCTGCCAGACACACACACACATTACAGCAGTGTTGTTTACTGTTAACAAACTATTACAAATCATTTTCATTCACTGAAATAAAGCTGAAACACAATATAAATATTAGATGAAACAACTAGCAATGGCAAATAACAAATAAAATAAGTTAAATTACTAAAGCTAAAACAAATAAAAAAATTAACCCTTGTGCATTGTTCAAATTTACTACCCTTTCGTTATGTTCGTGGATGAAAACATCAACTAAATTAAACTGCTGTAAAAATGTATCAGATAAATATTTTTTTCAAATTTTTTTGCATAAATCTGTTAATCAACCTCAGTCCTGATCAAAACTACTAAATGTTTAAAAAAAAATCCAGGATTTTTACTCTTTTATTGCCAAGTTTATGAAGTGATGTCACTGATTTGGGAAAAAAAACCCACACAAAATTACTTATTTTTAATATAAAAAGTGATTGTGGACTGGATTTTTTTTACCTTTTATCACAGTCTTGGACATGTGAAAGATTAGTAACAACATTGGTTTTGATGCATTGTTAGTTTTTGTGCAGCATCAGATTTTAATTTTGCGCAAAAGTCTTTCTCTCACACACACACACACACACACACACACACACACACTATAATATGCTGTTATACTCCATATAATTCCATATAAAAGCCAGTAACTAAGCTTTTTTTTTTTCAAGCCTATCTAAAGGGTTAATGGTGCCACCTGGTGATCAACTGTAAAAATGAGAAATTTTACCTCTTCCCAACAGGGAAAACCACCATCAATCAAGACTGCATGATTATATGGTGTCATGGCTTTGCGATCAAAAAATGTCATTATAATGGAAGTCAATGGGGCAAAAACAGCCACGAACAGTAAATGAGGGAGAAAAAAATAAAATCTGATGCTGCACAAAAACTAACAATGCATCAAAGCCAATGTTGTTACTAATCTTTCACATGTCCAAGACTGTGATAAAAGGTAAAAAAAAAATCCAGTCCACAATCACTTTTTATATTGAAAATAAGTAATTTTGTGTGTTTTTTTCCCCAAATCAGTGACATCATTTCAAAAACTTGGCAATAAAAGAGTAAAAATCCTGGATTTTTTCCCAACATTTAGTAGTTTTGATCAGGACTGAGGTTGATTAACAGATTTATGCAAAAAAAATGTGAAAAAAATATTTATCTGATACATTTTTACAGCAGTTTAATTTAGTGGATGTTTTCATCCACGAACATAACGAAAGGGTAGTAAATTTGCCCACAGTGTATTTTTGAGGTTTTGAAAATTTTCAAAGCATTTTCCCAAAATATATATCAAAATAAGATTTGTCACCAAAAATCATTCCATTTGCTGAAACACAGAGAAAGTTGTGGCCAAATTAATACTCAAAAACACCCCATAGTGGATGAAAACATCCCCAACAAAACATAAGGGTTAGCTCAATAAAAAAAATTTTTTTTTATTAAAGTAATAAAAGCAAGACCACATGACACCAAAGTGAAAATATAAAAATATAACAAATTAATAGTATTAATAAATATAAAACATTTATAAATCATACTAGAATAACACTGATTACATCACAGATTTATTGTTTTATTTATTCACACTGCTGTTATTTTACTTTGCATAGTTTCTCATTGTGTGCAGAAAAACTGCAAACTGATGAACAGACTGTCACAATAAACCTGAACATGAACAGAGCGAGAGAGAGAGAGAGAGAGAGTGACGGTCTTACGGTCTGCAGCAGGTTTTCACAGAGGGTTTTTGCAGCAGCAAGTCCTTCAGGTTTAGGGTGACTGGAGGAACAGAGAAACTCATGAACACTGATGCTTCAACTGCCTGAACACTGTGTGTGTGTGTGTGTGAGATCTCTACACACACCTGATGTATATGTACATGGGCTCAAACGCCTCTCGTCCGGACGCGGGCTCCAGGCAGCCGGACCCTTTCCCCCTCAGGAAGACTTTGGCTCCCGTTTCTGCCTGAATGTGCTGCAGGTACGAGCAGCCCGGACCCTCCACACGCTCCTTCACGCAGAAACCCTGGACGGCCTGATCCAGACCCACAAACACCTTATCCTGCACATAATGCATCTGAACACACACACACACACACACGGGTCAGGACGGTGTGAAGCCATCGGAGGCTCTCTCTGATGTGAGTGCACATGTACTCACTCCTCCTGGAAAGTGCGCTTTGTGTGGAGCAGGGGGGATTGTGGGTGGAGCGGCGGGTCCGGGCTGCTGGTACACGGTGACCGTCGCTCCGCTGTAGGTCGAGCTGGTGGCGGCCTTCACTACACCGTTAGTAATGATCTCCTTAATCCTGTTAACGGCCTCTACACACACACACACACACACACACACACACACACACACACACACACAGAGAGAGCGATGTTAAACACACACACACACACACACGTGATCCTCAGAATGAAACTCATCCATCAGTGGCGTCACTCACTGTCCACTAAGTCTCTGGTTTGTCCCTGCACATGCAGATAGAGCGGACGGTCACTGCGGAGAGATGCATTAATACGAGAAGATTAGACTGATCTGAAGCTTGAACAGAACTGGATGTTCATGTAAAGGCCGTCAGTGTCACAGTCGGATGAAACGGAGCGTCTCACCTGGGCAGCGCTTTGCTCTTCTCCTCTGCTGACATGTAGCGCCCCCTGGTGGACACGGCAGCGCCGCTCACTCTGCTGATCTGTGTGGAGATTGAGAAGAATCAAGCACTGAGGAAAGCACCTGACGACAGAAGGCAGACACGCGGCCTGTTCCTGCTCTCACCTCGTCTTGAGTCTGTCCGCGGGTCAGCAGGTTCCGACAGGTCAGCGGGACGTCGTTTATCTCCACCTCTGCCACCACCAGGTCATCTTTCACCTTATTCCCACCGACACCTGCAACCTACACACACTTCCTGTCTTTAATTATTAATGCGTGTTTGCTCCTCATATTCACTGTTAGTGTTTGAAAGTTTCTCGCTTCATTTTGAACTGATTGTTTTAAAGTGTTACAATGACAACTAACTGAAATAAGTTTAAGTACTAAAATGACAATTTTTAATCCAAAAGTGTGCTCATTCAGATAAACACACATAGATTATCGAATGTTTACTTCAAATATCTTTATTTAACAGTATTTTTTTCTATTTTTACCCATAATAGGATGATGTGAGCATTTTGGAGTGCTAAACTCTCACATGCAATGTGTGTTTCAATCATACTCGACACCAGAGGGCGCCCTCGCGCAGAAGCACAAGTGAGACTCATAGGAGTAATAAAACTTATGATGTTCCAGGAAATCCCTAATATGGACGTCCAGCAATCGCTGGAGCTGAATAAACTGCAGATGACTGATCAAACATGAAGCCATTAGCTGTGTTTCCATCTAAAGTTGTGAATTTAAAATTGGAATATCACATAAAACGTTTGCGAATAAAGCAGCATTTCCATCTAGTGAGCCGAAGAGAACAAAATCGTCACTTCCTGATAAACTGGCGCAGTGATAAAATGTGCATAAAAACAGGTGGATGGAAAGAGCTATTGTGACAATATGTGCGTTCTTTAAGCCATCTCCGTTATTTTCTTAAGAATAATGTATATTTATAACTGTATAGAATACTATAAAATAATATAATTTCAGCCTCATACTGTGATATAAGAAGCCACTTCAGTTTCAGACTGGTTCAGGTTGCTGTTAAAGGATTAGTTCAGTTCAGAATTAAAATTTCCTGATAATTTACTCTCCTCCATGTCATCCAAGATGTTCATGTCTTTCTTTCTTCAGTGGAAAAGAAATGAAGGTTTTTGAGGAAAACATTCCAGGATTTTTCTCCATATAGTGGACTTCACTGGGGTTCAACGGGCTGAAGGTCCAAATGTCAGTTTCAGTGCAGCTTCAAAGAGCTCTACATGATCCCAGACGAGGAATAAGAGTCTTATCTAGAGAAACCATCGGACATTTACTAAAAAAAAAAAAAAAAAAATGGTATACTTTTTAACCACAAATGCTCGTCTTGCACTGCTCTGTGATGCTCCACGCATGACGTAATCATGTTGGAAAGGTCACGCGTGACGAAGGCAGAAGTACCGATCCAGTGTTTACAAAGTGAACGTCAAAGACTAAGTAAAAAAAAAAAAAAAAAAAGGTAAAACAACGATGAAAATGAGTTTTTTGTGGTACTTCCTCCTTCCTTTCCAACATGATTACGTCATGCGTGGAGCATCACAGAGCAGTGCAAGACGAGCATTTGTGGTTAAAAAGTATATAATGTTTATTTTTTTAGAAAATGAGTGATGGTTTCTCTAGATTAGACTCTTATTCCTCGTCTGGGATCATGTAGAGCTCTTTGAAGCTGCACTGAAACTGACATTTGGACCTTCAACCCGTTGAACCCCAGTGAAGTCCACTATATGGAGAAAAATCCTGGAATGTTTTCCTTAATTTCTTTTCCACTGAAGAAAGAAAGACATGAACATCTTGGATGACATGGAGGAGAGTAAATTATCAGAACATTTTAATTCTGAACTGAACTAATCCTTTACATGTAGCTATAATTGTTCTTTTTGAATGCAATGATGTGATTCTTTGAAAACAAAATAAACTAAGTAATGGTGAATTTGACTGCTAGCTTTATTTTTTCAAGATTTCTATAGACATTATAATATACTGTTATTGTGAATTCTTTTGGCCACAGTAAGTGTCTGATATCTTCACAGCCCTAAAGTGAATATATACATGTATATGTTTGGTGTGGACTGACTTTATCTGCAGGCGCGGCGCTGCTGATCTGAGACGGCTTCAGTTTGCCTTTGGCCACCAGCATGGCGTTGATCTTGGCAGCGACGGCGGCAGCAGCGTCCAGAGCTCCAGTGGGAGCAGAACCTCCATCCGCCTCTCCAGACGACACCGGGCCGGCCTGGTCCCATTTACTGCGCCGTCTGACACACACACAACATCAACCATCATCATCATCATCATCATCATCATCAATGTTCACCTGCAGGACCTCAAACTCAGATCATCAGCTGTCAATCAAACACTAGTTTCATCACTCCAGATCCTGAACCAATCAGCTTCCAGAACTTCACTGAAGAGCTGAAGCACAGTACTTCTGATGTTTGTTTATACTTCACACTGTTCTCATCACAGTATTACCATGGTACTGTTTAAACGTCAAAAAACTCGACAGAGGCGTTCATATGAAGATATCTGAACATATTGCTGATTAATTGTTTTGTTTCTGGTTCGTTATGTAACACCCGCCATTAGCAGCGACACACACACACACACACACACACACACACACACACACACACACACACACACACACACACTTACCCGCCGCTGTGCGGGACACCGAATGACATCTGTTGTGTTGAGTTGATGTTTCTGATCACGGTGAATCGAACCGAACCGAACAGAACCGATCCGCTGCTGACGCTCGAGCAGACACACCATCCAACGGAAGCACAGCCGCCTGCGTCACTTCCGCTAACATCGCGCATGCGCAGCATCCATCTGACAAACTCCCTTCACAAATGTTTTTTTTTTAATTAATGCAAAAATGACAGTCAACAGAATACAAAGGGGAAAAATAAGTCAATAATTTGCTAATTGACAGAAAAATATGAATAAATAATAAGATAAAGTAAACCCTCGCGAATGTTTTGTTAGATCATCGATCGAAAATTAATTGTTTTGAGAATTTGATTTGCGTTAATGTAAATTATGAACATTATGCATATATTATATTACACTCTAAAAAATGCTGGGTTAAAAATAACCTAAGTTGTTTGAAAATGGACAAACCCAGAGGTTAGGTTAAATATTTGACCCAACCTGCTGGGTATTTTATTTAAAACATCTATTGATTAAAAATTACTATTTGGCTGGCTTGAAATGAACCCAAAATATGTTGGAAATTAACATTTATTAATAAGTTTAATGAATAATAATTAAAAAATAAATATTTATGAAGTTGCTTATTAAATAATGTTCATCTTTTGATTATTATTGTTGCCTCTAATAAGTATGTGTCTGATTTTTAATTTCCAACCTGTTTTGGGTTCATTTTAAGCCAGTAATTGAGTTAAATAAAACTACCCAGCAAACATTTAACCCAACTGTTGGGTTAAAGGGTTTGTTCACCCAAAAATGAAAATAATGTCATTATTACTCACCCATGATTTGGATCGCGTGTCAAACCGCCAAACAGCTGAAATCACGTGACTCTGGCGCTCCGAATCATGATTCGACACAAAAGATTCATAACGCTCCGAAGCTTCCTGAAGCAGTGTTTTAAAATCGGCCATCACTATATAAGTCGTTATTTTGTTTTTTTGGTGCACCAAAAATATTTTTGTGGCTTTATAATATTAATATTGAGCCACTGTACTCACATGAACTGATTTAAATATGTTTTTAGTACATTAATGGATCTTGAGAGAGGAAATGTCATTGCTCAGGCCTCACTGAGCCATCGGATTTCATCAAAAATATCTTAATTTGTGTTCTGAAGATGAACGAAGGTCTTACGGGTGTGGAACGACATGAGGGAGAGTAATTAATGACATTATTTTCATTTTTGGGTGAACTAACCCTTTAAAACAACCCAATCACTGGGTTTGTCCATTTTCAACTAAACTTGGGTTGTTTTTAACCCAGCATTTTTAGTTACTTATATTAATATAAATAAATGTAGAAACCTAAACCTAGCTTTCATCTGGTTCTGGACAATAAACAAACAAACAAAAATTAGGTTTATTCTGTATTTAAATGTGTTTTCTTTGCTGTTTCAGAACTCATTCATCATCATGTTTGTCACCAGCAGGTGGAGCTAAAGTCACGTGAAGGTTTTCGACTCATCTGTGGAAGATTACAGGCTGTTTGAAATGCTTCATTAATGTGTGTACTTTGTTTTTTAGGCAGCATTGCTGCATTGATGTGTTTCATTCAAAAATCAAGCTGAAAATCTATACTGAAGAAAATAAATCATAAGTAATGTTACTTAAGCAGGTTATTATGCTATTTTAATAGTAAAATCAACTTGCACACTTTTTACATTCAAATTATTTCTTTTAGATTCCAACAAAGACCAGTTTTCATTCAATTTTTCTTTTTTGTGAAAAAGTCAAGTTCCACAGCAAAGCTTGGCATTAAAAAAATATAAAAATATATATTTATTAAAACAATGCTACATTGGGTAACCCTAATCCTAACTTTGCAGACATTCAGCTATAAAATAATACAATTTTCAGTAATAAAATAGAAAAAAACTGCATAAATGTATTTTATGTTTATTTATTTATTTGTTTTTTAAAAAAAATAAATATTTAAAGAATCACTTCTGCTTAAAGAATCAAGTGAAAATGTATATTCCTGCATCAGGTTTTCGAAGAAGCTTTCATGAATATTAATTAGAACACATCCACCACCAGAGATAAAAACACTGAGCTAATGTAGGAGGAAAGGACCAGCAGGAGGCAGCAGAGTCTATTTGAACGTAAATCTTTGTTTATTTGCTCTTTATTTGTACAACATGAGAAATTATTTGCCATCACGGAGAAAGATTCCCTCTATGAACAGAAAACAGATCCCTGATTGAAGGCTTTGACCAGGAGCCTCGTCCCGTCACCCGAATCACTAACAGAACCACTGCTTTGCTTTTTACATGAAACAACTCAATCACATCAAGGAATAAACGACGTCTTTGGAGAGACAGACGTAAAGGAACTTTACTTAATAATAGGGCGTTCATATTTCCAAGCACAAATATATACAATAAATTAATATTCACCAAACATTTGCATAACCACTTAGTGCATGGCTCAAGATTTCCTGAGAATAGTTGCAAAAAAAATTAAAAATAAACTAAGGCAGCTTGACCTTTTTACATACAAAATTCAGCGAAGTACTTAATATTCATGATGCAAAGAGTTTTTGAAGAAATTGAGGATTTACAATCATCATCATTGGTGACTAATGAACAAGACAATATTTCACAACACAAAGATTCCATTTTAGTGCAAATAAACCTCTTTGGGTAATTTCCCTACTGTCAGCAGTACAGTAACATACACCAGACGAAAATCCCAGAATTCATCCCGACACGCTTCCCATGAGGATGGGCGTGTGTCTTATAGCTTTGATAATCAAGAGAAGGTCAAAGAGCGAAATGAAGGCGGCTAAAGCTATAATATGATGTCATTAATGACTAATTTTTCATGTAATGCAAATAATTTTATTATCTCAAAAAATATCTCAGATATGTATATTTGCTTCAAGAAAGGCAAGGCTCCTCCTCGTTTCATTCTGTCTGTTCTGTGCTGGTCGTCGGAGGCGATTGTACTTTTAATCAGAAATTCAATGTGCAAAACTTGCAAATAGAGGACGTTTGAATCTCAGTTCTCTACAGCACCTGAGCGGTTATATGTGCGTTTGCACACGTTACATCTGATCAGGCTTCACGTCGC
Source organism: Ancherythroculter nigrocauda (assembly GCA_036281575.1). NCBI lineage: Eukaryota > Metazoa > Chordata > Actinopteri > Cypriniformes > Xenocyprididae > Ancherythroculter > Ancherythroculter nigrocauda. The sequence continues at coordinate 47,511,836 of VTFQ01000010.1, read as the reverse complement.
GTCTACCTGAGGCCATTACGAGAAAAAAAGGCAGAACCGATCCTAGACCAGAGGAGTCGCTCCAACTGAACTCAAAGACTCAAGGAGTCGCTCCAACTGAACTCAAGACTCAAGGAGTCGCTCCAACTGAACTCAAGACTCAAGGAGTCGCTGCGACTAAAGACTCAAAGAGTCACTCCGACTGAACTCAAGACTCAAGGAGTCGCTCCGACTGAACTCAAAGACTCAAGGAGTCGCTCCGACTGAACTCAAAGACTCAAGGAGTCGCTCCAACTGAACTCAAGACTCAAGGAGTCGCTCCGACTAAAGACTCAAAGAGTCGCTCCGACTGAACTCAAAGACTCAAGGAGTCGCTCCGACTGAACTCAAAGACTCAAGGAGTCGCTGCGACTAAAGACTCAAAGAGTCACTCCGACTGAACTCAAAGACTCAAGGAGTCGCTCCAACTGAACTCAAGACTCAAGGAGTCGCTGTGACTAAAGACTCAAGGAGTCGCTCCGACTAAAGACTCAAAGAGTCACTCCGACTGAACTCAAAGACTCAAGGAGTCGCTCCAACTGAACTCAAGACTCAAGGAGTCGCTGCGACTAAAGACTCAAGGAGTCGCTCCAACTGAACTCCAAGACTCAAGGAGTCGCTCCGACTAAAGACTCAAAGAGTCGCTCCGACTGAACTCCAAGACTCAAGGAGTCGCTTGGACTAAAGACTCAAAGAGTCGCTCCGACTGAACTCCAAGACTCAAGGAGTCGCTTGGACTAAAGACTCAAAGAGTCGCTCCGACTGAACTCCAAGACTCAAGGAGTCGCTTGGACTAAAGACTCAAAGAGTCGCTCCGACTCAAGACTCAAGAAGTTGTTCAATCAGAGCAACTCCTTGAGTCTTTAGTCGGAGCGACTACTTGAGTCGTGAAGCGACTCAAGACTCAAGGAGTCACACCAACTGAACTCAAAGACTCGGACTGAAGGAAGCTTCGTAAGGAAGAGAAGATGCAGAATAACCAAAGCGCCTCAACCAGGAAAGTCACAATAAATATCAAACCGACAAATAAATAAATAGAATAGTATACAAAAGAATTCTCCATCCTGCCGTGTCACCATCTTTAAAGAAAACGAGTGCGCAGGAAAACCAGACGCGTTCTCTAAATTCAGGATGAAATCAAGCTCATCCTCCCAAACAAAAAAAACCCAGAACAAACGTAAACGAAAATCAAACAAATGCGTCTGATTAAGATTCTCAAGCCCCACCAGAGCATTTGAACAGTCCTGAAAGCCCTTTAAATGTGTGAGAACTGAGACCTGGTCCATTTTAAGTCTTTCTCTCAAAGACAACAGCCAGAGAAAAAAAAAAAAACATTTTAAAGGCTACAAATATCTGAAAAATTCACTGACATATAATTAATCTCAGTTAAGTCCAAACTAACCAATAATCTTTGGTATGAAAGGAAACTCTATCATTCGAAGAAGAAAAAAAAATTCCAAACTCATTTTATTTGGAAAAGGCTAAATTTAAGAGCAGCTACAGTAGATTCCCCTTCATGGTATCCTGAGCGCCTGTAGGTGGCGATACGTCCCGTCCAGAGGAAGGCCACGCCCCTCTCCGCCTCTAGCTGCTGCTTCATTTGCATTCTTAATTCATTCAGTTGTTAGTTTTTAAATCAGGTTTGTTCAATCACTCGAATGTGTTCGAATGTTGCATAGCGTGAACGTCAACCTCACAGAACATTAACAAGACGAATCTCCAAAAACAGTCAATTTGGATTCATACAAAACCACATACCGCAGAAAAAAAGCAGATCTGACCAACAAAACAAAGACCCTGCGTGATTCTTCATGAGCTCCACCAGCACCAGAAACAGAAGATGATGCGATTACACCGCTGATATATGATGGAACACACACACACACACACACACACACACACACACACACACACACACACACGTCACTCTTCCTCCTCGCCAGCAGCTTCCTGCTCCTCATCCTCCTCCTCCTCCTCTTCCCACGTTCTATGTGCGACCGAGCCGCTCCCGTGCGGAGACGAGCCTCCTTCAGCTTTATCCAGGGATTTTCCCACCGGCCCCGAGACCGCCCGCCACAGCAGCTCTGGGAAGGGCATCCGGGCGGCGGCCAGCAGCGGGACACCCGGCATGGGAATGCCGTGGCCCTCGAGGAGCCCCGCGACGGCACTCATGTGATCCGGGTGCTGCTGATGGAGGCCGAAGGATTCCGAGGGTGGAGATGCGCCGGGTTCAGGCCCGGTTCCACGGCGCGGCCGACGCGTTCGGAGCTCCAGGCAGCTGTGGCCCTTCCGGTGCCGCTGCAGATGGTCCTCGCGGGCGAAAGCCTTGTGGCAGAGCGGGCACTCGAACGGCCGGTCGCCGCTGTGCAGCGAAAGATGGTTCTTCAGGTCGTAGGAGTGCAGGAAACGAGCAGGGCAGCTGGGACACGGATACGGCCGCTCGCCCGTGTGCTTCCGCATGTGGATCTTCAGCTTGTCGTTCCTGAGACGAGAAATAAGAGGAATTAACTGCAACATTCTGGCCGTGACAAACACAGGCAAATACACTCCTGAAACTGTGAATCAGAGCAAATTTCCATAACAGTTACAAAGAATCGGCAAGTAGCAAGATGAATTAAATGTGAATTTTAAAACTGAAACAGTATTTTCTTGTAAAACATACTCAAATAATCTTTTAATCAAATATTTTATTCAAATAAGGCAGCCGCTGATCGTACCGTGTGAAGCGGACGCCGCAGGCCGTGCACTGGAACGGTTTCTCGCCCGTGTGTGTTCTCATGTGACGCGGCAGCTTTCCCGCTCCGTGGATGATCTTCTGGCAGACGGGACACTGCTGTGGCGTCTGAGACTTCCTCTTCCTGCCGCTCACGGCTGCTGCTCCGCCCCCTCCTCCGTCCCCCTGTTGTGATTGGCTGTGGTGGGGCGTGGCCCGCCCCTGCGCACCAGACTCCTCCTCCTCTGAGGGCGTGTCTTCGGGTCTGTATGGAATCATGGTGGATTCATTCGGCCAGTGCGCACCTCCGTTCATTAGCAGCCCTCGGTGGGCCTGTCCGGCCGCGGGCGGAGGGTTTCCTTCTCGCCCTTGCGTGGGAAGCAGGCCGTACTCTGGAGTGTCCTCAGACGCCGAAGGCATGAAACTCACCGGTCTGGCGGGGGACACGGCTCGGGCCACGGAGCACCGATCCTGCTTGCGTCGAGACGGCAGCCGCTCCGCCTCCTTCACGGGGTCCGTCGGATCGTCGTCCGCCTCGCCCAGAATGTCCCTGCAGGCGTCCGCCACGCACTGGATGCCCAGCAGCTGCGCGCCCTTCAGAACCTCCCTCATGCCCGAGCTGCGGATGGTCAGCGTGGCGGTGTAGGCAAACTCCAGCAGCGCGGCCAGCGCGTCAGGCGACACACAGTCCAGCTGGCACACGCTGCAGCTGTCGCCCACGCCCTCGCCTCCATCCTCGCCCTCCTCCGCACCAAACAGACGCCGGAAGTACAGGCTGACGGCGGCCATGACGGAGCGGTGTGTGGGGTATCGTGCGCCGCGTGAGGTCAGCGTGAGGTCGCAGAGCAGCCCGGTCCGCCGCTGCGCGTTGAGACGGGACAGCAGCTCATTGCTGTGCTCCGGGAAGGGGATCCCGATTAGACCGTCCTCTCCTGGAGACATCGCCACCTACAGGCACAGAGGAAACACACGTGAGTGGTGTACACTGCTTTAAACAACATTGTTTTTTCATGCACTGGTCAATTTTGAGATTTTAGGCTATTTTGCTTCCATAACTTGCAAAGAAAACATGCAAAATACACATTTAAGTCTTTATTTTATTGCACTTTATCTATTTGCATCTGTAGATTTCAATCAAGGCTGTGAGTTTGAGTCATAAATCTCCACTTCAGCAGCTTCACGCACACCAAACTTTACAGTTTTGTTAATTTCTATATTCTGAAGGTTTGTTCATATATCATTCGCATGATTTATACAACATTTTACTCCTAAAAACATGGTGAAAATGTGTTTGTTTTCTGGCTGTTGACAGTATTTTCTGATTTATGGAGTTATAGAGAGAAATTCAAAATTCCCTCTGTAAAAACCGTCAACAGAACCAGAATTATAAACCTGCTTTATCCAATGTTCAAATTTCTGTTCTGGAAATCTATGCAAATGAGTGCATATTTAATTAGAGTCCCTCATTTGCATATTTAAACAGACAAAGCCGCATGACATTTCAGAAAACTTGAAATACATTTTTTTCTGAAATTCTTAATGTATTCTTAATGTGATGTAATTAAATTTGCAAATGAGTCTCTCTTTTGCATATTTAAACAAACAAAGCCGCATGACATTTTTCAGAAAACTTGAAATACATTTTTTCCCGAAATTCTTAATGTAATGTAATTAAATATGCAAATGAGTACATATTTAATTAGAGTCCCTCATTTGCATATTTAAACAGACAAAGCCGCATGACATTTCAGAAAACTTGAAATACATTTTTTTCTGAAATTCTTAATGTATTCTTAATGTGATGTAATTAAATTTGCAAATGAGTCTCTCTTTTGCATATTTAAACAAACAAAGCCGCATGACATTTTTCAGAAAACTTGAAATACATTTTTTCCCGAAATTCTTAATGTAATGTAATTAAATATGCAAATGAGTACATATTTAATTAGAGTCTCTCATTTGCATATTTAAACAAACAAAGCCGCATGACATTTTTTCAGAAAACTTGAAATACATTTTTTTCTGAAATTCTTAATGTAATCAATCATCTGGGAAAGTATGATGATACTTAGTTATTATTAGTTATTTCTTCACCCTGCCTTAAAAACCCTTCTCACATTTCCAGGATTCTCAGAAGCAGAACTCGTCACAGTTCTATAGTGGTGAACGGAAACTACAACAAATATTTTTTGTTCCCATTTGCCCCAATAGCAAAAGAAAAATCCATGATAACGATTCTATAACTTTCCAAAAGAGGAGGAAAATACTGAGAGATTGATTACGTCGGTCAGAATTAAGAAATCTAACAAAAACAGATGAATCCCGCAGACTGCTATAGCTGGCGAATCTTATTTGATAAGTTTCGGTCATGACCTTTATCAGGCATTGTTTTCAAACAGGAAGTCAAACACAGTCAAATTTAAGATACAAAGAAACCAATGAGAACATCATTACAATTAACAATAGGGGGTCAGAAGAAAGAAAGATGTCAAATTTGCAGTCACACACACAGCAGTTTTCTGTAATTTAATGCCAAGGTAATATAACACAAACTATAGAGTTATAAATGTGCATCAAAAATTTAAATTAAAAACTAGATTTGCAATGTTAAAATGCGTCATCACAGTCTGTGAAAAAGGTCCAATGATGTAAATCCTGAATTATGATTACAGTGTCATATTAATAATAATAGCAATTATGATAACAATAATTAAGTGTACTTTAAACTCAACATACGGACATGAACGTGTTCTGAACATGTTATATAAGTGTGGAGTGTGTGGAGCAGCACCAAACGCCTCTCGTCTTCCATTGTTTGGACAAACAGGTCACACCTGACCCGCTCAAACAAAACTGAATGTAATACAAAAATTCCACACATCAACTTTAAATATTGACGCTAAAATTAATGCTATAAAAAATAAATTAAAAAATCCCCATAGTCACTAATCAATCAGTCTGTCGTTAAATGACTAGTCAACCATCCCTAATCTGATTCAGATGAAATGTCTGCCAGAAGTAATAATCATAAACACACAAACACACCTCTTGCTTTTTACTTCATGTGATGGAGGATTTTAATAAGGGCTTAAACGTCTCGCAGGCCTCCTCCCAAACACAAAACGCTAATTTAGGACACACCCAATCCAGCAAGCAGGATCAACGGATCAGAGCGACAGAGAGACGGAAAGAGAGAGAGCATCTGCATGCATGCATGAGTGTGTGTGTGCATGTGTGTGTGTGTGTATGCATGCATGTGCGTGTGTGTATGCATGTGTGTGTGTGTGTGTGTGTGCATGTGTGTGTGTGTATGCATGTGTTTGTGCGTGTGTGTGTATGCGTGCATGTGTATGTGTGTGTGTGCGTGTGTGTGTATGCATGCATGTGTTTGTGAGTGTGTGCATGCATGTGTGTGTGTGTGTGTGTGTATGCATGTATGTGTGTGTGTGTGCATGCATGTGTGTGTGTATGTGTGTGTGCATGCATGTGTCGGGCTGTGTGGGTGGGGTAAACACTATGGGACACAGAAGAACAGGGAGAAATTTTACTTCTATTTTCCACTTGAGATTTACATCAGAATCTGCTCAGAAAAGACTTTCCATCTGCTGGAACAGAGAGAGAGAGAGAGAGACAGACGGAGAGAGAGAGAGACAGACGGAGAATAAGAGCACATGTAAAAGTAACGGCTCTATTTTTATCAGATCACAGTGAGCGAATGAATTCAGACCAACAAACACTGAAGAGAACTGACTAAACTACATCTCAGCAGACACACTTCAGATGTTATATCACGCGTGTTTGTGCTGTCGCTTTAGAACAAGTGAACTATATGACCGTAGTTATTCATTTGTGTTTCTCAAATGGAGCCCAACTAGAAGACTAAACAGGTGAGTGTTAAAGTAGTCAGACTCAATAATGTGTTTTGACTCGCAAAATATTATGCTAGAATAAATGCATTTGAAGTGTTGACTATGATTATTTAATCAGGTCCACCGTCGGGTCTCTGAGACTCCAACACAAGCACAGCAAAGTCAAACTCAACAGAACACGAGGGTTTACATGTAAAGCCCAAACACACACACACACCTGAGCCCGGAACTTTCCACCAACAACCCGGCAACCTCTCCACTTCCCCTAACGACCGGCGGCTCCGTACAGCCCATAATACTGGCCTCCCAAACCCTTGAGTGCTGCTTAACAACAATGCACTCCAACACCTGATTAACCTGATCCAAAACACACACACACACACACACACACACTTACAAGGAACAAGATTTCCCTGGAACAGGTGTGGCGTCTTAAGGCTTCTGGTAATGTTACACAATTGAGACGGAGCAGATTAGTCACTAACGAACCACAAACCCCATTTCAGTTCAGTCCTCATTCACTCGCATGACTTTCTCACACACACACACACACACACACATTTCTAGACTAACGAACGTCTCGTTTAATAACCCGACTCGATCAAACCCTGGGACGCGGATCCTACCGTTCGGCCCTTCATGGCCGTCGACAGGAGCCGCGCTGCCGTCTGTGTCATAGCATCCGTCTGTCTCACCCTCTCTCACACACTTCTTTGAAAGTTTGGGGTTCGTCGCTCTCCGGTGGGGACCTCGACCTTTTTCTTCTCCTCTTTCTTCTTTCTATCTCTCCTTTCGTCTTCCTGTCTTGTGTAAAAGGTGTTCGACACGCCTCCCCCCGTCGCCCACGTGCCCCTCGCTCCCAACGCATCAGCTCGTTTCGAAACGGTCGCAAGTTTCCGAAAAAACAAAATCCCTCGCCCTCCGCTGCGAGCTGCGTTCGGATCAACGGCTGCAGCGACAGGAAGGATGATCGTCTGACTGATTCCGGCCTGTGATCTACGCTGCATCTTCACATCAGCATTTTCCATCTGATACAGCGCGTTCATTAATCGATTGACTCTGGGAAGGTCAGACGGAGAAACGAAAATAGTTTCCAGCTCGGAGACGAGCCGTGCTAACTAGAGTTAACTAGAGTTAACTAGTGAAGGTGTGAAGAAACAAACAGTCCAACAACAGATGAGACTCACTCACACACACACACACACACACATATGCACACACATATGCACACACACATGCACACACACACACACACACACACACACACACACATATGCACACACATATGCACACACACATGCACACACACACACATGCACACACACACATATGCACACACACATGCACACACACACATGCACATGCACACACACACATATGCATCTAAATAACTGCAGGAGCACAAATAAACTAAATCATTTGTGAATTTAAAGTTCGTTCTGTAGATACCAGAACATCTGAACATGACACTCACCAGATGAAACTGTGTTAGAGGTTAAGAAATGAATAAATCTTAGAGAAAACCATCAAACAGTAAAGATGTGAAAACAGAGCAGGACAGAAACAAGAAGAGAAGAGTCACTGAGCTGAACCTGCAGGAGAGAGAAGAGCGTCACAGGAACTCCTGCATGAGCTGCACACTGCTGTTTCATCTCACCGTTTCAACCGCTCCTTCTGTAAAGAACCTCACTCTGAGACTTTATATCTGTAAACTGCATGAAAGAGCTCAAGAACGTCATGATGTCTGCTGGATCCTCATCCTCACCCACACGGCTCTGAATCTGCTCTGATCCTGAATCACATCGGTTCTGAATTTGAACCGAATCTGTTCTAAATTTGAAGCGGATCTGCTCTGATTTTGACCTAGATTTGTTCTGATTTTAAATTGGATCGGTTCTGAATTTCGAAGTAGATCTGTTCTGAGCTTAAATTGGATCTGATCTAAATATAAACTAGATCTGATCTGAATTTGAGCTAGATTTGTTCTGATTTTAAATTGGATCTGCTCTGATTTTGACCTAGATTTGTCCTGAATCTAAATTGGATCGGTTCTGAATTTGAACTAGATTTGTTCTGAATTTAAACTGGATCTGATCTGAATTTGAGCTAGATTTGTTCTGAATTGTCCTGAATTTAAATTGGATCGGTTCGGAATTTTGAAGTAGATCTGTTCTGAGCTTAAATTGCATATGATCTGAATTTAAACTGGATCTGATCTGAATTTGAGCTAGATTTGTTCTAAATTTAAACTGGATCTGATCTGAATTTGAGCTAGATTTGTTCTAAATTTAAACTGGATCTGCTCTGAATTTGAGCTAGATTTGTTCTGAATTTAAACTGGATCTGATCTGAATTTGAGCTAGATTTGTTCTGAATTGTCCTGAATTTAAATTGGATCGGTTCAGAATTTTGAAGTAGATCTGTTCTGAGCTTAAATTGCATATGATCTGAATTTAAAGTGGATCTTCTCTAAATATAAACTAGATCTGTTCTAAATTTAAACTGGATCTGATCTGAATTTGAACTAGATTTGTTCTGAATTGTCCTGAATTTAAATTGGATCGGTTCGGAATTTTGAAGTAGATCTGTTCTGAATTTAAACTGGATTTGCTCTGAATTTGAGCTAGATTTTTCCTGAATTTAAATTGGATCGGTTCTGAATTTGAACTAGATTTGTTCTGAATTTAAACTGGATCTGATCTGAATTTGAGCTAGATTTGTTCTGAATTGTCCTGAATTTAAATTGGATCGGTTCAGAATTTTGAAGTAGATCTGTTCTGAGCTTAAATTGCATATGATCTGAATTTAAAGTGGATCTTCTCTAAATATAAACTAGATCTGTTCTAAATTTAAACTGGATCTGATCTGAATTTGAACTAGATTTGTTCTGAATTGTCCTGAATTTAAATTGGATCGGTTCGGAATTTTGAAGTAGATCTGTTCTGAATTTAAACTGGATCTGCTCTGAATTTGAGCTAGATTTTTCCTGAATTTAAATTGGATCGGTTCTGAATTTGAACTAGATTTGTTCTGAATTTAAACTGGATCTGATCTGAATTTGAGCTAGATTTGTTCTGAATTGTCCTGAATTTAAATTGGATCGGTTCGGAATTTTGAAGTAGATCTGTTCTGAGCTTAAATTGCATATGATCTGAATTTAAAGTGGATCTTCTCTAAATATAAACTAGATCTGTTCTAAATTTAAACTGGATCTGCTCTGAATTTTAGCTAGATTTTTCCTGAATTTAAATTGGATCTGCTCTGAATTTCGAACTCGATTTGTTCTGAATTTAAATTATATCTGCTCTAAATTTGAACTAGATTTGAAACAGGTCTGTTCTAAATTTACATTGGATCTGCTCTGAATTTAAATTGGATCTTTTCTGAATTTGAACTAGATTTGTTATTAATTTAAACTGCATCTGCTCTGGATCAGCTGGATCTCATCCGTTCCTCCACAGATTCCATAATAGGCGAGGCAATTTTATTTATATAGCACATTTCATACACAACAGTAATTCAAAGTACTTTACATAAAGAGGAAACAAATACATAAGAATAAAACTGGAATGCATAAGAAATAAAAATAACAGAAAAACTGTTAAAAACTGTAAAAAAAAAAAAAAAAAAAAAAGAATATCCCTATCTGGGTCAGAGTCAGGGAGTTTCAGTCAGAATAACTCAACTGTTTTCCATCAGAGTGGATTTAAATGGATCTTTAATTTAATTTAAGTTATCCTTCGCATGAGGAGTACCCTTACAGACAAATCTTCCTGGACTAACTCTGTCAGAGGGATAACTCAGAGAGAACAAAATAATAAACAGATAACACACATAATCACACACTGCAAATATCAGACGTCAGATGAAACATGCAGTCTGGATCAGCTAAACCGTCTCTTCACAAGGAAATGCTCTATGAACTCACTGCTACTGAAAGTCACTCAGCAGCGTCATATAAACATGTTGCTTTGTTTATTAATAATGCATTTTTGCCAATGCAGCAAGAAAACATTTCTGACAGAAACCCAGAAACGTCCTCGCTTTACTTAGAGAAAACCTGGAAAATCTGTGATCCAGCAAATCAAGAGCTGATGAAGCAGTACAGCCGTTCCCATCACTCACGCAATTACAAACTGATCACGCATACAATTAATGAATTGTAAAAACTTCATTTCTGTAAGTTGAGAGAAAACATAACAGACGGGGAAAAGAGAAAGAGAGCAGTTAAAACAGCACAAAACCTGATGAATGAGAGAAGTCTCTGTCTCAGGGTGAAAAAAAGCTTCTTCAGAGGACAAATAATAATAGTGTGAACGTCATTATTTTCCTCATTACAAAAAGTGTTGAAACTTTCAATGTTGTGACAATTTCACTGCCTCTTTACACTAAAAATACATTTATATAATACAAAGTATTAGGAAAATTCTGCTTTGCACTTTTTTACAGAACTTGAAAAAGACATTTATATTTATGTTTGCATCACAAAATAAAGATCATAAATGTCATTCATTTAAAGATGTTTTTAAAGAATATTTATGAAATGAATTTACAGTTGATAAAAGTGAAAACCGATCATCATTTTCTCGCCCTCATGTTGTTTTCTTCTGTGAAACATAAATGAAGATATTTTAAAAAATCTCTCAATGTTTTTGTCTACACAGTGAAAGTCAATGTTCAGTTCTCAAAATCTCAGAAGAAACAAAGTCCTGCAGGTTTGAACGTCATGAAGGAGAGCAAATGATGAGAGCTCGCAGACTTTCGGTCCAAAAAGTAAAAAATGAATATCACACATAATATGAAAAGTCCACATCACACATTATAGTAAAATGCCACGATGGGATCTCGATCTCTATCATTATGTCAAATCTGTGAGCGAGGTGTGATTTTTGACGAGTTCCAGACGGCTGTCCTGAATCACCAGCTCAAACACATGAAACACCGTGAATCAGCTTTCTTACAACACACACACACACACACACGATGATGGCCTAAAATTAACCCCCTTCTGCCCAATGACAAACAGCATACAGTAAAGACATGTTCATTCTGACAAGAATCACCCACATCTTTCTGCTCATCGCTCTTTCTTTTCTCAAGTTCTCTGTCACGCTTTCATCACATGTTCTGTGGCTGTCGTTCGTGTCACAGGATTGACTTATTTTACAATCATTAAAAGGTCCAACTGAGAGAAGGAAAACGTGTTAAACAGCAGAGGTACATTCAGACCATGTGACCGAGACGACATCAGCATCACATCAGAACAACAACACACAACTAAAAACAGCGTGTGTAAATTTCATTCGATCTGAGGAGTGATTCTGTGAAGGCAGTCGGTCGTATGGAAATAAAATATCTGTGATCTTGAGTCTATTTTCTGTTTGTGTCACAGCGGATTCTCACGTCCCACTGCTGCTCTGACAGCTCACTTGTGTTCTTCCCCTCTCACAATACGACAATATGGTTTCCTCAACGCGTTCACGACATCATGTGTGTGTGTGTGTGTGTGTGTTGTGTGTGTGTGTGTGTGTGTGTGTGTGCAGCACTGAGACCAGTTTTCCATCAGAACACACATGACATCAGGAAGCAATGAAGGGGAAAATCTGAGATTCTAGCAGGAAGATGAACAAAACACACACACACACACACACACACACTTCACTTCAACTTACTCATCGGTCTCTGTGCAACTACATGCCACAGAAACAGCTTCAGTTTGAAAACTGACAACAACACAGTTGATGGAAAATCTCAAAAATAAACAATTCAACCACAAACGGCAACTTACATTTGAAGAGTCACTGTGTTTTTAGGTCTACAGGTCTGTTTTTATATATATATATATATATATACACACACACACATTATATATATACACACACACACATTATATATATATATACACACTGTAAAGAATTGTTGGTTTAACTTAAAAAAGTAAGTTACCTGGTTGCCTTAAATGTTTAATTTCAATTAAGTCAAAATTTTGAGTCAATACGATGAAAGCGATTGGTTTAATCAACAGAAACTCAAAATGTTGTTATTTGAACTACATTAATTATGTAAGCTGATTTGACAAAACAACAAATGTTATGATAACAAATCATGAAAATATTTTTTAGTGTATATTTACACACACTTTAAGATGACACTTTATTACTTATATTACTTAAGTGTCTTAATGTAGTCTAAACTAAATTTTAAATCACATACACACACACACTAAGAGATTTCACAGTGATTTATATTAGTAAAACTAAAAGTAACTAACTCGAGAGATTGAGGAAAAACACACACACACACACACACACACACACACACGTTAAGATGAATTAATTGTTTTATTCCTCATTTTTAAGTTGCTTTGAATAAGATCATCTGCTAAAAGCAAATGTAAATTTCAGTGCACTAATAACACAAGAGGAAAACACTGAAGCTTCAGGCACTTTCTGAAAAATAAATTACTGTAAATAACAAAATAAACATGTTTTGGCCAGATTTACGCGCAAACAAAAATAACAGAAACAAAACATTTTGTAAGAGCAAATTGAAATCCGTTTCATATTCAGCAATTTGATAATGTTTTTGAATTCAAAATTCAATAAAAAGAACGGCTTTCTAAAATCAGTCAGACAAAGGAAGCGCAGAAGCACTCGAGGTGGTGTTGTGTTCGCAGCGTACGCCACGCTCTCGCTCAGCTCCTCGTGTTCCTCCGGGAGAAGAGTGTGTGTTCGTGACTACAGGCTTTACTGAGGGTGGGAAGAACAGACGATCAGCTCGAAAACATTCACACCGACGGAGAGTCCCTGTAAAGCTTCAGAAACCAGAAAACTTCCAGCAAACAGAACATGTTGAAAATCAAACTTATTACTGATAGAATTAGCGTGAGGAACTTTGAAAAGTGTTCATCTAAATTATAATTTTTTAAGAATATCAGAATCACAATTTTTCATTTCAATTACATTTAAATAGGTATTATAATAAATTAGATTTTAATAAAGCATGATTTTTTTTAGATTGTTACAATATTTTAACTGCATGTTTATTCTAATATTTTATGTATTTACTAAAAAATAAAATCTAAATGTGTTTGCTGATATTTAGAAAAAAGGCTTCAGTATAAGTATATAAACTGAAATGATGCAGCGCTTTAGTGTTCGTCATGATGAATAACTGTTTTTTTAATTTTTTTTACACATAATTAATACTGGGCAGAAATCTTAAAATGAACGCTTGTTTCAAAACATTTACTCGTAAGAGTGCAAAAGTCAATGTACCGATACTGTGAGCTGAGCTAGAAAAATATGATTCGTTGAGAAGTTCAGCAGAGATTCTTGCAGTGAAAATGTCCTGAGAAAGATCTTCTGCACACACACACACACACACACACACACACACACACACACACAAAGGCTGGAAGAGAGGAGAGGGTTTTCTGTTCTCGGTGCGCTGCGGTAACTGAAAGTAGGCCATTGAGTCGTTGCATCGGGGAGTTTTTGAACGAGGGACGCTTCATTATTAATGTGGAGCTGAGGCTGGAAGAGACACACTGCACACGCTCACTGCGTCCCTCCAGCACTTCCTGTGTCCGTGTCCTGCTGAGAACGACCGGCAACATCAATTCATTGGCTCATTACATCATCAAGATCACTGAAGCATGAAACACAACGATAACATGGACTGCTCAAACTTTGTTGACGAGCACAAGAAAATCATGAAAAAACCCACAATATTAACAAAAATCAATGCAGCAAAAATCTGCATTTAACTGACTCTTCATCATGAATCATCTATAAAAACTTGACTGATGTGCGCAGATTTAAAAAGATGATATTTTGAAGAACGTTGGAATCAAACAAATTTGGACCCCATTGACTTTCATTATAAAAAACACAAAATATCTTTTTTGTGTTTCACAGAATAAATATATATTTTAATATACTTATCTTAAACGCTATTTTTTAAAGATCATGTACATTATTATTATTATGTAAATTCATCTTCATCAATGAAATGTGACGTTTAAGCGTAACAGAGTTTTCCTGAATAAAAAGTTATACTGATAAAAAGCAGAAAAGAAGTCGGCACACCAAAGCTCCAAAAATAAGTTAAACATTTTTGAATATAAGACTCACACAGATTTTTTATATTAAAAATTTTTCGCTTAGTTTTGAAGCTTTGGTGTGCCGACTTCTTTTCTGCTTTTTATTAATATTTTTTTGGTCGAGCACCCATCTTTGAGCATATTTTTGCAGTGATGTGCATGCTTTTGTCCTGATTTTGCTAAATATTTATACTAAAAAATAACTTATAATCATCATGTGTAACATAAACCATCTATAAAACAGATTGCTTGAATCTTCTTGTTATTGTTTCTGACTCATATTTGATTACGTTCGCATCACTGATTCTGTTACTTTGAAACTATTTCTATTGTATGAAGCGCTAAATAAAGCTGAGCTCACGAGTCAAAATTACACACTTTTAAAAGGCCGAAAACATGAAGCTGATCCAACACAGCTGTTCTCAACAGCAGAAAAACGACGCAGAGAGGAAAGAATCTGGGCTCTGAGATTTGAGGAAAAATCCCACAATCTAAAAAAAGAAAGCAGGCCACTTTCCTCTGTCTAAATACAGACGTGTTCTTCGAAAACACACAAGAAACGCTGCGAGTGGGAGAGTGTGTGTGTGTGTGTAGATCCAGAGACAGATTGAAGGAGCGCGACAGAGGGGAAACGACAGGAAGCTCACGTCAAAAACAGAAGAAAAGCATAAAATCAGAGTTGTGGATTGAGTGAGGAGGGGGAGTGATGTGTCATAGAGAGCAAACCAGAGGATGAGACACAGAAGAGGAAGAGGAGGAGGCTGGTGTAAACAGAAGCAGAAATGGGTGAGAGTGGGAGAACGATAAAGGCACAGGAAACCGCCTTTGCAGTGTGTGTGTGTGTGTGTGTGTGTCTATTCAGCAGAAACACGACTTTAAAACACAGACTGACTTGATGGTTAAATTGAGGAGTCTTGAAAGACACTTTATTTTTTGAGTCGACGCACAGGTGATTCTAGACCGCCTCGTGACGCAGACAACAAAGAAACGTTCTGGCAAGGTTCTCTCAAAGTTGAACAAACGTTCTTCCAGTAACATTAATAGAAAGTTATAATGGTGTCAAAACATTAGCACAAAAACATTAATTATACACCGTTCATGGAGAGTTTCATTCAGTTGGATGTTCCTCTAATGTTTTTTAATTGCTACTTGTTTCAGAGAACATTCAAAAGTAACATTCCCATAACGTTTGAAGAATGATACAATGGAATGTTCCTCTAATGTTCACACAACCAAGAAAAACATTTTTAAAACATTTAAAAAATATTGGACGTTTTGAACCATTCAGAAATAATGTGAACGTTAGGAAAACATTCTTAGAACATTTTTGTTCACTGGAGATGAACCTGTCAAAGATCTGTCCACTTTACAGTAAGGTTATATTTGCTAACATCAGTTACAGTTCTCTAAAGTAAAGTAGCTGCTCTCAGAACAGTGATCTAAAGTGTTCAACTGCAAAATAAAGCATTGCAATTCGTTCTAGTGAAGTAAATACTAACATCAAATCTACAAGTGTATTCATAATGATTTTAGTACACTTTCAGCTGTAGATGTAGAAATACACATTTATTGAAATGTTTTGTTATATGGGTCATTGAGCAAATAAAGCTTAAATCTAATGCATATTTTTGAGTCATAAACAATGTTTAAACAAGTTTCAGTTGTTACATAACATTTCAAAGTGTTTTTTTACTTTTTTGTCAGGTGGTACAATTAAATATTCGTAAATATACAAACCTGATTCCAAAAAAGTTGGGACACTGTACAAATTGTGAATAAAAAAGGAATGCAATAATTTACAAATCTCATAAACTTATATTTTATTCACAATAGAATATAGATAACATATCAAATGTTGAAAGTGAGACATTTTGAAATGTCATGCCAAATATTGGCTCATTTTGGATTTCATGAGAGCTACACATTCCAAAAAAGTTGGGACAGGTAGCAATAAGAGGCCGGAAAAGTTAAATGTACATATAAGGAACAGCTGGAGGACCAATTTGCAACTTATTAGGTCAATTGGCAACATGATTGGGTATAAAAAGAGCCTCTCAGAGTGGCAGTGTCTCTCAGAAGTCAAGATGGGCAGAGGATCACCAATTCCCCCAATGCTGCGGACAAAAATAGTGGAGCAATATCAGAAAGGAGTTTCTCAGAGAAAAATTGTTATCATCATCTACAGTGCATAATATCATCCAAAGATTCAGAGAATCTGGAACAATCTCTGTGCGTAAGGGTCAAGGCCGGAAAACCATACTGGATGCCCGTGATCTTCGGGCCCTTAGACGGCACTGCATCACATACAGGAATGCTACTGTAATGGAAATCACAACATGGGCTCAGGAATACTTCCAGAAAACATTGTCATGAACACAATCCACCGTGCCATTCGCCGTTGCCGGCTAAAACTCTATAGGTCAAAAAAGAAGCCATGTCTAAACATGATCCAGAAGCGCAGGCGTTTTCTCTGGGCCAAGGCTCATTTAAAATGGACTGTGGCAAAGTGGAAAACTGTTCTGTGGTCAGACGAATCAAAATTTGAAGCTCTTTTCAGAAAACTGGGACGCCATGTCATCCGGACTAAAGAGGACAAGGACAACCCAAGTTGTTATCAGCGCTCAGTTCAGAAGCCTGCATCTCTGATGGTATGGGGTTGCATGAGTGCGTGTGGCATGGGCAGCTTACACATCTGGAAAGGCACCATCAATGCTGAAAGGTATATCCAAGTTCTAGAACAACATATGCTCCCATCCAGACGTCGTCTCTTTCAGGGAAGACCTTGCATTTTCCAACATGACAACGCCAGACCACATACTGCATCAGTTACAACATCATGGCTGCATAGAAGAAGGATCCGGGTACTGAAATGGCCAGCCTGCAGTCCAGATCTTTCACCCATAGAAAACATTTGGCGCATCATAAAGAGGAAGATGCGACAAAGAAGACCTAAGACAGTTGAGCAACTAGAAGCCTGTATTAGACAAGAATGGGACAACATTCCTATTCCTAAACTTGAGCAACTTGTCTCCTCAGTCCCCAGACGTTTGCAGACTGTTATAAAAAGAAGAGGGGATGCCACACAGTGGTAAACATGGCCTTGTCCCAACTTTTTTGAGATGTGTTGATGCCATGAAATTTAAAATCAACTTATTTTTCCCTTAAAATGATAC
Source organism: Ancherythroculter nigrocauda (assembly GCA_036281575.1). Taxonomy (NCBI): domain Eukaryota; kingdom Metazoa; phylum Chordata; class Actinopteri; order Cypriniformes; family Xenocyprididae; genus Ancherythroculter; species Ancherythroculter nigrocauda. The sequence goes on along the minus strand of VTFQ01000010.1, from coordinate 47,493,959 downwards.
ATTTTCTCAGTTTAATCATTTGATATGTCATCTATGTTGTATTCTGAATAAAATATTGACATTTGAAACTTCCACATCATTGCATTCTGTTTTTATTCACAATTTGTACAGTGTCCCAACTTTTTTAGAATCGGGTTTGTATATCTACCAATACTTGAAATGAGCGGTTATTATCAGTATATCAGATATCTACATCCCTGTTCACTCTGACACAATGATCAGAGATCCTCTGGATGTTGATCACAGTATCAGGTTTGACGTTATTACCCCGTCAGTTGATAATAAAATATTTGCAGTTGTTCCACCCTGACATTTGAGAATATACAAATTGGCAGGCAAAAGTTTTTCAGTTATCTCAACAGCTTTAAAACTGCAGGTATATATGTAGCATATTGTTTATATGTATATTCAAACATAACATTATGCCAAAGTAGGCTCCAGGATTCAGAAGCACTGAATTAGAGTAATTCTGATTTAATTTGAAATCCATCTCTCCTGTCCACTTTCAATTCAATTCAGTTCAATTCAATTCAATTCAGAATTGCTTTATTGGCATGACCGTAAATAATACAATATTGCCAAAGCATATAAACATAAAACAATAATAAAACCATCTGTATAATAGAAGAAAATATTATCAAATTTTATAACACTATCAAATATTACAACATAACTTAAATTAACTTAAACTTAAATTAACAGTGTAACACATTAGAACATGTCGATGTCTTCGTACAGTTTCTCCTCCGCTGTCCTCAGCTCTTTTCTCCTCATATATGATCTCCTTCTATCTGTTCCACTCTTCCTTTTCTTCTCATTACACCCCTTCCTCTACCCACACCTCTTTATTTTCCCCTTCTCTTGCATATTTTCTCACTCTACTTTCCCTTTCATATTTTCCCTATCACATAATGCGACTGTGATAAATGCGTAAACATTTGGGAAAACTGCATGTGTTGTGTGCATTATTAATCAAGCAGATATCAGGTTGGGACTGACTGAAAACATGTGCATTTAATAATATGTTTTTTGTTGTGTTTGAACAAATGAATGTTTGTGATTTGTGTAAAACCAATAAAAATAGCCGTGATTGTTTTTTCCTGATATATTAAAGTTTTGGTTGGATGTATGAACTATTATGAAAACATCTGAGAATTTTGTTTTGAGAAAATGGTTCACATGATTTGCAATTTGTGTGAAATGAATGAAAACTGTTTAGGACAAAATGATCATGTGTTAACTATTTTGAGAACAGTGATCTGTCAAATCGATTGAGAAAAACTGTAATGCATTAACTAGCATCAACTAACAATGAGTTATATCTTCTTAAAGCATTTAACTCTGTTAATGATATTTAATAAAAATGCTCATTTTCATGTTTGTTCACAGTGAATTTAACCCTCTGGTTCCTTTGTTTAGGAGTCACACTTGGCTTCTTCACAGTCAAAAATGACTGAAGCCTAAAAATGTAACCCCCCCCCCCCCCAGGAAAACCAATGAAATATATTTTTGATCAATAATATTTTTGGATCATTATTTAGAATTTTGAGGGTATTTTATGATACTATGCAATATTTATAAAAAAAAAATTATTAGCTATTTTTCCCCATTGAAAATAATACACAATTTTTTTCTAATATATTTTAAAATTATTTTTCAATTAAAGCAGTATTTCATGGTAAAATAGAGGCAAGGCATTTAAAATCCAAATTTTTTGAAGGTAGATTAGCGCCATCTGGTGGGAGTGAAAAAAGAAAAACTTTTGTAATGCTGTAGTGTAACCGCTAGATTCCTGTATATCTCTATATAAAGTGTCTTATAAATTATTTAGTGTTTTTAGACATAAATACTTATTTTTATTGAGTTGTGGATTTGGATATATATTTAGACATTCTCAAAGACAACATTTT